>JAOUZG010043370.1:1370656-1431212 GCA_026289955.1 Argiope argentata | reverse complement strand
AAAAAATTCTTTTTGAGTTTTAACTGTCGCAATTTTGTAAAACGTGACTTATATTTATTCTTTAATGATATAAGAGTATTCTTACTAATTGTGTTTCTCAAAATACTGTAAATATTAGAATATAATTTTAATTTCGATCTGCTTTACGTTCATTGGATTTTGTCACATATAGCTTCCAGTAATAGTGAAATTTTCGTTGAAATTACTGAGTTTTTAAATCCTAAAATCTATCGAGCGCCAAAGCTTTGTTTGCCAGCAAGTAAAATTGAAAATGAAAGTTTAAAAACATTATCTTTAGAGAGAGAGAGAGAGAGAAAGAGAAGCCTCGTAATTTTTTCAAACGGGTTTAAACTGGTCAATGACAAATTAATTAAGTCAAATAATCACTCATGATCGGATAGCTTTTTGGACATTAGACCTAGGTCAGCAGGTAATAGTATCCGAAATTCGTGATTGGGCTTTATACACGTTTTTCTCAATGGGTTAAAACCACACACACACACACACACACGACTCAAATCTACGCTTGCATTTACAAAATCTCAAATTGACCAAATTTGACTACATTGTAATTTTTGAATCTGTGCGACGATTCATATATCTAGCTCTCTTCGTTTAGTAGTTATCGAATTCATATTCGGACAGGTGGCTTCTGAACATTTACTCAAAATTTGATAAAAATCTGAACATTTGGTGTAAGGATCGTCTATCAAATTCCAAATGTTTAGCTGAAAGTGTTTTTGATTTATCTTTGAAATAAATAGGCAGACGGACATTTTCCCAAAATGTGGTTTTCCAATTCTGGCAATTTTCTGTCAATTAATATATTTTTTCTGTACTAGGTATACGAGAAAGTAAAAATGGGTTTTAAAAAATCTCCGTAAAGCAAGAAATTGTTATGGAAAAAAAGTTATTTTAAAAATATTTTCAGGTACTGTAAAATACTTTTTTTACCATAATATTTTCAAAAGCTATCATTAAGAAAAAATTAAAATTTCATTAATTTTTTATTTACAAAAGAAAGAAAATCACATCGAAGGGCACATTTCCAACTTTCAAAATATATCCACCGAATTTCATTTATCTTGGTCAAACAGTTTTTCCTGAACAATGATAACACTCAAAAAGTATTGGCGGATGAACATTCTACTTCAATATTAGCAGAGATGTTGAGTGTCATTTGCAATCATTCTGTATTAAATTAGATAATCATTTAAGTAATTTATAGAACATTTAAAAAAGAAATTGACATTGCAGAAATATTTTGGGAAGAAATTAGTGGTTGATTTTGTTGTTTTTATACAAATATAATCCAATAATAATAAATTAATAATTTGCTTATACAACTTTCACTTCGCTTTGATAGGTAAATAAAAGAAATGAATATAAAATAGTAAATTCATGTGCGTCTATTTTACACTTTATTTCTTTCTTCTTTAAATACCTTCATTCCTGTGAAAAAGGGCTTATTTTAAACAATCCATCATGAATTTTGACTTTTTGTTTAACTTATTTATCATTCAGAATTTTAAAATATTTATATTTCATATATTTTTAAAAATTATTTTGAGATTTCTTGCCAATTTGGCACAAAGTGTGCAATTTAATCTAAATTCGAATATCAAAACTAATGATGAAGCTTAGAAAAAATCTTAATTAACACTATTTTGCTCAAAAAAAGAGTAAAAATTACTCTAATAAATCATAATTTTTACTGGTATTTCCTATTTGTCTTTATTACTCAAAGAAAAAATTCGTAAAAGGAAATTAAAAAAAAAAAATCTATCTGAGACTTCCAGCTATTTGAATAAATAAATAAATAAAGGAAAAGTCCACCATGCCACTGCTTTATTTATGTCTGTTAAAAAAAAATCTATGAAAATGAGCTCTGCTCAGAAATAAGATAAAACTGCGAAAGATTTTAAAAATAATCCACTAATACTGATAGTGAATTCTTTTTTAATAATTTTGAATTTTTTTCAATAAATTTTATTTTAATAAGAATGCGAATATTTTTTCATGTTATTCCAACCTCATTAAAATATAATATTTAAAGATTACTAAAATGCAATTTATGGCATTATATTATTAAAATGTATTATGAATAAAATAAAGTGCAAAAAATGTGTAAAATAATTATATTATTAAAATGCAATTGAGTTATATGTACATCCATAACTTATTAATTCTAATTAATGCATAGACTTATATAGTTTAGAAGTGTAAACTATTGTCCGCGAAAACCAAAAATAGGTACATGTGTAAGATGTTTAGTATTTTTAATCTACTTTTAATAATAACCAACTGCTATTTTAAATAATATTATTAATTATTAAATAATACAAATATTCTATATTAATAATAAATATTTATTATTATTATTAATAATAATAATAGTAATAGTAATAGAAATAATAATGATTTTTATTAATAACCAATTGTTAATGTTACGTATGAAAGAATGGTATGTTTATTTATTTTATTTCAGTACAAAAATTGAGTCATTTTGTTAAAATTCTAATTTTTCCAATTGAAAAAAAACCTTCTTTTAATGTAGATTTAAAACTGTTTTCTATAAACATAAATTTATCAAAAGGAAACTATTACTAACTGCGCTCTGTATAAATGCACCACAAGTTGGCGAAAATATTGTATATCTAGGTAACCCTACACCCACTGCACGGATGTCTTGTTTGGATTCTGAATATTTCCTGCCAATAACGATTTGGCAAATTTGGTTGCTACGAAACGTAAACAAGCCCTAATTTCAATGCAGTTATGTAACAGTTGAAATTTTACATATTCAAACAGAATACATTTTAATCTACAATTTAATTTTATATATAAATAATATAGCAAATGTTTTGTTTCAAAATCAATTATTCTGATAATGGCAAGTTTTTAAGGAATATTTAATACAGCGAAAAGCATTCCCCTTCTGACTTTCAAAATTTGGATTCGTTATCATTATCTGCGAGTTAATTTTATGCTTATATCATCTACACTGAGTCAGAAAATTTAAAGTTATTAATAATCATAGTTACGGTAATTTACTTCAGAATTGTAATAACTGTAACTGTGCAAATTACTTTTGTTTTGTTGAGGGAAATTTAAAAATTAAACTTATGTTTGTGCAAAGAAACGCGTTCCTGGAGCATACGCCGGATAATTATCCTCCATCCTTAATTCCTTCCCGTATTTGTATTATTATTAAAATGATATTGATTTCCTTGTTACATTAATTTTAATAAGTAATGCGTGATTTCAGTTTTTTTGCTGTATACTGAAATATAATTTGCTTTGCGGTTGAAAATTTCTCATATTTACTGTCAAATATCTTGGTTTAGAAATTTGACATGTCAGAATCGGAAGATGATATTTCAATTCTTTGCTTCCTTAAAATATGTTATTTAGATAATAAAGGAAATGTTTCACGACAAATTTCTAATCCAAAAAGTTACCTACAACTTGGCAGAAATGAGTTCCGCGACATAGTTTTGAAAATTGAATGTGGGAAAATCCAATGTAGTTTCAAAATAAAAGATATGACTTTACATACCAGATTTGTCAAAGAGGGCAAATCCACTATCTCGTTAAAACAACCTCCTTTGCAGATGTTTATCTCAAACTGCCCTGTTGGGAAATTAAGCATGTTCTTAAAAGTTTTGATGGCTAAAGTTCAAAAAGCGAAAGAAGCGACTCCTGTGAGTGCTAAGGATAGATTGCAAGCTTTGAAACCTCCAAGTTTCCAGGAAATAAGTCCTCTATCCGCTTTAGATATTAATATTTTAAATAATAAAGTATCTGCTGCAATGACAAAGAAATCAGCATTTCCTCAAACTCCCAAGTCAACTAAAAGAAAACGAGAGTACGGCATTCAAGAAAATACTACTCCCACTCGGGTAAGCTTAATTTTATTCAAACTTCTAATTTTTAATTTTGTGTAGCTAGATAGTTCTTGTTTGTATTTAATTCTTCATTAAACACTACCATTTCACGCCTCATTTTAGATGTGATGCTCTCAGCTTGTTTATTTGTTTCTTCGGCTACAAAATCTTTCTTTTTCATTATTAAGTACCAAAAGCCTTTTTTGTTTTTGATTATTTTGTTTACATTGCTGTAATAAATAAGAGAAAGACATTCTCTTATTTCTCTTAATTCTCTTATTTTTTTACAGTAATGTAAAAAATAAGAGAAATTAAATGGATTCATAAATGAGTCTGTTATAAGAAAAATAAAATATTTTAATTGAGATATTATTGAATTACAGTACCACTATAGAATTTTAAAATAAAATGTGAGCAATTGTATTTTTTGTCAAAATAAATTTGTGTTTCAATATAAATATTAAGGAATAAAAATAGAAAACATGAAAGCTAAATGTATAAAACCTAATGTAGAAATTCATATTCTTTTTTTTCTAAGTAACCTGAAGTTAGCAGTCTTAACAATTATCATTGCATATTACTTTCTTAATATAAACAATTATTTAAACTTAGCAAAAAAAAAGTCCTATATGTTTTTTAACTTGCGTTAAGTTTGTATCTATTTATCAGAATGTTCTCAATGAAGTTAAAGGAAAAACCGCTGCAAAGTTTCAGTCCCCCCCTAGTGAAATGGATAAAATTGAGCCACTATTCCGATTTGTATTATGTATTTACTGTTAATCTACTGGTAATAAAATAAAGAGTAAAGGAAGAAAATTAGTAACTTCTGTTTTCATTGCTGGTAAATATAATCTTGCTTTTTATCCTTAGATTTTTCACTATTGCATGAAAAAAAAAAACTATAAAACTGTACTATTAGTTTGGGACCATCTGTATGCTGACTTCTTTTGATTAATCCAGTTTGAATAGCGGATTGATTCAAAAGTGAAATGGACAAAGAACAAGCTTTAATGTATACTGCAATTTAGCAGAGTATTACAAAAAATATATATTATACAATTTCAAAAATATCCATAAAGGTATCCATAAAAAGGGAGGGATAATTTTTTTTGACTGGGTTATGGTTATATGGTTTTCTTCTGTGGCAATTGTATTTTCCAGTTATAATGATTGACAACTGCAGCCAATATGTTATTAATCTCAAAATTTTAAGTTAATGTTATATAATTATGTTAAATTTGTTAATATTAATATGTTAAATTATATAAATTATTAGAAAAAGCCTTATTAAAACCAGCTGTTTTCAAAGATATACTATTAATGCTCTCAAGAGCTCTAACATACTTGAGTGAACAGAGGATGAATCATAATGCATGCATATCTGTTGGCTGTATATTTAAAGCTGGTATTTGTTCAAAATTTTTCTACTATTATCTGATTCTATTTTTATTTAAACCATGTTATGCTTTCTGCTTTTAATTTTTGTAAATAGATTTTTATGCTTGTTTCATAAAGTTAAGAAATTTTTTTATAAGACATTTATTTTAGTTGAAGTAGTAACTGATATTGTACCTCTTATGGCAGCTAAAGAATTTTCGTGGTAATGTGTTTAATTTTATCTTGATAATACTATTGCTCATACACGTCCATCAGAAAGTTATATAAATCACATTATGTTTATTTATTTATTTGGAATTTGCATGGTGTGGCATAGCAAAAATGAATAGAAAAGGAAAAGAATGCTATTATACCTCTTTCTATACTGTTGCCAGAAATATGAAAGATTTGAATGAAGTTAAATGAGGAGAAGAAATTTTGGGTACTTTTATGAGCCTGAAGTTTAATTCTAATTCTGTATGAAAAAAATGAAAAATATTCCAAGTTCTGGTTTTATCAAAAATTATTAGTAGTTTTAATGCCAGATTAAAATATAAAACTGCTATTTGGTTGCTGGAGGCTAGAAGAGAGGTGCTTGTTATTGTTTATTATTACATTTTTAACACCAATAAGAAAAAAAGCATTCTTTTTTATTTTCAACTTAAACCTCCCTTTTTTTATTGAATATTAATAAATATGAAACTTATTTACCTTTTTCAAAACAATATCTTTAATTTCTCTTAGAAAATTATTACTGTTTCTCGTCCTATTGCACCTCGCCTTTTGACCACAGAACAAAAAAATGTAATGAGTGCTGTTATGAGTGGGAAGAATGTGTTTTTCACTGGAAGTGCAGGAACAGGAAAATCTTTCCTTTTAAAACGAATTCTTGGTGCTTTAGCTCCAGAAAATACTTTTGCTACAGCTAGTACTGGAGTAGCTGCTTGTCAAATTGGAGGTATCACTTTACATTCTTTTGCAGGTTAGTTAATAGCATCAATGTAAGTATAAGTGATCTTTTATAGATTTAATTGATATATTTATGTTATCAACATTTTTGCAGCAGTACAATTGAAGTGCTTGATTTTATTTTTATATGCAAATCAGTTTCAATCTGTAAATATTTTTGTAAAGATAAAATTACTAAACTTGAAATAATTCATTCAAATTAAATTACCATTTTTTTCACAATTTCTTTTAATTATATAAATTTGTTCCCATAGTTAAAAATATACATATTTGTCAAGTTGTTATTATTATTATTTGCATTCAATTAGTAATCTGTTGGGAAAAGTATTTTAGGTCAGTCTTTTAAAAATATGCTTATTTTCAATGGAAATACAATCAGAATTGCAGATAAGAAAAACACAATCTTCTGTTAAAGTAAAAGCCAGTTTTATCATTACTTTCATTTACTATTGACATTACTTTGTAGTTAGTTCTATGTGTAGGTTAAAAAGAAAATTTTAATATTGTTTCTGAAAAAAAAAAAAATGAGATTTTATGATGCTTATAATGGCATTGACCTGCAATCTTGATAGGTTTAATGTCAAGTGACATGTCATTTAAATTGTTAGCTGCTAAAATTTTTGTTTTTAATGTGTATATATTGTAGTCCAATTTAGGTCAATAGGAAATAACTTCATCAGTCAGAAAATAAGACAAAATACCTTGTCTATTTAATAGCTGTAATGCTTATCATAATTTTCAATAACAGTTTTCTTTGTAAATTTATCTTCTGCAATATTTAAAGAAATATCTTTATTTTATTAATTGATATAGTCAACTTTTCAATTAAATCAACTACATCTATGGAATACTTAAAATTATATACTACTTAAGGACAATGTCCCCTTTTAACAAAATTGGGCTGAAACTGGGTTTGCATTGACTGCAGTATATTTCTGCCTCTATTTCTACTTTATCTAAGCATTCATCCTATCATTAAGATTTAGGTTATAATACACGTGATTATGAACTAAGACTTCCAGCAGTTGCAGAAATGTTGAAATTTATGCATTGATATCCATAATCAATAGCCCTAATTTGGTTGTTAATTCTCTTCTTCTGAGCTGAACCAATCTTGAAATTTTTTGGAATTTTGCTTATGTACTTTTGTTTGTGAAAACATTTTTTAATGGAAAATAAGATAAAAGTACATTTACTCTCTTGTAATGAAGTGAATGATAAAAATTAATTTACCTGTGTTATTTTAAAAATTGCTGTATAAAAAAATTGAAATATATATATGGAAATAAAGTATATGAAAAAACTAATATTGGATTAATTAATAAAAAGAACTACATGATATTTAATGAATATCTTATTTTCCCAATCATTTGTAGGATCAATAACTTATAATTGTTTTAAAGCAATAGGAAATACCTTTTTTTTTTTTTTTTAAATGATATTGTATTTTTCACCTTTACAAAAATGTTTAATTTCCATTTTGTGTAAAAAAGAAAGAATTTGAAAGCTATTTAATGGAATTGTATTGCATTATGCATGTAATCTAAGAAAGTAAATTAGTAGGAATTAACATTGCAACATAACTTATTACTTATTTATTTTATAATAGTTGCATGTTCCGTTATGATAATAATATTTGAAATTTAGCATATTCAAATGGCAAAGGAAGAAAATGACTTTAAACAGGCATAAACTGAGAGAGAAAAATCTCATATCTAAAGAACAACACCAAAAAAAGAAATTGTCATCTTTAATTATATCTTTGTCACATTTTTATCCTTTGCATATCTTTTTCAAATTCAGGAATTGGAACTGGTTGTGCACCTACCCAACAATGCATTCAGTTAGCCCAACAAAAGGGAAAGTCTTCATGGAAACAGTGTCAGCATTTGATCGTAGATGAAATTTCAATGGTGGATGGTGAATTCTTTGAAAAATTAGAAAAAGTTGCTCGAATTGTAAGAAACTGTGATAAGCCTTTTGGAGGAATTCAACTTATTCTCAGTGGAGACTTTTTGCAGCTGCCACCTGTGACAAAAAAAGGGCAGAATAGAACATTCTGTTTCCAGGTATGGAGTGAAAACTAATTAAAATAATTATTCTCTCTTTTTATGTTTTAGCCATAGCATTGGCTATTACTTATTCCACTTTTTATTCCAGTGCTTTATACTATCAATAGTTTTGTCTTAATACTTATCTCATGTTATTTATATATTAACCACATAATTACTTGTTTGATTTATATAATATTTATCAGTATTGTATTAATTATTTAACCTTTAATCTGGCTTGGAAGTAGAAATTTCCCCTAAAGTCTGTTCAGTAGGTGTGTATAGAAAGTCTCTTTTAGTGTTCAAGAGTCATTATTGCAGCTTCAAATGCTGAATAATTGATGTCCAATGATTTAATTATATATGCAACAAACAAAAGTATGTTTAAAAAAATTAAATCAGGGTGTTCCATTAAAAATATTTTATTCTACCATCATTTCAAGGTTATAAGATAAATGGAAGCTACCTGTTTGTCCATTCATAGTAGTCTATTCCATCCCCCCTGGCTTTTGTGTTTGCAGCTTTTATTCATTTTCTCATATATGGTTTGGATAGAGACTAAGTTGCTATTACTGTGAAAATGCAGCATTCACCAGTATTTTTGAATATTTAAAAATTCCTGACCTCTGTTTTAAATTTTAATGCAACCTATTTTATTTTTCTGAAATTATTTTAACTGGGAATACTTCTCTAAGCTAAACTTATTGTGTACCTTTTTTGTTGTATCAACATCTTGTACTAGAATCTTGTACTAGAAGATTTTCCTTTTCATTATGTATGTTTCCTTGAATTTCTGTCTTTTGAGACTTTTCCTATCTTCAGAAATGACAGGAAAATGAACTGCTGTTTAATAATGTAACTGGGCAAGATACAATTTCTCAAGTTTTAGTTTTGTATTTTAAATTCTCTTATACATTCATGCATGAATGTATCATTTCATCATTTTGAATTCCTTATGCATTCATTCATGCATGTAACCATTTACATGCACACACTCTCACAATAACTTTCTTCCTTTCTCTTCCTCTGGAAACTTCTAACTTAAAAAATGAGTAATAAAGAGAAAATGTTTGTAGTGTGAGAAGAAAAAATGTGAATAATAAAGAAATTTACTTTTATTTCATATGCTTTTTCAAGATAATAAATTTTGGAATCAGTCTTGTATTTAAAAAAAAAAAAATTCTACTTAGAGGAAGTCAATGTGATTCTAAATTAAAAAGATTTTTTTAAAAAATGTTATTTAGCAAGTTTCCATGCTAGCTAAGTTGAATTTATTTTTACACTGATGACATTATTTAAAAAATAGGTATTTTTTCCTATTTTTAAAAGAAATTATTATTACAAAATTTTTAATAGTAATTTGATATAATTATTATTTGTATTATCATAATTGAGGTCTTATTTTTTATTTCAGAGTGCAGCATGGAGGAATTCTATTGATATTAATATAGAACTCCATCTGGTAAAAAGACAAGATGATAAGAATTTTATTAATATTTTGCAAGATGTAAGAAGGGGAAGGTAAGAGCATTGGCAGTTAATTACATTTTATCTAAAACTAAATCATTTTCATTTTAATGATTACTCACTTATTGCATCATTAACTATAATGTGTCTGTTTAAATGCCATTCATTAGCTAATTAAAAGCTGAACTGTTATTTTTTAAGCTATAGGTAAAATAAGAGAGTAAATTATCATATCTTTTTATGTATAATTTTCAGAGATATTTCATTATTCATTTAAAGGTTGTTTTTTGTATTGCTTTTAAATGGATTTTGATAAAAGAGATAGATAAAAATGGAATTTACTTATTATAATATAATCACAATCACTTATAATTTTTGTTAAAATTATATTTAATTGCATAAATGTTTTTAAATGATAATATTTGAAAGATTAAGTAAAAACACATACACAATTTGTTTTCTACTATATTTGCACCTTTTATGTTTTTTTTCTCGGAACATTAATAACTCAGGTTTATATATAGCTGGATGTTTTTGTAAAATTTTTACCTTATTTTTGAATACACTAATGCTCTAATTTTCAGTCTTAGCTTCATTTTATTTTGAGAGTACTCAGTTCTTCATTTTTAAGTTGAGTGATGTGAGCACTTAACTCACAGTTCTTGTACATTTTAAATTAAAATGGCATCTTTTTCTTGTATATGTAATTAGACCAGATAAACTTCTATATTTATCTTGATATACATTATAAAAAACATTTTTGAGTTAAAAGCATGTTTTTATTCATCAATTTCTTGATAGAGCCAATTTATTGCTTCAAATTCATTAAAGTTGTGTTAATTACTTTGGAGTTATTTCAAATGTGAGAAAGATTGGTCCTTTATTGTTTTATATAATGCATACATGTTATGCATAGTAAATTCATTTTGTTTTCAGGTGTACCAGGAATGTTATTGAGAAATTGAAAGCTACAAATAACCATAGAATTGATAAAGATGGAATAATGGCTACAAAGCTCAGCACTCATAAAGATGATGTTGATATTATAAATAACTCCTATCTGGAAAAACTTCCTGGTATTATTAAATTTTTCATATTTATATTGAAAAATTTCTATTCATGGATTTTGTAAAGCTATGCAGTGATAACCTTTTTGAATGCATAATGAAAATCTACTCTATAAATAAAACATTGTTTATTGGTTGATTTAAAGATTTCTTTGAGAGCATTTATGTGTAATATATGAACAATGCAAATATGACATGTTTTCTTGTATCAGCTCTTGTTTGTAAGATAATAGTTGTGTTATTTAAGTTATATTGAATAAACTTTAAGGTATAAACATTAAATTAAATTTTTCTTAATAAGTTATGTAAAATAATTAACCTATTTGAGATAAAATCACTCTTGTAAGTCTACAATCTCTTGATTTAAAACTAAAAGGATAAAATACAAGTAAAAGAATATGTTGTTTTATCCCATTCTGAATGATTCTTTATTTGACATTTTTGAATGAATTTGTTTATTCAGTCTTATAAAAGCCTCTCACAGTAATCTTCAATTAGATGAGCATCCCATCTACTCTAATAATAGCACACGACTTTCTATTTATCATTGGAAATTTACTCGCCTGCCATCTCCTGATATTGCTAAGATTTTTAGAAAAACACCCAGCTATCATTAAACTAAAAACTTTTCCTTAGTAAATTTCAATTAATTGGGAAAAATACAATATAATTTACTACACAACATATTCTAATTACGTTTTTATTCATTGCAAGATTTTCTGTGTGAAAACATATTAATACTTTTTATTTTCCTCTTTTCACGTGACTATTTTTAGAAAATAATTTTTTAAAAAGTTTTTAAAAGTAGCATAATAAAATTATATATATAAATGGATGATGTAGAAAACCAGTTTTCATATTTGAAATCAACATCCTAAATTTAGCCAGAATCAAATGGTCTACCTTGTAAGCACCAATTCATCTTTATTATTAATGTATATAAGTAATAAAATTTGTATACTCAAATCTCTGTTGTAAATAAGCACTATATAGATAAAAAAAATATTGATTCATTATCTACTGTATATTTTAAATTATTACATTTCTTAACTTCAAATAATTTTAGCATTGAATCTAATTTTCTATTTTCAAAATTATATCTGACAGTACAATTTTCTGTCATTTCAGTGAGTTGTAGTGAAAAATTCTGATATTTTCTCTTTCATAGGTCATACACAGACCTATTTTGCTATGGACAATTATTCTGAATTGTCACGGTTCATTAGTAATCACTCCCATGTTCTGGATAAAATTTATTTGAAAGTAGGTGCTCAAGTAATGCTCACAAAGAATCTAGATCTGCAAAGAGGATTGGTGAATGGTGCCAGAGGTGTTGTTACTGGATTTGATGCTGGGCAACAAAGTAAGATATTGAAAATACTTAATGAATGTTGTTTGATACAAAACAAAACATTTTAAATCATGAAAATTTTGAAAAAGAACATATCTAAGTATTTTTTATATCTATATTTACAATTTATTGATTTATTTTATTACTCAATTAATTGAAACCACATTTTCTTATGTAATTATCGACACATGTCATTTTTAGTTGCTTTTGTCTTTTTTTCTCTCACTTTCTTTAGCTTTTTTTTTTTCTTTAAATTAAATGTTAAATGATATTATATGTATATTAGACTGAACAATACAAAATTTAATTTTTCAGTAGTAAAGATTCTAACATTCTTGCTTAATTCACCTTTATTGAATTTCTTATAATCTCCAAACATATCATAACATCATAATATAAGTTTTTATTAACAACTAATTTATTAATCAATAAAAAAGTTGGCACATGATGCGATGATGCTCTTTCTTGAATATTATCTGTAAATATATACATAGGTAGTAGATAAATTAGATATTTTTTTAATATTTTTTTATTTGATAAATTAATTATTACTATTTAAGGAGTATACTAAAATGTTGATGTAAATTCATCATGATGACATTACTAAAATCATGAAATTAACAGAAATATACAATAATATAAGTTTCTTTGATTGTAAATTTAAAATTTATAAATTATTTTTAAAATTCTCTTTGAATACCTGTGGTTGTAGATGAATGGTTGGTTATTTAGTATGAAAAAATTCAATCCATCCATAGCAGGTATACAAATAGAATGCTTGTTTATGCTAAAACTCAGAACAATACTGGTTTTCAAACCTGTTATGTGTGTTTACATTTCAGCAGGTCATACCATTTTGAGAATTTCATCATCTCTTTATATTCAATTAACGTTGCATAAATTTTATAAATCAAGTTAGTAATATTTTTGCCTCATTTTAAAGAAATAGATTTTATATTTTGTGTTGAAAAAGTGATACTATAAAAGTTTATTGAAATTGATTTTAGATGAATCAATTATCGATACGAAACTCATAGCTGCTTATTAAAAAATGTTTTTTTTTCTCTGTGTGTATAGTTTCTTGTTATGGCGGATGCAATTTCTATTTTAAAAACTACTGATGGCATTTTAAATATATCATATTGTAATGCAAATTTGAAACATGCAAATATAATAACAATACACCTGCCATGAATTTAGATATATTTACAAAAGGCACTTTGTCAATATTCTGAAAATGCATTAATTTTGCCATTCCTTTTCAAGAACTTATATCACTTTTATTACTTATTTAAAGAATTATTACTATTTTTTGTTTGTGTTGATTATAAAAGAATAAAATAAATTTATTAATATTAATGAAAAATATTTTTGCTACCTTGTAATTAGAGCTACCTATTGTAAAGTTTGTGTGTGGTATTCAGGAAGTTGTAAATTATGAAAAATGGACAGTTAAAACTCCTGGTGGATTGGTTCTTGTAAGGAAAATGCTACCACTTCAGCTTGCATGGGCAATGTCAATTCATAAATCTCAGGTAGTATTTCATTTTTTAAATATATTTTCAGTATACTTCTGTATAAACTTGTACTTTTAAATTCCAAGAAAATTATTTTTTAAAACAGTGTATTAAAAGATTTAATAATAGTTTCTAAAAAAGTAATAATTATATTAATATGAAAAATCTTTGTTTGCCTCTAGAATTATATAATACAATGGATATTTTTCAGCATTTGTTTGCTCATTGATAATTCAATATATTTTTTTCTTTGTTATACAAACTTTTTTTTTTCACATTCATTTTTAGTTTTCACCATTATGTGTTAATGCTTTGTAAAACTTATCCATTTCAAAAAATAAGCATTTAGCAAAAATGAGCATCATAAAAGATAGAGGGTATTTATGATAATTGTATTTTTTAAGGCATCAAATTAATTTATTTCACTAAATCAAATTCTAATTTAAGACAATGTGTAAAGTGCAGAAGTACTGATAGTTACAAAATCTTGGAAATATATTCTATAGCAAATAAAGGTGATAACATGCGCTTGCACACATGTACACAAACAGACTATTGCCATTTTAATTTAATAGTTTTTATTTAATTTATAATACTTGATAAATCTAGGGAAGAATTGGTTACAATAAGACTGAATGCAGAGTCTTGAACATTTTCAAACTTGGTCAGACTCAAGTCAGACTGTTTAATTTAGAGCTAAAAAAACATGACACACATATATTTTGGATTGTAAAAATGTGCATCTTGGAGCAATTTATATACGTATCTATATAATAATTAGTTAAAAATTAAGCACAATTTTGCATTTTCCTGTGATGACTTCCGAAAGTAATATATTAATATGTTTTATACAAGTTTCAAAATTTGATGATATTGATTTAATAGTTATGTAATCTTTTCCCTGAATTTCAGCTTTTTTAAAAGAAAAAAATATATATATATTTCTCTAATTTTCAACTTCAAACCATTTTTGTTTCATTAAATATTTAAATTAGTCTTAAGTTAATATTTAAATATTCATTGGTTCTTTTCCATTGTTGAAAGCTAAAGAAAAAATTAATATCTGCATTTTACGTGGTGAATAAAAAAGTGGAATGATAAAATCATGAAATTTAGAAATTAAATGAATGGCATATTTACATTTTTAATAGCATTATAATAACAGGATTTTCACCTTAAAGGTCCCTGTCCAAAAAAGAAAGGACATAGGAAAGACAATTATAGTAACTCAGTTCTATTATCTGATGGTTTATTATATTTAAAAGATTTAATTGAAATTAAATAAATCTGATATTCATCGAAAATCAGCCGGTCACTAAAGGTGACAAATTATTAGTATCCTTATTTTGGCAGAATAATATTGTTATAATTATTAAATTAAGATTGTCAATTAAGACAATTTTCTAACAAAGTAAAATTTGTTTTTGATGTTTTTATGGAAAAAATTCAAAATATAGCTTTACTATTTATTTAAGTAAATTAAAAAAATCACTTGAAGGTGCATATTTTCACCCTCTAAAGTATATATGCATCAAAGTTGGTAACTGGATCAGATGGTTGGCCTGTAGAAACCAACATACACATACTCCTCTTTAGTATTAGTAGATATGTTTCCAAATACTAAAATTTGTTTGTGTGTGTTTGAGATTTGGAACTATTATTAAAAGTTTGTTGATCGCAATTATGTATAATAGCAGTTGATGAACTGAATCAAAGAACACTGCATTAAATAATATCTGTCAGTGAGTGATTTTGTATTTTAGAATCATTTTATACAAAATTTGTTTCATTAATTCAAGATGTTAATTTCATTAAATCATTTGTTGTGCCCAAATATGAGATTTAAATTTCATATACTAAGATTTAAATCTCATTTACTGTCACAAATAATTAATAATTTTTAATAATTATGACAGCATTTACTATTTTCATATATTGTTCAATGAAAGAAAAAATTAAATCTTTTCCCTAGATAAAACTTTTTTGTGTATGTATTGGTATTCAGAGAATTGTCAAGTAATTCAATCTTTTAATCTTTATATTATATAATTTTATAGAATATTGAGTTTACTTTAGAATAAAATGTAGGACATTTAAAATTTTGATTAAAGATTTAATTTGTTTAATAATGTAATCAAAAATAAATAATTTTATTTAAAAGTAAATGTCTATCCTAACTTTTTTTTTCAGGGAATGACTTTGGATTGTGTGGAAGTGTCATTAGGTCGAGTATTTGAATGTGGTCAAGCATATGTTGCTCTTTCCCGAGCTCGTAGTCTACAAGGACTGAAAGTGCTGGACATTGAACCCTCCAGTATTCGAGCAGATCCTCGAGTGTTAAAATTTTATTCTGAATTAGAATGTATGAATACATATCAAACAGAAATGGATGATTACTTAGATTAACACTAAAAATTATTAGGTTGTTTAAAATAATTTTATTATATCAATATTACAATTTTACAGTAACAGTCTTTGAAGGTTTAACTGGCAACATATCTTTTTTATTTTTATTTTTTATTGCTTTTTGAATCGATTATAATGCTTTTTCAATCTGTATTATATTTATAAAAATATTTTTGTTATGGAAGTTAAGTTAAAATGAAATTTTGATTCAGATTAAGACAAAAGAAATAAAACTTCTTACATTTTTATCAAATTAATTAGTAATTTTTTAATTCATTGGAAAAAACCTCAATTTTTGTGTGACTTTTAGTCAAAATTTATATTGGAAAAGTAAGGTATCTTATTTCATTAGATAAAATAAAATATTGCTCACACTCAATAGTTTCATTCATAAAAAAATATTCACCTATTTGTCAATGAAAAAATTGGTATGTATCTTAAAAAAAATTAGCTCTTTAATTAGTCATTTTTTTTAAGTAGCTGGAAGATATTTATGTTAAATATAATTTCTTGATAAAATTTTCATGAAACAAAAATTAATAATTGTTATAAAACATTTTTATTTTGGCATTTTCATTAAATTGCTTTTTTAAACAGAAAGAATCGAGAACAGAAAATGGATATATCTTAAATTCATATAGAATTTTTAAAAATGTTTCTATATTGAAATTTAATGCAAATATTCAATATATTCTCTGATTTATTACTATGCCGTGTTTATATTTTTAGTTAATAATGTATGTGTGATTATGGTGGTATCTACTGCTTAGTTATAAAAGCACTCAGCTAATTTTTCCAAATTTTTTAATTATTATTATTTTTCAAATTAAGGTTTTTTAGAATGTTCTGTAACTTAGCCAATTCAGCATTTTAATCAAAAGCGAAATCTTTTTTACTTGTCAAATTATTTGTTCAATCCTTTTCTGCTCAGCACTATAATTATTATTTTGGAAACAGAAATATTACATCAATGCTAATTTTTTGTAAAATAATATTTATAAAATGCTAAATTATTTCCAGTTTTATTTAAGCCATATTTTTTAAAGAGTGTTTCTGTTTGTTCCCACCTGAATCCCCTTCATCTTTTTAAAGGGGGTAAATGGTTGTCTTCTAAATGCTTTTGATTTTCTGTGTACATCTTCAGAACTGCTGATATATATTATGTAGAATTTTGGGCAGTGTTATTTTAATTGTGTTTTTGATCGCCTTTAGAATTTTTGTTCTTATCCAGTAATTTTTAAGATATAAATTAAAATTATAAAATATTATTTTCAATTAAACATTTGACTGCTATGCAGCAGTTTAATATAAAGTAAGAATTATTGTTATTTGATACTCTGTGATATCTTTTTATAATTATCTAAGGATATTCAACGAACATCCTTTCCTGTGAAGCAGTAAAGTTTTATATGTTTTCATAAAAATTTAATTTTAACATTCCATTGGCATTTGAAAAAAAAAAAATCTTTTTTATATTATAAAGACCTCTGTCATAATAAAAAATAGCATTAACTTTTAAGGGACATTTTTTTATAGTACCAGAAACATTTGATTTTTTATGTGTGATAATTAGCTCTTGAATAATATGTAGTAATTTAGACATACTGTTTGTACTTCTTTGTTGGTTGTCAAATTGCTGGAATTCAGGTTTATTAAATTATGTGCTACATTTTGTTTATTTTTATGATTTGATTGTAGATTAATGCCTAACAAGGAAGGTGAAATCAAAGTATTATTAGTATTTTTAAAAAATCTGGTAGCAGCAATAATTATTTTATTGTATCTTTCATTTTCTTTCATCAACATTAACCTACAGTTTTATTTATTTCATTTTTATCATATATTTTCTTTTTGTTATATTTATATTTAAGCTGAAACACTGAATCTCTCTTGTTTGTCTCCTGTTTGTTAGTATGCATGTTAAAAGAAACAATGTTTTATTTTTTATGTGCTCACAATTGTTAAATGATGATTGAAAGTGTATTTATGTATTTGTGCTAGATTGAAGCAATTGTTTGTATATTTGAAATAGTTCTTGAATTATGTTGGTCTTTCATTCTGGAGAATGTTAACCTTCCCTTTTACACCTTGCAAAAAGTCTGGCCAAGCTACCACTTTACCAGGTATATCGTCATCCAAGCTGCATAAGCGTGTTATATTGCTTTTTGAAAAAAAGCTGTTCCAAACATTTACCCTGAAATGGAAAAAAAAAGAGCAAATTATTATTATTATTTTAAATAAAGTATTATTTTATGAGTATAAAAGTTTTTATATTGAGGTTTTCAGATTCTTAGTAAATACTGCTTTAGTTTTCTTCAAATGTAATAAAACTTTATGAGCATTCTCTTACAGAAAGTAGCTTTTGCATTTTATAATTATAGAGATATTATTCATGAAAAAGCTTGAAATTCATTTTCTAATTTAAATTTTCTAACTAATAATTTTCGAATTTAAAACAAAGGTTTAATTTAAAGTCCTCAAATTGTTTCGCCCTTTTTTAAAATGAAAAACATAGTTTTGAAAATATTGTAATTTTATTCAAGCCAAATATTTTTTTAGTCATATTATCTAATAAAATTTTAAAACTTTGTATGTGTCTAATTTATAAATAAATGATATATTTATGTATATGTTACATTTTTATAAGAAATACATTAAATTTTTCTTTTAAAAAATCTGATTATTATTTTGATGAAATACATTTTTATTGTTTCTGTACTTTGTTAGTTACTAACTGTTGTGGATATCACATATGTTGCTTATTTGAATGTATCGTTGCATTCCTCGGAAGTGCTCATTTTTTTTTATCGTTCATTTGTATATTGAAACCTTATTTTAGAAAACACTACTGCTATTTGGTGAGAGGATATAACCTAAGAATGGCTCCTGAAGTAACATTTACCTCTTCAAGCTTTCGTTCTGCCTAGCCCCAGTTTTTGTTTACACGGTAATTCTTCAGTAGAATTGGGGTTTTGAACTGGAACCCTTTAGTTCTGTTCTAAAACTGAGATCTTATTATCTAACTGCAACTGTATTTTATTTTACATCAATCTATGATTCATAAATATTTTTTGATTTTTTAAAAAAATTCTTATGCTGATTTGTACTTTAGTGGAAACTTAACATTTTAACTTAATTATAAAATAGTCTAATGTATTATGATAAAAAAAATGCAAAATTCATCTTAAATTACTTTTACAGGAATTTTGTTGAATAAATGGTAATTTCTTGCTCAGTTCGTAGATCAAACCTGTCAAATACATGAAAATAAATAAAAAGGTACATTTGTTCAGTACTATTTGTCTTGTTCCTTACCTCGTAATATTACCAGTAAATGTCTCTTTGGGACTGAAACCTTCTCCAACTGCATCTTGCTCTTGGCCTATCACTAAGCTCCCCCCACCAGCAATAACATCACGAGGTCTTAAATTAGTTCCATTGGTTTGCAGTTTACCGTCTTTGTATAAAGTCCATTCACCTGAAAATTATTTGAGACTTATTAGTTACCTTTTAAATTCGAGTTTTGAAAGAGATATTTAAAAAAAGAAGCAAGGGAAGTAAAGAAAAGATCATTTTTAGCTGAGCCCATGAAACTTATTTTATAACCTTGTAAAGGTTTCAGCACAACGAATATCACATTCTTTCACCATATTCTTATATTTTTGAGAAATCATACAAAGAAGAAGCACAAGGAGACTTAATTTTTTTTTTGTTTGGAAAATTGACTTATTATCAATATACTAAGAAAGATTTTATGTATCATTTTACTAAGTGACTCATATTTTAGATATCACAGTATTTAACAAGTAATTTTTAATTTTATCATGTATTATCATTATTTTGAAAAACAGATTAATCTAAAAAAATAGCATTTCAATTTTTTATTTATTTATTTTTACTGACAACTGAAAGTTTATTATAATCTCATTCACTAAACTGAAAAATTCCATGAAAGCTTTACTAAAATAAAATCTTAAGTTTACCAATTAGCAAGAGCATGAGATGATGAATTAACAAGAAGAGTGATTCAGTGAAGAACTTTTCCAATTTATTCAATAGGATAAGGATTTAAAGATTTCTGGTGCGACATTTCATTTGTGATTAAGCTAAGCTAATTATTTGCCACTTATAGTAGCTAATTCGTCATCCTTCTTATATAGATTCCTATCACATTTCATATGCATACACACCTGAATTTTCTGAAGACCAAGTGAATGCCAAATGATGCCACTGCCCATCCGCTACTTGGACGTCTGTCACTAAAGGCTCATTGTTGACATAAATGTGGACACCCGTGCAATCGTTGATAGTCAGAGCGTTATCAACTATTGTGCTCTGTCCATCCGTTGTGCTTGCTGAGGCTACTGCATATGACAGAGGAGTCCCCGATCGTTTCGTGTCCGTTGATTGCACCCACATGGACACAGTGACGTCAGATAAGGGCGAATTCAGAGTCATGCTGGCCATATTGGCAATGGTGGCTGTTGACTCCGGAAAGTTGAGCACAAAATCGTCGCTGAGCTCTAGAAGAAACAAAGAGTTTTAGAATTTGGAACTTTTCTTAAGGAATGTCTGTTTTTCTATTATTATGATATTTTGGATGAAAAAGAATTCTGAAAATATGCATTACGTTGTCATGATTTGTGTCTTTCTGAGCAAGCATTTAGAACATGTTCTGTCATCTCCAAGTTTCTCGTACATTCTAGATCTGACATGATGGGCGGGGAACAAATCTTTGGTCAGTTACTTCTATTAACAGAATTGAAGTCAAAAAAGAACTTCATATGATTCATGTTAGTTAATACTACGCCTTGCTTGGATTACCTTGCTTACCGAACCAACAAATAATCTCGTAATACTGATATGAATACAATGTAATATTAAATTATTTTACAAATGCGCATATTTTTTTAACGCTAATCTGTTTTGGCATTCAGGATTTCATTAAAATTTTCATTTTAGCTTCTTAGTTACAATTTATTTCTAGAATTGGGGGGGGGGAGCTGTCAAAGGACCTTGGAATTATTATTTTTGTAGAATACAGATTACGAACATGAAAGTTTAAGAAATACTCTAATTCAAACAGTATCATTTAGGCACATAATTAAAATAATAATACAAAATCATAAAGTTTTAATAAAAGGCTAAATTATACATCTTTCACTTGACTGGAAAAATTAAGTCATATTTAAATTTGAATTTCAACTAAAATATAACTTTTCTGCTTACTTTTCTCGCAGTATCTGCCGCTCCATCCTGGAGGGCAGAGGCACACGTAACCTCCCACAAGATCCTGACATGTTGAGCCAGCCCAGCACTGGTGAATCTCGCACTCATTGATATCGATTTCGCAGAGTGATCCCAAGTAGCCAACCTGGCAGATGCATTTGAAAGAGGCAATTTCATCGACGCACCTGTTGAAGAAAATTCGTTTAGCACTTTCAAAGATTATATCGGACTATTAAAATGTTATTGGAACTTTTAAAAAAATGGAATCGTTTTAATATATATTGCTATTTTTATTTTCTGCGTCATTTTCTCATTTAACTACACATTCTTTTCCCTGTTTAAATAATCCTATGGTCTCATTACGATTAATGGTAGAGTATGGAATGAGCTACTAATCGTAAATGTCTTTGGCGCCTGTCGAGAAGAGGGGTAGCATGAAGAAATTTTGCACATGTTTTATATTTTTTAAACTGCTTATGAATAACAAGATTTCTCATTTTTAGCAGGCCGAAAATTGTGATCAGGTCACGAGATATCTCGTTTTCATGTTTTTTCGGCTAAATCAATGTATAACCAGAGGTAAATATTTAATACATTAAGGATCGCAGAGAAATTTGTAAGACATGCTTGGGACAGCATGTTTTGGGGCAAATTTGTATGTTATAAAATCATCATAACTTTTGTTATGTTGTTGTGCCCTCTGAAAAAATCATTTTATGGTGGCCCTGAACAGTCTTGGATATATCAATAGCAGAATCAGAGTATAATCCCTCCTCAGTAGGGTAATCCAGAACGTGAAGGCCTTCCACAACTACAGGGCAATTGAAGACATGGGGTGGTGCAAGTACGTCAAGACAGTTGCCGCAATTTCGGTATTTTCTTGTTCAATAAGAGGAAATTTTCATGTTTTTGAGGCGTTTTGTTCTAAGTCTCATAAGACTGGTAGCTGTTTTCCTGTACATGTTAAGATTAAATTTTATTTTTTACTAGCCGCCTTTGGCGACCAGTCGGTTCGCCAATATTAATGCCGACTGAAGGGTTAAATCAATTTTTTTTAAAATAAAAGTTGGTCTCGTAATGAGTTTTTCAGCAAATATTTTTAAGCTTCAAATTTCGATAATCATGTAATTCACTTATACTATTATGTAGGCCTTAAGCAGTCCTGATGTTTGAACTCTGCATCTCTCTCTGATTTTCTATCAGTGCAAATAAAATTCAGTTTTAAATTAAAGTGGAAATGATGGAAGTGCACTTAATATAAAGAAATTTTTACTCAATTCAAGCATGCCTTTAAATAAAACTAAGAACTGAAAGTAGAGTATCCAACATTGAAGTTTTATGTTCACTACAGAAATTGAAACATCATAATTTTTTTAAATAATTTATAAGATCTCAAGGAATTATTCAGCAAAAATTTCACGGGTTAATTGAAAACTTCAGTTTTTAATTTTATTTTTAGATGTATATAAATGTTCTCAATTATAAGATTTTTTCTAGGTTTATAAATGTCAGGGTCACTAAATTTTAAATTTATGTTTATTTAAATTCATTCTTTAATTTATTTTTATATATTTCCTGTATGGCAACCAAAAATATAAAAGTAGTTTCTTTGGTTGTTTTTTGTGGATTGGCAACGGAAAAAAAAAGAAGAGAGGAGAATAAAGATGGCGATGTGATTGTTTAGAATTAATTGTGTGTGATTTAAAAAGGAAAGGTTTTGATGTTGAAAGTTGTGAGTTGAAAGAAATGTTTAATAAAGAAGATTATTTTATTTAAGCTTGAACTTTATTTGCCTACACGTAAGCCACGACATAAATGTGCGGGGAAATAACCCAATGGATTTCGAACGAATTTGAAGAATTGAGCTTTGAAAGGATTTCGAGAATTTGAAGAATTCCAAGATTTCTAATATTTCGACTCTGGTGAAGAGTAAGCTATTTTTATTATTATAGAGGTTGCTGAAAGAAAGTATATAATTTATAATATTTATTGAAGTTTATTTAGAAGAGTTGATTTAGAAATGGCGTTTTTAGGAAGATCAAAGAAGGTAGATTTGCAGTTGCTGGCGGAGGAATTAGGAGAAACTATTACGAAAGATATGAAACTTATTGATTTAAAAAAGATAATACTAGGAAGTACGAGGAAGAGTTTGTGAAATAATTATTAGAAAGAATAGTTAATGAAAGAGAGGAAGGAATTAAGCGTCAAAATGAATTAGAAAGGAAGAGACAAGAAAATGAGTTTGAATTGGAAAAGAAGAGACAGGTGGAGAGGTATGAAATCAATACGACGGATCTCTTAAAGAATTATTTATTTAGTTGTCCGCTTAAATGGGACCTTTACAATTTATCCGCTATGGGACATAGTTATTATAGATTTTGCTCCGCTTAATCGGGAGATTAATGTTTACAGTCTCAAAGCTTGTAGCTTCCTCAATCGTTTTACATTTTCCAGTAGGTGGCGCTGTTCATGTGGGCGGGGCACATGACGTTGATCTTAACAACAGGAAAATGAGTTTTTAATAGAAAAGTTGAAGATAGAGGCATCGTTTGTGAATAGTGGTGTTGGAAGAGAAATGAGTTCTCAAAATGAAAGGATGCAAGAACAAGTTGGATTACAAAGGTTAATGCATAACTTTGATCCCAAAGAAGGTGATATAAGTTTTTATCTAATATTATTTGAAAGACAAGCAGAAAGAGTGCAGATTAAAAAGGAAAATTGGGTAACTAATCTAATTGGACTATTGCCGTTGGAAATGACGAATTTAATTGCCCGGGAACCTGAAGAATAGGCAAACGATTATGAGCACGTGAAGAGTATATTATTGAAAAGATTTAAATTGAGCTCGGAAGCATTTAAAATAAAATTTAAAAGTCATTGTAAATCGTCTGAAAATACTTGGCGAGATTTTGGGTTTGAGTTGACGAATTATTTCAACTAGTGGATAATGGGATTAAAAATTAATGATTTTGAAAGTCTGAAACAACTTGTTATTGTGGAGCAAATGAAGGAACAGGTATTGAGAGATATTCAACAACATTTTATTGATTATTGGAGTAAAATTATTACAGTTGATGCTCTTTCTGAGAAGTTAGATGAATATGAAAATGCAAGGCAATATAATAAAGCCTCTTTGTATCCATCGTATGGAAATTTCCGTCAAGAAAAACAAAGCTATTTTAATAAAGGAAATCATAACTTTGGTGAAGAATATAGACAAGAGTCGAGTAATCACAGGAGATTTGATAAGCGAAATTCTTTCAAAAACCCAGTTACGTGCTTCAACTGTGGGCGAGCAGGACATTTGGCCAGATTTTGTCGGGTAAGAAAGAAGGGAAGAGGACGGACTGAGGTTAAAGTGGCGGAAGTCAAAGTTATTGAAGAAAAAGAGAGCGAAAGCAAAGAAGTTACTGCGAGATTCAACGGTGAGGTTGTAATGGAAAATCAGAAAGGGGTTGCTGTTCAGCCAAAGATGTCTGATCTTAAAATAGTAAAAAGTTCATATGGAGGAACTGAGTACGAAGCTATTGTAGATTCAGGAGCACAAATAAGTGTGTTTAGAAGCAGTGTGGTGGGTAAAGAAGTAGATTCTAAAGGATACATAATGCTGCAACCTGCGCTTGGTACGTGTTTAAAGGCTGAACTAAAAGAAGTGGAAATTGGATTAGTGACGAATTCGTATATTACACCTGTAATTAAGACGATAGTGGCAATTCTGGATGGACTAAATGCTGACATATTATTGGATATGGAAACGTATGAAGCATTGAAGGAACAAAAGAGAATGTACAATCCAACTGTCACAGTTGCTGTGAACTTAAGATCAGATGCTCAAAATGAAGCAGTGAATGTGAGTGTGAATAATGAAATGGAAGAAGAGGAGCCGATAATAGGGAAGTATGATGCTGAAGAGAATAACAGAAATAAAGCAGAGATCTTTAAGAATCAACAAAGGAGGTGCAATACTCTTCCAGAAGCATGGAGATTGGCTAAGCAAAACAAAGGAGGATATGTGTTGGAGGATAATATGCTATACCATGAAGAGATTATGTGTGGAAATAAGGTAAGACAGCTAGTGATTCCTTAAATTAGAAAGAACAAGATACTAGAAATTGCATATGAATCAGTATTTGTAGCACATTTAGGAGCTCAGAAAACAATTCAGAGGATCAAATTCTCATTCTATTGGCCGGGTATGAGCAAGGAGATTAGAGCATATTGTAGTTACTGTCATGGTTGTCAATGCAGAAAAGTAAATCGTTCAGTTGATAAGATTCCAATAACACCTGTATGTCGTCCCTAACTACCATTCCAAGTGGTCTAATAGGTCCTGTAGAACCAATATCATCACAGGGACATAATTATATTCTGTGTTTGATGGGTCAACATTCTAGATGGCCAGAAGCAGTCTCTCTAAAATCTTTGACGGCTAAGAATACGTGTGAAGCTCTGCTGGAAACTTTCAGTAGGACCGGAATTCCCGAAGTGATTGTAATGGACAATGCAACTAATTTTACATCAAGTTTAACGCAAGAGTTTTTAAAAATTTAAGGAGCTTGTCCACGCTTTTCAACACCGTACCATCCGGAAGGAAATGGTTTAATTGAGAGATGGAATCAAACTTTTAAGAATATGCTGCATCACACTATCAGAGAGGAAGGAAGAACAGCATAGACAAATACCATTTTTACTATGGGCTTATAGAGAAGTTCCAAATGCAACGACAGGTGTTCCACCTTTTCTGCTGGTGTATGGAAGAGAGCCAAAAGGTCCGCTGTCGATATTAAAATCAGCTTGGACTGGTGAGATATTATTACCTCTAAACCTGAAAGGATCAGTAGAGAATTATTTGAAGGAGTTAAGAGGAAAGTTAGAGGTAGCAACAAGAAAAGCAAAATTGACAAGTGAGGCACAACAAAGTAAGTACGCTGATTATTACAATACTAGCCGCCTTTGGCGACCAGTCGGTTCGCCAGAATTAATTCTCGCAAAACTTTTTATACAATATTTTATGTTGCTGTGTCTCATAACAGGTTTTTCATCAAAATATTTTTAAACCAAACAAATTTTGATAATAATGTAATTCATTTAGAGTATTATTTAGTATTATTTTCTTCTGATGTTCTGTTCATTGTCCCGGAATTGATATTTTACTTAAATGATGGAGGGAAAGGTCTAAAATTCTACGTTTTTATAGAATAATGAGATTCAAATTTTCATAAATGTAAACACACTAAACAATAAAGACACAATTGGTTTTCAAGAGATGCGAAAGTTTAAAAAACAGCTTGGAAAATGCCGCGCACAGAGGAAATAATATTGAAACACATACATCCTTCTTTTCTTTTCTTTTTTTCTTTTTTTTCTTCACTAATTTTGTTTCTACAAACCCTATTTACACTTTGTTATTATTTTTTTTTCTTCCCTGCCCAAATTTTATTTCGAGCAAGCGTAGATTAAATATTCATACAGACTAATAATAAAAGCAGTTATTTTCTTTCTTTTTTAAACATCCCGTCATCTATGAATGAAAACCACCTGACTTCGCGTATTTCTTTCCAAACAAATCATAGTTTATTACTTCCTGCTATCTCTCTCAGTTGGTGTGGGGGAAGGAAATGCAGATTTTTGGCGGGAAAGTAAGAAAAGTGTCGTTTTAACTATTTTCCTCTCAGTTTTTTCATTTTTTCTCTCCATAAGAACCATCCTCGTGTCTTAACATAACTATTAAACAAAAAATTAGCCTAATCGGTCGAGCCGTTCTCCAGTTTTGCGCTTAGCAACGCATTTCGAGCTGCATTTTTATTATAATAGATTAGAAAGAAACCTCGAGAATGTATACCTGGAGATCAAGTGCTTGTATTAATACCGGACTCAACCAATAAACTTTATACTAGATGGATAGGTCCTGTTGAAGTTGTGAGGAGAGTAAAACCAAATTCCTACTATTTGAGGATGCTTGAAGGGAATTTAAGATTGCTCCATGTAAGCAAGATGAGGGAATACAAAGCAAGAATTCAGACTGTTGGAGTGGTTTATGATATTGATGAGGAATTCGGTGAGATATACAAGACACCAAAACTTTCAATAGCTGAGAGAAATGATGAAGCATTAGAAAGAGTGAATGTTGAATACCTAACCGAGACACAACAAAAGCAGTTGAAGGATTTACTATATCGATACAAAACGTTGTTTTCTGGAAGAATTAAACGAGCTAAAGTTGGGGAGCATGTGATAAACTTAAAGGCTGGAGAGGAAACCATGAAACCCAAAACTTATAAGATACCGGAGAATTTGAAAAGAGAGGTGGATGCACAAATAGATCAATTATTAAAGTTAGGATTAATTGAACATGTAGTAAGTGAAATAGCACACCCAGTAGTATGTGTTCATAAGAAAGCTGGAACCATAAGGTTATGCATAGATTTCAGAAGTTTAAATGTACTGACTGTACCTGATGCATATCCGATGCAGAATATGATGGAGTTGAATTTCTTAGTAGGGAAGAAAAAATTTATAACGGTGCTAGATATGTTGAAGGGATATTGGGCTATACCAATGGAAGAAAGCAGCAAACATGTAACAGCTTTCCGAACTCACCGAGATCAGTATCAATGGAATGTATTACCGTTTGGATTAAGGAACGCTGCTGCAACTTATCAAAGAGCCATGTCTAAAATGGTCCAACCTATATCTGACTTTGCTTGTGCTTACATTGATGATTTAGCAGTATTTTCTGATACGTGGGAGGAGCATATGAAACATTTGGAAGAAGTTTTCAAAAGATTGGAGTATTTTAATTTCTCAGTAAATTTGGACAAGTGTGATTTTTCAAGACAGAAAGTTAAATACTTGGGACATGTAGTTGGTTCAGGTAGGCACGCACCTGATGAAGAAAGAATAAAGGCGATTCACAACTTAAAATCTCCCAAGACAAAGAAAGAACTGAGGAGTGCATTAGGATTATGCAATTTTTACAGGCATTATATTCCAAACTTTGCAAAAACTGCTTTACCATTAACAGAACTAACTAAGAAGAAAGTGCCGAATGAAATTCCATGGAGTAAAGAGGCTGAAAAGGCATTCAACGAGTTGAAGGCCGCATTGTGTGGAATTACAGAATTAAAAGTTCCTGATATAGAGAAACCATACTACTTGCACACGGATGCCTCGCAGACAGCAGTGGGGTGTTGTCTAGGCCAAATGGATGAAGGAAACAATGTACATCCAATAGCTTTTGGAAGCCAGAAACTGAGTCCAACACAACAGAAGTGGTCTGCAATCGAGCGAGAAGCTTATGCTATTATTTGGGCTTTGAAGAGATTTGAAACTTTACTTTGCGGAGCTAAAATCTTCTTGCTAACCGATCATAATCCGCTAGTGTTTCTTACGTGTGCTGTGTCCCAATGTCCAAGATTGCAGAGATGGGCGTTAGCCATTCAATGCCATGACATCGAGGCAAGTCACATAAAAGGGTCAAAACTAAGCAATGCAGATGCGCTATCTCGACTGTAAATAGAAGAAGACGAATTAGAACTTTATAGAGAATTTAAGAATATTTGGAACTTTAAAATTATTTATTAGTAGGGAAAGTCTATTGATAAGTGTAAATGATGTGACCCTTATTATTTTTTTTTGCCATATTAAATCCTTGGATTTAATACGACTCTGGGGGAAAGGTGTCAGGGTCACTAAATTTTAAATTTATGTTTATTTAAATTCATTCTTTAATTTGTTTTTATATATTTCCTGTATGGCAACCAAAAATATAAAAGTAGTTTCTTTCGTTGTTTTTTGTGGATTGGCAACGGAAAAAAAAGAAGAGAGGAGAATAAAGATGGCGATGTGATTGTTTAGAATTAATTGTGTGTGATTTAAAAACTAAAGGTTTTGATGTTGAAAGTTGTGAGTTGAAAGAAATGTTTAATAAAGAAGATTATTTTATTTAAGCTTGAACTTTATTTGCCTACACGTAAGCCACGACAATTAACATATAAAAAAATTATGGTTTAAATTCCTTTGGTCTTAGATTCATATTTGTAAAATATTCTTAATAATTCAACTTCTAAATAAATAAACATTTCTATCTTCTTCAAATCTGGCTCATTTATTCAATTCTGAATATTGCAAGTTTAGAACAATAATCATTTTCGTAATCTAGACCAATTATTCTAGAGTAACTCTGATTGTCTTCTTTGATATCTTGATAAAGTAATCTAAAATCACCAGTTTTTATCGAATAGTTATATTGAAATTTTCATAGATCGATCAGCTTTGATGATTGATTTAGTTCATTGGAGTACCACTTTTTTATTTTAAGGACTTATTGTCTCAAGAATATTTTATTAAATATGATTCACAGAGCAGATGATGTATGTAAAAATTTAATTCATCAGTATTTTTTTCCCTTAATCTACTAATTATATATTTCACTTAGACCATTTGTTAAGAAATGTATGTCTCTCCCAAAAAAATTAAGAAATTAGACGTTGGACTCCGATTACAGAAGATGCCTTGTAGATGTTAAGCCATATTTGCCTTAAATAAAACTGTTTAATTGGATTAGTAATACATATATGTATAGTAAAATATCAGAAAACGTTTCCATTTATTTATTTTCCAAAAATATGTTTCATATTTGTTTCATTTTATACAGACACGTGCCGAAAATGACATTGTTATATGTTTAATTTAGAATGATAGTTGATTTATTTTTTCTCATTTGAGAACATGATATTGTTTTGGTAAGAAAGTTTTGATGCCTCCGAAATATGCGGGTAAAAAATATTTTTAAATGTTTTTAGAAATTTTGCATTGTTCATTATTACGTATGCTTGTTTGAATGAAGATGCGTTTTCAAATAACTGACCTACTTTTATCAGTATAGCTTTAATATTACGTATGCTTCGTTGAAAGCAGATGCGTTTTTATTTCGCATGATTCATTAAAATGCTGAGATAAACTACAATCACGAAGGCGAATTCTTCGATTTGCGCAAAATATCTTCTTCGCATAAGGAAAAGTAACAATTAAAAACGTCTTATTGTTTTACAAATTAAAAAGAAAGAATGCAAAAATATGTTATTACTACTGATTATCAATTGCTTTTTGTTCGTCGTTTCTTTGAAATGACGTCATTTTTAAGTTCGTTTAAAATTTCTTGCTTTTAAATAATTAATCTCGCTCTCAGAAGATAATCGTTTGGTGCTTTTCTAAAAATTCCTTTTGAGTTTTAACTGTCGCACTTTTGTAATATACTTTTATTTATTTTAATTCTTTAGTTGAATTAATAATTTTGATATTGCAAACGATCAAGAAAAATTTTATCTTGCATTTATTGTTTAAAAAATATACATTTCCTATTTATTTCATTCCATATAATCACGTGATGAAAATTATATTTTTCTGTTTTATTTTTGGTAGTAATTAACTTTTTTTCAATGAGAACTTCTGAAAATGTAATGGCAACATTTTATTAAAAGCTGATTTTTTTGAGATCCACGAGAAGATAAATTTTTATTTTTATTTTATGCGAAATAAATTGTTGGAAAAAAAAAACGATTATATTAAATGTTTAAAAATTCATTAAAAATAGAGTTTTAATTCGTAGGTCTAAACATTAATATCATTGAAAAACTAATTTTTTTAGCTTTAACTTGATGCAAAAATCATTTTTGTACTGTAATATTTTCGGAAGTTATAGCGAAAAAACGTCAAAATTTGGCTTATTTTTTAATTAATTAAAATTTTAATTAAAAATTCAAAAAAAGAGCTCCGAGGTGCACATTCCCGGCACCCAAGATATACATATACCAAATTTGGTAGCTGTAGGTCGAACGGCCTGTACATCGCCAACAGACACACACACACACACATTGTGCTTTATTATAAGTAAAGATAAAGATGAAGCAATAATAGATAGGACGCGAAACATGGGAAATTTCATGAATGGTTCTTAATATCTCAGAACAAGATATTACTGCAAATCGTGTCGAACACCATTGCACAAGGGAATAAACGTTTCACTAAATACCACACTCTAAAGAATTATTCAAGTCTATGAAATAAATAATTGTTAAAAAGTAAAAGAAAAATCTTGTTAAATGATTACATGTATAAAATATATAGTGTTATTTAAGAATATGTAACTATAATACAAAATGCAAATGTAAAATACGCATATCTGCATCCTGTTGCTTGCAAATATGCTTCTAGAGTGTTCAAAAATGTGGGTGGGGTACGCAATGTGTTAAGAAGTTGCGATGGGATGGTGCCATTTACTCTCTCACCTTACTATATTGTGTCATTAAATGTGTGGTGGCTAAATTGATTGCTAATGTAGGAGAACAACAAGGAATCACTTGATTTTAAAAGTTACGGTGAATCTGAATGGCCAGACAGGGGCAATAATCTGAAAGATGTGAAGGAAGAGAAATAAAATCCATAACAATTGTCTGTTGTGTGGACTCCTTTTTCCAAAAGTTACGGTGAAAAAAAAATTTATATTGAAAGTATAAATTTTTTTCAATTTTAAGATAATGGAGAATTTTTTTTAATGCAGTGGTATTTTTGGAAGTTATTACGAGAAAGCAGCAAAACTTCTCTGAATTACTAATCAAGTAGAATTTCAAATAAAAAAGAATCCCTTCGTGTTACATATTCTACCCACCAAAGTATATATGGTTCAAACTGAGAAGCTCTATAGCAAATGGTATTGTCTGCAGAGTCTCTAATAGAGATTTATTTAAACGAATCATACAATTGTATCATTGCATAAACAGCAGCTTGATTTTTAAGGGGGGATGAATCTCTCAGCAAGTGTTTCATCTAAATGTTTAACATATTTATCTGACTTCCTTATCTGCTTCCTTTACAATTGGTGAAATAGTTACTCTCATTTTTGTTATCTCCAAAGAGAACCGCTAACTCGCTTCCTTAAATGATAACTTCTCTTTCATAACATATAATAGGAGAATTAACGAGGAAGAAAGGAACACGCTGCAAGTATTCAAATAATTTATCTTGAAAAATTTATAGCATCGTTTTTAAAGCATGCGTGTGCATTAAAGTTATGAAATAGATAAGGAAGTGTGATGAATATACTAAGCATTTAGATGCAACGCCTACTGAAAGATTCATCCCCCCCGCAAAAATTGAGCTGCTGTTTATGCAATGGTATAATTGTATGATTCGTTTAAATAAATCTCTATTAGAGACTCTGCATATTAGACCATTTGCTATAGAGCTACTCAGTTTGAACCTCATATACTTTGTTGGGTAGGATATTGTAAGCTGCTGGGTATAGAGCAGAAGACAAGTAACAAGTCTTCGAGAGGATACCGAAGTACCAGCGTTGTGTTTAGTTTAAGAGAGTGTTGCACTTCTGTGTGCTGAGTCGTGTGGGGGCAGCGACGTATAATGTGTGGAGTAGCCAATATATGGTGGTGAATTGGCATCTATAGCGAGGAGACAATGATAAGTTCAGCCGTCTGGAGAGACCATTGAGTGAAGCTACGTGGTTAGCTGAGCTTGAGAGACAGATCTTTCAATGTTGCAAAGCTGTAATTTTCTGTCTCAGCACGAACAGTGCCATCGTAATAAAAATCGTTTTGCGATCAGTACTGTCGCGTGACGAGCGGGTGCCGAGTTAGTGAGATGTCAGGGCATGGAGGCCATTTGGGGACTTCCCTATTTTCAATGATGACTCCTCGCCAAATGGTCGCCAAGCCCTGACATCACTACCGCGGCACCCGCTCAGCACGCAACAGTGCTGCTCACAAAACGATCTTTATTACGATGGCACCTTTCGTGCTGGAAAGCAAAATTACATCTTTGTAACAATAAATAATATAAAGGGATTTTTTTTATTTGAAATTCTAATTGATTAAAAGTTTAGCGAAGTTTTGGTGCTTTCTTGAACTAATTTCCGAAAATATCACCGCATAAAATTTTTCCCATTATTTTAAAATTGAAATATATATATACTTTTAATAATATGAATATTTCACTAGAGATTTTGTATATCTCCTTGTTTTAGATCTCGCCGAGTTCGAGAAACACATTTTTGGAGAAATGTCCGTCTCTGTTTGATAAAGATAAATAAGAAATATTTGACTTTTGAAATTTTGTATACGATTTATATATAAAATTTGTAGATTATTATCATATTTTGGAGGAAGTCAGTTCCGATGAAGTTTGTCTGTCCAACTGTTGGGATATAAGTTAGCACAAAAACTTGGTTCATATCAAATTTGGTATGTGATATTGTGACTTCAAATGTAGTTCCGTATCAATTTTTTTCTTTCAATCAGTTGAAAAAAAAAAACATGTCTAAAACACAAATTCGATTTTCGACAACTATTAACTGCATGTCAGAGATTAATCGCCAAAAGTCTCCCCAAAGATTACATGATATATTCAGTAAAAATACCAAATCATGCCAAAGGTTGATATTTCATAACTACAGTACGCGCATGCCCGGCGAAGCGTTTTTTCTGCGTAGCACTTTTGTTAGAGAGTATGAGAAAAATTATTGGGGAAACCACGTCCGCTGATTCTAATGTTGATATGGAGGTATGAAAGATTCGACTTATTTTTCCATTCCTACTGTTAATTCACACTCTTCCTATTATATTTATATATCTTGTTCAATCTTTAATAAAATACTTTTTATTCATCCACTCAAGTTCAAATACTTTTTTTAAAAAAAAAAACTGGTAGTGGGCGGCACTTGAGGTTAATACAGTTTTTTTTAAATATTAATTCCTTAATTAAATATAATTCATTCTTAATACTTTAAATAGAGTTTTAGCAGTTTGTAATGCAAATTGAAATCAACAGGCAGTTGCTCTATCGGTAAAATACGAGGATTTCAGTATTTCTCAATTGAAGGTGAAGAATGCTAGTTCAGTTCTTGAGAAAATCAATAATTTTTTTGATAAATTATTTATATTAATTGCAATTATTTAATAAAAAGTTAATGAAATAAAAATTTTCTTTGTTGATCTTTTTAATTACTCGTTCAACATTGAGTAAAATTCAATATGTGGCATGATTATAAAACAAATTTTGTAATTTTTTATTTAAATTAAATTTATATTTGTGTACCAAGTCATCATTGGTGACATAAAAGATAAAGAGCAACCGGAGCATGTTATTATTTTTCGATGTATTTGGCAGCAAAACTAACAAAAGAATTGATATTTTATAAGCTTCATGGGAACAAAACAAGCTAAACCTTACTGTTGTGTAAAATTTCTTAACTCCCTCCTAATATTGAAAATAAAATTGAAATGTTCGGAGAAGCAAAACATCACAGAATATCATATTTTAACTTTTGTATCAATGAAATTTCTAATTAAAATCATGAATATTGTCCTTGATTAAATATTCATTAAATTATTAAAATGAAATCTACGGTCGCAAATTTCAAGTTATCATGTGAGAACATTATTATTTTTAAGTCATTATTCGTCTTAATTAATTTAAATCATTAACCAGTTTAAACTGATTAATAATTTTAACAACCGTAATTTTTTCAAACCAATTAACCGGTTTGAAAAAAGGACGAGACTTCTCTTTAATGATGATTTTTTTATTCTTTCGTTTTCAATTTTTCTAGCTGGCAAACAAAGTTTTGGAAATCGACCGGTTTTGAGACTATAATATATATAATAATATATTTTGAGACTATAATTTCGACGAAATGTTTCTGGATGCTATATTATATGTGGTAAACTGGATGCTATAGCATATGTGGTAAAATCCAATGAACGTTATGCAGATTGATATTAAAATTATATTCTAATCACTTATTTACACCATTTTGAGAAATAAAATTAGTAAGAATGCGCTTACAATATTATTAAAAAATAAATATAAGTCACGTTTTTCAAAATTACGATAGTTAAAACTGAAAGAGAATTAAAAAAAAACAATCTTCTGAGCGCGAAATTAATTATTTAGAAGTAAGAAATCATAAAACAAACTGGAAGATGACGTCATTTCATAGAAACGGCAAACTAAAAGCAATTGATTGTAACTTTAATTAAATATTTCAAGCAATAGTGGCAAAACAAACCTCAAATGTCATGGATCAAGTGACTTGCTATCTACCAATGAAAAAACAAACATTACCTATCTATGTTTTTTTCGGATACACCCCAAAACATCATGTTCTCACTTGATAATAAATTTATTTGAATTTAAATATTTATTCACCCTCTTATGAGTATTAATTTAGTGTAAATATTAATACTAAGCAATTTAATAAAACTAGCATTAATTAATATATATAAAACAGCTGAAGTATATCGTTATACTTTTTGCTAAAATCCTTGTTAACAACCCCGTAAGTACCAAAATCTCTTTAGGATGAGGAGGTCGAATCCTTCAGAAATGTCCAAAAGCGCATTCGCACTTCAGGAGAAAAAAATGATTCCGGCTTAAGTGGCGTTCGACATTGCCCGAAATGAAGTGAAAACACTATGAAAAAGTTGTTTCGCTATGTATCATCCACCAGTTATTAACTTAATTAAAAACGTATTAATATATCCAGAAGACTTTAAATTTATTCGCGTGAGTGGTTACGAAGTATTTAATTGGCATTTAAGAGAACTTAGGTTTTTTAAAATAATTTTTCTGAGCAATGTAAAAAAAAGGCACTTATGAGTTTCGAAAAAAAATTCTACAAGCGGACATACTTTTAAATTGAGGAAAAAAATTAATATACGCGATTATCATTTTATCAAAATAAAAAAAACATCCCATGTTTTATGAACATTCTAACAAAGATATTTTTTTATGCATTTTTTAAGCATCACTTATTTTATGTTTATAGAAAATGTAAATCGCTTTTGTAATTACTTCCCAATTTATTAAAATTCCGAAACTTTGTGCAGTAATGTTCTACAAGAATTTTATAATATAATATCTTTTAAATGTTCGAAGTTTCGTTATTAATTTTAGTTAAATTTTCAATCCATTGAAGTGGCATAATCTGGAAGCAGATTTCTGGAAGAAAAAATACTTAATATAATTTATAATATCAATATTGTGATGCAAATTACATTGAAAACTAGCAGACAGAAAATAAGGGGAAAAAATTAAAGCACGCCTTTATAATTAATTTGAAAAGTGTAAAATGATTTTTTTACCAAATGTATAGAGGTTACCTTCTTAAATCGTAAGAGTTTGTTGTGCTGAAAATATTACTGCAAGAAATTCAATCACAATTAATATAATTAGAAAAATAAATTTCTAAAACATCCAACCCAACTAAAAAGTATAATATAAATGAAATTTTAATTAAAAATTATTTAGATTATTTCTATAAGAATCTCAAACTTTCACGATTTATTTTTATCCACATGCTTTTCATAAAAAAGTCGCGTTTGAAAGTTTTAATGTTATAAGATGATTTTGTAAAATTTATCTATATTGTAATTTCACCATTATAGTGCATAATAAAATCAATTGCCATTAATAGTTATCTACTAAATCAATATTTACATCCACTAACATTAGTAACTGAGTTATGCAAAAATGCACAGGATGTCTACTTTAGTTGTGCTTTAATAGCTGCAAGCGCCCTTTTCCTTACCAATTGCATTAAGAAAAATAAGAAGAGAACAAAATGAATTAATTACCAAAAGTTATAATGTTATTACTTAACCTGAACAATTGCCATTAGATTCAGGCATTTGTCACATCGGTGGACCAAATTTCCATCTCCTTCTACAAAGAAGGTTATCATCAATGATAGAATATGGTCTTAACGTTCCTTTGTATAGGACTAATTGGGCACTGCGGTGGTATCCTGGAAGATTTCTCAAAATCCATAATAAAAGTGTATAAACTCTCCGCTCATAAAATTGGGGACCTTGGGTAAAGATGCGAATACTTTGTATGGCATTGGTGAATATATTTACGAAATTTTGTCCTAGAGCATGAATTTAATATTTTATTAATCTATCATGTCATCCTCCCCCTCTTGTTAATGCATAACTACGTTAAAATCGAACATATGTTTCAGATGCGCCTTTTCTAACTAATTGAAACAAAAATTTGATAATGAACTATAATAGCCATAGTAAGATTTCTAACTAATGTATAAATCGGGTATTTTTCGTTTAGCCAAAGTAAGCAAAAGGGCGCCAATTGATTTAGACTTGCGACAAAAGAAAAGATGCCAAACAAAGTTGACACATGTCTAAATATTTGACGACCTTTCACTTCCACTCGTTTAACCGAAAAGTACTCCAACATTTCATACATTTAAGTTACCATGTTTTGAATTATCGCTCTGACATGCTTGGGAAAGACATTCGGTCCATTCCTTGATGGATTGAAGACGGTAAATTTTTGCAGTGTTTTTGTGTATAAAGAAGTATCAGTGTGCGTAGGCATTGTATTAGGAAGCTGGAAAATAAAATAAAAACAGGATGCTGAAGCCCCGGTCAGAAGTTGACCGATTAGCATACCTAAATTTGATTTTTTTGTATCATTCTTCCTGTATATTCTTTCCGTGAAAGAATACCAACCAGCTTCTAGTCTAATAAGAAACCTTGAAACCATCTGGCATCATTAGTTCCTTAAAGAGGGAATTGAAAACTTGTTCCACCGACATGACAAATGTACTATTCTCCACTGCTATTATGTGAAAAGTAACCATACTAATGCATGACTTTTAGTGATAAATTCATTTTAATATACATCAAAATATATTTGAGGATATCAAAATACTCTCCACTCATGTCGAAATATGCATGCATTAGGTGTGGAACGAACTCAAGCCATCGTTTAATTGGAATTCAAAAATCTATATCTTGTAACTATCGAAAATCTCCGTTATTGTGAAAATAAATTCCATTCTTGAATATTGTTACATGCACTTTGACTTCAGTCAATGCGATACCTGATGGATTGCTAGGGGATTGGTTCGAAGATAAGCCTCACGCCGTTCTCCCTTGGTCCAAAATAATCCACAGGCTGGATTATAGTTTAAGAATTTACGCGCTAAGGATTTTTGAATTATTTTGCTTATATGCGTACGAAAGTCTGATCTAACCTTAAAAGTATGATTTAACCTAATTAACCTTTTGAAGTATTTGGTTTAAAATGTGTACGTATCTACAATTTATATGGTAAAATTTTGCATTACATCTTGTCTCCCCAAGTCTTTATTTTTTTATAATTATCACATTCACTTGTGCTTGGACAGACAGATTGCGAATGATCATTCAAAATTTGATTTATCTCTATAAATTCTGTTTTGTTGTTGCTAACTGCATTTGCCATGGACAAACTCACTGATGCATCAGTGAATTTAAACCGAATGAGCGTTTCTTGTTTTGAAGTAGTGCCGACTAGTGCCAAGAGTACGACTTACATACTCGCTCATCACATTTGCTTGCGCAGCCTCTTTTTACAGGGGGGGGGGCATTCACACTCCTCACAGATAAAACACAAAAGAACAACCATGCCCGAAACGGGACTCCCAGACCACGGGGAAGATGTGCCACCCCTATGCCAGGACGCCGACATAAATTCTGTGTAATAACCCCGTACCAAATTTGATATCTATAGTTTAAATAATATTTAGTTATTACGTTTCTAGAAAGGCAGAATGATTTTCAGATTCGGAGAGGTTTAGGAAATTGTCAAAATCTCGAGTTCTAATTTTCGAGCAATTATTACACTTTTTCTTTGTATACTTTGCATAAAGTAAAAATATACTTGCTTGCTTAGAATGTTTATTTTGAGAGAAAACATTTACAAGTCATACAAACTCATATTTCCTTTGTATAGTAAAACGGATTTGTTAAGACTGTCCCTCAAATTATATTTGAAGCAAATATATTGAGCATTGTCAGAATCATTTCCCTTTACAATATTTGTATTAAAATGAAAATAATAATAATAAAAATAAATTTATAATCATGCAGGTGACATCGATTTATTGGGGAATGCTTGCTAAATTTTATGGTTGGAACTCATAAAAACAATTTTTTAATTTCCGAAGAGAAACAATAAATAATCGCTCAGTTCTGAAACTGCATCGTAACGGTTATATTGAAACCGTCCAGTAAATGGACAGCTATTATACCATGATTAAACCTGTTTCGGCGTTCATACACCGTGCCCCGTGTTGTACTTGCCATTGAGACGCGTGTTTGCACCGCCGGCAAGAGGGGAGACGAATGAATGGGAACTCGTTAGAGAGAAAATTCGAGATAGATCTCACCGTTTACCTTCCGTTATTGAGACAGGTAACGTTCTCGCAGTCGTCGACGTCGATGGAGCAATCTATTCCTGCGAATCCATCCCGGCATGCACAGAGCGAGTTATTGGATCCTGCCTCCTCGACGCACGTCCCCCCGTTCAGGCACAGGATGTCGGGGTAACAGATCTCCTGGGCTCGCTCGCACTGCGCTCCTTCATAACCTGCAGGGCAGATGCACGCGTAATCGTTTACCTAGGGCAAATTACTCGGCATCAAAAGCTGGGATTGCTTCTGCAGGGATAGAGAACTTAATAAGAGAGCATTTAACGGAGATGGCAGGCTAAAGGTTGGGGGGGATGGCCAATGAAATCACAGCTTTTGAAATATTATTACAGAGTGGAACCGGGCTATTTCGAGAGTTGACGGAACCACCGTATAAATTAGAATTACTTAAAGAATTGAAATGAAAACACAAAAGGTCTGAAAGAGCCTGTAGCAAGAAAAAATGCCCCCTTTTTTAAAAATGAAGCGTAGTGGGAAAGACATACATAATGAATGCTAAAGGTTTTCTGTTCCATATCATGGCATTTACCAGTTTTAATAAATGATAAATAAATTAGCAACCTATAATTATATTAATAGGATAAAATGTTAATTAATAATCTTAAAAATAATTATTTTTATAAATAAATGAATAAATTTAGTAAGCAAATTATATATAACACTTTTTATAAAGCAATAGTATGTTAAAATTTAATGAGGTAAAATGTACTGTCTATATTTAATGTGTTAATTTGAGTGAGAATTTTTTAAATTATTTTGTGACTGAATAATGTGATAAAATTTTAACTTGTTAGCTTGGGTATTTCACATAGCTGCAAAATTTCCATCTTTAGTTTAATTTTCGAAATAACTAAAAACAATTTGATATACCGACGATATTTTCAAATGATATTAGGTAAAAGATACAATATTGAGATAAAAAAAATCAATGAATTCGAATTCAAAACATTCGAATGAGTCATGTTTATCTATATTCGTACAGTCAAAACGACCCATAAGTATTAGCACAATATGTAATTTAAATATCCCCCGTGAAATAAACAATATGCGTCACATTTTCAGAAATTGAGGCAAATATTTTGTTGACCCTTTGACTTACGATTTTACTTAACTTTCTAATTAGATGATACATCCTATTTTGGAAATTTATTATTATTTTTTCCTATAATAACTTAAGGACATATGGGATATTGAAGCATTTTAAAGCGATTTTTGCATTTAAAATTATTTAATACTTTTACTTAAATGTGGTTTTAAAATTGAAAATTCAATAATTTAATGTACATGCCGCACTCGTAATTATATGCGAAGAGAAAAAGAATGTTTTTGATGAACATTTCGTTAATGAACGTTTCGTTTCGTCAACAACGTTTAACTTTTCCTCGAGTGAATTAAATATGTTTCATCAAACCAAAATTCATGATCGTTTAACGAAAACCTTCCTTCATTGGGTGATTATTAAATGTTAAAGGTGATTCCGGAGTGTCAACTATAATAATTCAGTAGTTTCTGCGTTGTTTTGAAGAAGAAAAACTTCTCAAATAAAACAACATAGCGAAAATAAAATAATTATCAAATGTCAGAAGGAATTGTTAAAGGGTTATTCAACAAATCGCAGTGAATTCCTTTCAGTTCAATAATAATTATTATTTGTTTTTACTTTTTACTTTTCTTAGGTTGCTTTGGATTTTTTTTAATGCAAGAGCCATTCTTGACCAGACTGTACAATTATATTTTGAATACGAACGTGAAATATCTGAGATTCTGATAACATGCACAGAATATATAAATAAAACTCAGATCAGAAAATGATAAAACACCATTCTCGCCAACAAGGTGACTTTTCTGTTACATGTGTATGATGATTCAGCTTAGTATATACTATTTGTTATGTTCATTTTAATCGTAATGAATTAAAAATAAGTGAGTAAAGCTGCAATGATTAGTCTTGAACTATTCTAAATCTTTATATTATTTATTTATCTGTTTAAAATGATTAACAAAAACTAAAGAATCGGAATTTGAAAGTTGATGACTTCTACATGGACATTGCATTCTATCAATAGACATTTGCATTTCCTTAATTTTTATATTCTAGGAAAATTTCAAACTCCGTATTTCTTTATACCTTCTATATGGGAAAAATCATGAAAAGTCCTCCAATTCAAACCGATTTACGCAACTTTAATTTCATTAAAAAATTTCTGACGTCTAAAGTGGTTATCAATAGTCACCTTCCACCTCTTTTTCATTTAAAATTTTTGCGAGATATTCTACAATAAAACATTAGCACAACTCCTGGCCTCATCAACTGGAGAGGTGAATTCGCCAATAAGTTTTGACACTTCGTGAGCATAAATAACCATTCCGATAACCATTATTACAAGTATAATTTAGAATAAAACTTCCATTTGGTCTGGTAAGATGTAACTCATAAAAATTAGTTAATTATTAAATTAAAGCTGGTAAAATAGTATAATGGATGAACAGTAGGCAGTCGAAGGCGTTTAACGTTTTATTAAAGGTGAATGATAAAATGTACCAAGTTGTTTAATATTTTTTTAAATAAATGTTTACAATGTTACCGAAAATCATTTTTCTCCTTACCTTGTCTATGCAAGTCCCATTATTCATGCAAGGAAAGGAAAGACATTCGTCTTCTTCCTCATCACAGAGTGCTCCAGAGAAACCGTCGCTGCAATTACAGTAAAAGGAGCCAACTGAAATGGAGATATACAAAGATTAAAGTAAAGGTTCTAGACAACTAAATATAATCTTCAAACACACTAAGAGAGCAAAAATCCTTTAGGTATTTTTACAATGACCGTCGAAGGGTAGCGGTGGTCTGGTGGTAAAATTTCGGTTTCAGAACCGGATGGTTTCAGATTCTAGATCTGATTCTACCGAAAAACCGTAATGTAAGCGAGTCTGATGCACGCTAAACCATTGGAGTTAAATGCCCTCTTACTGGTGAAATGTGGAAGTTTGAAGGGGGGGGTAACAACTCAAGAGTCATCCTCGTCATCTGACCACGTTTCGAAATTACTAAATTCAAGCCAAAATAGCCATAGTATTGCTTTAAAACGAGACTTAAATATAACTAAATTAACAATGACTTTCGAAGTCATCGTGCCCATATTATAACATGCTATATATCCTTCAAGTTTACCTGACTCGATAATTTCTTCGCACTTTTTTTCTTTCTCCTTTTTAACAGAAATTTAGGACAGTAAATAACAATATTTTTTTATGATAAAGTTGTTGCTGTTTGATTTGCTTTTTGCTTCTCATGAACAAGTGAATGGAGAGTAAGTTAGTAGTACTTTACGTACTTTTAGATTGTGAATGTAAAGTCTTCGCTGCATAAATCAATTAGTATCTATAGGCCTAAGTAGTTAGTCTTGCTAGAGATCTACCAGTGGTGTTATTTTCTTTCGTTTAACGTAAAGGATAGTCATTGTACCTTGGAATGCCACCCAAGAGGCCGAGTACCAAGTAGTACCAAGAGGCCGAGATGGAAAATGTCTGAAACTGATAACTGTCTTCCTTTTCTGGTAATGTTAAGCTTGAAGTGCTTTAAAACAGAGTAGCGCATGAACAAGCAAAATAAGCTATATTTACTTCCGTTATATTGAATTTTGGCGTTCCTTTTTATAGTACAAAGAAAAGATAAGTTTCGATACATAACCTTCTTTCTGCTGGAAAAGGATATATATGAACAACCCGATGAAATAGTATGTACACATAAACTTTAATCTGATGACTTAGTATATACTCAAAAACAAACGCAGTAAATTTATGAAAATACAAATATTTGCTGCAATTTTGGTTATAATCAAACAGTATATCTAAAAGGTATTATTCCAAAATGTTCTAATGGGGAAATTATGGATACATAATGTAAAAAACCATCTAATTCATTTCCATTGAATTAGAATACGAAAAGGTAATCAACTCTTTGATTGACTTAAACTTCCCATTCAGTGATACTCAAAAATGAGGAGTAATTAAAGAAAAATAAAACTGGTCATCTTTTCTTATAATGCCAAATCCATGCAATGTTTTCAATTGTTTTAGAGCAACATGAATCCTACTTGGTCCCTCATGATTGCTTTTAAAATATAGAGCAATTATGTATATCATTTACAAAGACACTTACACATTAATTGGTTGTGCATCATACTTGGAAATTGAAAAAAGAAATTAAAACAAAAAAAAGTTTATATCCTGCGATTAAACGTGCTATTAAAAGCACGTTGATCAAATATTGAAATCATCTTTGTTGCTGTAAATAAAAAAATTGCAATAAAATGTGAGCAAACTTTAAGTATAGATCCACCGTTTGCAGTAAAACCTTATAAATATTTTTTCCCTAAATAAATAAGATTTTGCCATTGTTACTTACTCATCAAAGGTACATCCCTATACTTGCTTTAAATCTTCTTAAGACAGATGATTACGTTTAAGAGTCGATCATTTTCGAAATTATGAATTTCTTATATTGAATCTTCTTTGTGCTAGAAAAGATTTCTTTATAACCCATTAGTTAAAAAAAAAACCGTTTTTAAGTCTGTTTTCACATAACACTAATTTTAATATTATGGAAAACTAATTTTTATATTTGCATTTGCTTATGCTTTAATACTAATTTACATCTTTAAATGTTATTTTCTCACATTGTGAGTTTTGATAGAATTTTCTTATAAAAACACCCATTATAAAATAAAATCTGATCTATACTTTTTGTTCAAATTTCGAATAATAATTTCTCAATATGGTCTCACAGTTTTTGAACTAGAAAATAAGTAATACATTCATTAAGAAATATTTTGTAGTTATTTTAATGTTTCAAAATATGGAAAAAGTAAAACTTTCGTATCATTTATCAGAAGATTTTTAATATAGAAAGGATGGATATAAAATTACTTTTTCTGTCAAGAATTAGATAATATATTTTTAAAAGTATATGCAAAATTTGAAGCAAATCTTTTGATACCTCAATAAACTAGAAAATGTTTGCTTCATACCACTTTTTAGTAAAAATTTAAAAAAAACATTTTGGCACTTATTGGTATATTTTGGTTTCATAGATATTTTTTAACCCCTTGCCTCTTGGGCACCATTCAAGACGGTGCATAATTTTGGCATTTTATTTGAATCATTTTTGCAAATTTGCGGAGCATCATCAATAAAAATTGGTGCATCATTTTCTATTTGGTCTGGTAAGATGTAACTCATAAAAATTAGTTGATTATTAAATTAAAGCTGGTAATGGATGCACCGATGATTCGGTGCATCATCAATTTTTATTCCTGAAAATATCTACAGAATGGTAAAAAGACGGAGAAATTCAATTTTAAACACACACGATCACACATTTGTTTGGAGGAATAAACAAGCCCTTGTATATTAAATAATTATGTATCAAATTACTTTTCTGAGTACAAAGGGTTAACATCCTTTTTATGCAAATATTCTAAAATAAAACAATGTTCAAATTTTTTTCAAACAATTCATAACGAACGTAGTCACATGTCTTAAAGTGTCAATGCATCAACATTAATTCTACAATATATAACTCTCTTTTAAATCTAGTTCTGGTAAACTTAACTTTGAAAGAAAGAAATTTACTGAGAATAGAACATTACCATCCACAACATGATATTAGTGAATAAATAAAAGTATCAGCCAATCGAATGATTTAGAATCATACATGTTTTCCTTCGCTGATTTTTACTTTATATTCAAAATTTAAATGAAGAGGAAAAGTAACTGATAGAGTACAATACTTTAAAGTACAATAGAGTTTAAAGTTTAAGAGTACAATATTTTAAAAAATGCTGAAATATTTAAAAGTAATTTTACAGAGATATATTTGTCGCATTTCTTTTGTTTTCCCAAAGATTTTTAAAGCAAAAATAACTACAAACTTTATTACTGTAAATTTTTTCTTTTATATGAAAAATAAAATATACAAATTATTTGAAATATATATTTTGTATTCTTCCATGCAAAAGTGTCAAAATATTTTATGACCATTTCAGAATGTCGTATATCCTATAGAAAAATCAGATCTTAAAACTTAACCATATTTCAGCATTAAGTGATGTACCATTTATCAGACAGAATTATCGAAGCATCATAAAAGCATTTAATGGGCAAAATATTCGCATTTTTGTTATTATTCATATCACGTTAAGAGCGAATATGAAAGATCTTATCGCCACAGTGGCATAGCACTGGGATTCGAGCCAAATGGTTTGAAAGACATTAAATACCTTATTTCGGTTCGGTACTCCGCATTATCCAACGAAAAGACCCCAATGAATATGGTGCTTCCTCAAATTTGTTATATTGTATCATTGCCGTTTCGCATTGTTCGCCATATAAACGGAAGGATAGCTGCCATATGGTGTTGAAAGAAACTAAGTAGTCCCTTCAAATGTTATTATTTCAGCGAACATGGATAAAGCAAGTGAAAAGCGAATCTACATATGCGACAACGTAACGCATGCATAATTTTTAAAAAGGTTGAATCTTATTATCTTTTGTAAAAAAAATTATAGAGCTTACATCAATTACAATATTGGATTAAAGGAACAACAATAATAGAAAACTGTTGATTATGGATGAAAATAACACGGAAATAAAATCTTAGTATAAAATAAATATGATATAAAGGTTTATATAACACTTAATATATTTATATGGTTTTATTGAGTGCTTAAAATATTTCATAGAAATGAGAAAATTATTAATTAAATTAAAATAAAAGAAATCATTATTTTATTTTAATTTGTCTGCTAAATGCTTTTAACTATAATTGCCAGAATGCGTGAATATGCTAAAGCAACAACTGCAGGGAATAGCTCGGTTATCTCTCTGGTGCACTTTCCAACAAACGTTATTGCGAAGAAGCGTTATTCCGCTTCTAATCAAGAGCATTTTCACTACAACAAATCTGCAAAACAATCAAGGTTGCGAAGGAGAGCGTTTTAAAGCCATGCGGAAGTCACCAAAGAAGCACAAGCTGAGAATGAACGTACTTTTGATTTCGAACCATGGAGTCACTTTGGCTGCCTATAAAGGTCCCAGCGCCATATTAAGCCACTGAGGGACAGTGCAAAGCGCGAAATTCTTGGAAATTACATAACCACTTAAGGAGAAATGTATTTCGTCCTTCCATAAGTTCCGCAGGGGCCAGTTGCAATCTTCTTTGTATTAAACACTTCGCATACAATGACGTGTCTGATACGGGCATCGAATGACTTAATTTTTATTTTCAAGTCTGCAAATTAAACCACAGAATTAAGTATTTAAATACGAAAAAATCAATATGAAACGATTTGGTATCCCAAATGCTCCATATATTATTTTAAAAAATCAAATTAACAATAAGTTACCAAAATAGGATGAGTTATCTAATTAGAAAGTTGAATAAATTCGTATGTCAAGTGGTTAAAGAAGAATGGATTCGCAGAGATGAAACACTTTTGCTTATCAATCATTTCACAACATGGAGAGGTGTTGGAATCGACAAAAAGATATGCGGAATATAAAATACAAAAATTTGTGGAAGTGGAAGTCTTTTAGTATATCCAAAATACAGGATTCTTTTTGTAGTTTGCTTGTGATTAGTAGTCATCTCATTTACAAAACTTCCTCAATAACGAATGGAAGTCAGGATTACAATATTTCACAAAAGTAATTAGTTAATTTGTTTTTCAAAAACGCTTGTATAGCTTGAAGGTAACATTGATCTTATTATAGTTGAAGATTTTCATGTTAAATACTCAATGCTTTAACAATATTTCGCATGTTCAACTAATAAGGGTATACTGATTCAATAGATTGTTTGGTTACAATTATCATATGGTACATTACTTTATTGAAGAATTTGCTTAGACGGGGTGAGATGTTTTTTTCAACCCTTTCTCTACTGATACTGCCCAACCAGCCATGCAAATTCTACAATGCCAGGACAGTTTCTATTTTAAAAAAAAAGGGGATATAAAATGAATTTTCACCAAGGATGTTCTCACTTTACATCTCTCGTTTGAAACAGAAACCAACTGACCGGGGTAAAATTTTCAAGGATGGTTTGTCTAGATCAGTAGTGAAAAGATTAAGAAGGTTTTCAACAGGTGTTGATTAACGCACGGTTTCAGTGATTAATTATGCTATTTCTGTACTGTGACAAATGCAAAATATATTAATACACCGGGGGTGTATTTATAAATGCTGTTTATTGCATCTTAAGCTAATTTTCCTTTTTCATCGATTATATCAAGGTCTTTTATAATTTTTTTGAAAATATGCTGATAATTTTACAATTTTAATGTCCAGTGTTTACAGCATTTACAAGTCTTGCACTCCATTGTCTTTTTCTCTTGATAAATACCTTATGTCCAACTATTTGCATTTTTAAAGTCCATAAAGGTTTTTCATTTATTTAAATCTTGATTACGTTTTAGAGTTTCTCCTCATATCACCTCTTTCCGATTACTGTTTTAAAATGAGGTAATTTTACTTATTGTTTGGCTCAACAAGGTCAAATATGAGGCTCTTGCGCCAGAAAACCACAAACAAGCAAAGGAACGATAATTTTGCGATGAGGAAATGCAAGTGTTGCCTTTAGAAATTTTCGAAATTTCTCTTACTAATCATAATTATAATTATATTGTTATTAATCTCCAGTTTTGAGCCCCTCCCCTCCCGTTACTAGAAGAAGTCCAAGATTGGGAACGTGAAACTTCTGTTAATAATGGTTGGTTCTCGGTTTTTTGGTAGATAAAGTAGCGGTGCGGAGTTGGCTATTGGTACTTACGAATTATCCCTCCGACCATTTTCGCCAAATCAAAAAAACCGATAGATCGCTTAAGCGCCAAAATTGGTTTGCCACGTTTTTAAAAAGCATTAAAGAATTTTGGCCACCAAAATGAAATTTAGAACGGTTGGAGCGTTGTTGGCGGATCGACGGGATAATACGTATGTACCTGGCTATCTCCATATAGATTGTAGGACAACCTCTAACGTTGCCTTAATTCCCCATAATAGTGCCAACGTGGTGATGCGATTCAATTAGACAGTTTGCTCTGGATTCTAAAGCAGGATGTGAGGAGTTCTTTTGGCATTAGCAGTTTCGAGCTTATTTATCTCCCCATTATTTTGTTTTGTTGCTAGTCAGCACAAATTATTTCAAAATTCAGGTAAATCAAATGAAATGCAGCTTAAAAATTTCACAAAATAAAACCGTCCTTGATGTTTTTATAAAGCAATGAGGATGTTAGTGGAAATGTTAATTCACTATTATAATCAGCAATCGCCCATGTTATTCTAATAAATATTCTTTCTGAAAAAGAAATCTAAAATGTTACCGAGGGCCAAAAGTTTAATGGAAGATACTCTTCCTTTATAGACATACTTAGAGTTCACGATGTTGAAAAGCATGTTACGATGCGTTTCAGGTCACCTCAACCTCAAAAGAAGCTCCGAGTTTTACTCGAATCATCTCCTAACAGAGCTACGAATACGCGAAGCCGTTAGTCAGCAGTGGCACTTCTCCACTCTCAACAGCGGCACGAAAGTTCCCCTCCTTATTTAGGAGAGTTAAAAGCAAGCGGCACGTCCAGTCGGAAACCAGAAGAAAAATAACGCAACAACCAGGACAAACTACTTGATTAAATTAAATCTCCCATTCGCGCGTTTTTGTGTCTCGCGTAGCTTTCTTTCTTTCCAGAACTCTGATATTTATAGCGTTTATTTCGGAAACCCATTTTATGGTTAGTGATTTCCATTTACAGTGGGACAAACAATTGAGGATACACCTTATTTTTACTTGATAAATCCAACTTTCAATCGAAATAACACATTAACTAGAAGTGCAAATGCGCTTTTATTTTCACAAGTAACAAAAGGGTTAATTTACAGTAAAAATAACGGAAATCAACAAAAAAATATCTAAAATTAAAAATATTACCAATATTTGAAATAAACATAGGCAGATTTTTACCTCAAAAATTTAAGGATACACCAATAAAATTTTTGTATAACTACCGCTAGATTTTTTTCTGCTTTCTACTGTAATAGCTTAAGTTTGGCCAATTTTATCTTAAACCTTTTCAGCTTCTACTTTTGTCTTTTGAAGTTGGTTATGTGAATTTAAAGTCGCAATTTTAAATGGAAAATGGGTCTTCGGAGAGAGACCAGTATTGATGTAAGAATTTTTATATTAAGTTTATTTAAGAGAGGGAAATCTTATCGTGGAATAGCCGAAATTGTCGGTAGAAGCCCCTCGTGTGTCCAGAAAATCATTGTAAGATTTAAAAGCGATGGATTAATTGAAAATAAAATTGGAAGAGGAAGCAAAAGTATTCTGAGCGATGTAACCAAAAGGAAATTTTTGAAAGATATCAAGATTGATCCTAAACTAAATGCAGTCAAACTAGCTGCAGAAACTTCTCGAATAATGGGCAGAAGTGTAAGTGCTGAAACTGTGAGAAATGTGATTAGACATGCTGGATATAGCAGTCGAGTAGCTAGAAAGAAACCTTTCATAAGCTTACAAAATCAGAAAAAGCGTTTGGAGTTTGCAAAAACTCATCAATTGAAGACAGATAATTCTTGGAAGAAAGTTATATTTAGTGGCGAAAGTAAATTCAACATTTTTGGAAGTGATGGCTGTTGCACCGTTTGGAGAAAGCCGAACACCACTTTGGATCCAAAAAAATGTACTTCCTACAGTTAAACATGTTGGTAGCTCAATCATGGTTTGGGGTTGTATGGCTTCAAATGGGGTAGGAAATTTAGTTTTTATAGATGGTATAATGGATCATAAGCTTTATATAGATATACTCAACAACAATCTTAAAGAAAGTGAAAAAAATTGGGTTTAGATGGACATTTTATTTTCCAACAAGGCAACGACTCCAAACATACGGCACGTAATGTCAAAATGTGGTGTCTTTTTCATTGTAAACAGCAATTGCACACACCACCACAGTCCCCTGACATCTATGTCATAGAAAATTTGTGGGCCACACTCGAAATAGCGGTCCAAAAACACCAAATTAAGAACAAAGCCCATTTAAAGCAAGTGTTACAAGAAGAATGGAATAAAATATCTCCACATACCACCAAAAATTGGTCGAATCGGTACCTAGACGTTTGGAGGACATTATAAAAGCCAAAGGACATGCAACCAAATATTGACACTGTCTTTTTATGCAATATGTCACACACATTTCATTGGTGTATCCTTAATTTTTTGAGGTAAAAATCTGCAAATGTTTATTTCAAATACTGGTGAAATTTTTAATTTTAGATTTTTTTTCGTTATTTTTACTGTAACCCTTTTGTTACTTGTAAAAATAAAAACGCGTTTGCACTTCTAGTTAATGTGTTATTTCGATTGAAAGTTGGATTTATCAAGTAAAAGTAAGGTGTATCCTCAAGTAAAGTATCAAGTAAAGTAAGGTGTTTGTCCCGCTGTATGCACTTTTTAAAAAAGGAAGCTGATTATTCTGAAAGTTATTTATCTTCTGTATTGCAGCCGAATAGTTAAATGCTTTCTATTAAGCTTTGCTACACATAATGAAGGAGAAAGCATGTATTAGAATACAAGCCAGACAGTTTGATATAAAATTATCAAATTTGCTTCAAGATATTTTTTTTATATATATCTGCATAATTGAACGTTTTTGAAGCTGCTTATGTTAAAGTTATCAAATTTAAATTTACTTACCAAAACATTTGAAACATTTGCCAGTGTTAAGCTTAAGATTTTAAAAAAAATTCTTTCTTTGGACGGACATTTATTTGGATTTTCATTTTTGGTTTTATTTTGTAGTATATAAATTTTTTAAACTGCACAGTTTACAATTTGTTTTGATTTATTCAACTGAATTTATACTTTGTTTTTGTTTCTCGGTCTTTTAAATAGAAAGACAAAAAAATTTTAAAAAAGGCATTACACATTAATATTTAACAGCCTAAAAAGTCAATTTGGGCAAACACGCTGATCGCCGAAGTCGGCTAATATTTAGTATCTATTAACAATGAACTCAATCATTATATATTAATAGATCGTGAGTAAAAAATTTATTCAAGACAATTGTTAAAACTCATATTTCTAGGCAACATCTTTTTTTTCAATGAGCCGACAGTAATGACACTCTCGGCTTAAATCCACCTCTTCCCGTCAGGTAGTTTATGTAAAGAAAGAGAAAACTGAAAAATAAGGAAATAAATAAGAAAAAATTCTATCTCACAGATTTATTTTACAAGAAAAATGATAACTGTTTTTCGCCATCGCTGCCAACATATTTTCTTTCCACTTGATACTATATAGTATTTTCATCTGCAAGTTGAAAAAAATGGCTTGAGTTCAGTACTGATAATACCAGGTAATCTGTTGTTGTTGTTGTTGTGTCAAATGGCACTTGCCATGGACAAGCCCGCCGCTGAACCCAGCAGCAGATTAAGCCGAATGAAGCGTCTTTTGTATTTGAATAGCGCCAACTAGGGCCAAGAGTACGACTTTGCTACCCACTCACCACATTCGCTTGCACAACCCCTTTTTACAGGGGGGCACATTCACACATCTCACAGATAGCACACAGAAGAACAACCATGCCCGAACCGGGACTCGAACCCGGGACCTCCAGGACACGAGGAAGACGCGCTACCTCTGTGCCAGTAAGCCGGCACCAGGTAATCTTAGGACCCTGAAGGACACGATGCCAAAAATTGTCAGTTTTTTTGCCAACTGATTGAAAGTTTGTAGAGGAGAAGGAGGTCAGTAATTGACCACTTTGGGGAAAATTACCTCCAAGAGAATATTAGTTTGACAAATTCGGTCAATGTAAGGATGGATATTGCTAAAAGACCGCAGTCGGCCACAACAAAACCTGTCGATACTGCCACGTTCAGTGGTGGCGGGGTGGTCGGCTGTACAGAAGAATAAGAAGTATGCCTTACTCACGTCAAATTTCAATTAGGCAGATATTCACTATAGATTATAGAATAAATATTTAATTACAAATGAAAATATGGATTGATATTTAATTATTAATTTACAACTAAATTGAAACCATGACATAAAACTCATATCGGGTGGTCATATTCGGCCTACATTGCAAATAAAATCAGCGAGATTGAACAAAAATGTGGTTTGGAGTGTTTGTTTTATTTAGCTGTACTAATGTCTTAAATTGTAGCAGTGTTAGAGGTATTTTCTGACGGACATCGTAATCTGAACGGCTGCACAACTTTCTCAAAATTTCTGAACTATCCAGGGAAGATAACTCGGTAAAGGGATTTTAGAGCTTATCAGACCAGCTTACACAGCAGTTCTTCAGTGGAATCGGGTTCAGAATCTCAAATTTTGAGGTCGTAAAGGCGAGAAGTTGAAGTATAAATTCAATTTTTTGAATGCGTTTATAATTTAGCATGATGTCACACAGAGCAATTGTCCAGTATTATTAAAAATATTTAGCAATAAACTAAAATAAAACAATGAATTACATCCAAATTTTAATTTAGTTACTAATTTTCAGAGAACTGGGAAATAGTTTAAGCATTAAATATTGCCACATAAATATATTAAGCATCATCTATACTACTATGATAAATGGGTGGATGGATGATGTTAGTCAATCATACCAGAACAGCTGAACGAAATTGGATAAAATTTACCTCAGAGATAGATTATAGGCTAGAATAGGATACAGGTACTATTTGTTCCAGTTAATTGAGAGGTTAATTTTTTATTAATTAAAAACTAATTTTCCAGAAAAAAATCTTGATTTCCTCATTGCCGAATGAGTAAGACTTCAGCTTGTTTTTTTCCCACGCTAATGAGATTAGGCTTGACATGTTTTCGACTGGTTATTTTAAACAATTCCGTTTATTTTATATTTGATGCATTTAGAAAATTAAACATTATTACTGAATTGGTTTTTCAGATTCATTTTGAAGTACTTTTGATTTAAAATAAAACATAATAAAGGAAATTAAAAATGTCCCATCTGTATTGCGTTACCCTAACTGGTGTAGAAAATTCACACATTTCCGCTACTGTAAATGGCGTTGAAAATTCACGCATACGCAGTGTGTTCTGATTGTCAATGCCTTTATTTTCAATGGATACGCACTTGATTTTGTTTTGGCCAGACTAATGGTAATGGAATAAAAATAAATTTTGAAATGTTCCCGTATATCTTTCGAGGATTTACGAGTTTCCTGATTATTTCATATAGGATTCTGTTTTCAACAGCACCATAATGATATGATTCGATAAAACTTTACATTGTAATAATGCCGTCAGTTTTCACACATACACATTAAAATTCCCATGCGAGGAAGTCGCGTGTGCTCTGTTATGGTCGCTCATTTAAAGATAAATTGTAAGTAAGTTCTCCAATATTTTTTACAAAATGTAGTTAGATTTAAAAATAATGCCCGCGATCAGTTGTTGCTTATGTTGATTCGTTTTCCACTTAATTTAAGCATTAACTTCTAGATAAAGACAGTTGAAGAGACGACTCAGTTTCTTTCGACACCATATGGCAGCTATCCTTCCATTTATATGTTGAACAATACGAAAAGACGACGATACAAAATAACTCATTTGTGGACGCGGAACCTTCATTGAAGTCTTTTCGTTGGATAATGCAGGGTACCAAACCGAAATAAGGCATTTAATGTCTTTCAAACCATTTGGCTCGAATCCCAGTGCTATGCCACTGTGGCGATAAGATCTTTCATATTCGCTCTTAACGTGATATGAATAATAACAAAAATGTGAACATTTTACCCATTAAATGCTTTTACCATATTTTAAAATTTTTCTTCGAGAAGAAGCAATTATTTAATCTAAAAAATTCTGAAATTTAAAGATTCAATTTTTCGACATGAAATGCGACATTTTGAATTAATCTTAAAATATTGTGTTACTTATGCATGGACGAATATAAAATATCTTTTTCAAACAAATTTAGCGTTTTATTCTTCATATAAAGGGGAAAATTACTTTAATAAATTGTGTGGTTGTATTTTTTTTTACAAAGTTTTGGATTGCAAAAGGAATGAGACAAAATTATGTCAGTAAAACTATTTCTCAATATTTTAACAATTTTACTTTCAGCTACACGAAATATAGAGAAACTACTCTAATAGTCAAAAGATTCCATTTTGAAATTTTGATGAATCTCCACGTTTTAGACCTCTTTGAGATCGAAAAACGCATTTTGAGAAAAGGAACACCTGTCGTCTGTCACGAAGATAACTCAAAAACGCTCTGACCTAGACGGAGAAAATTTGGAATGCAGTCTTTAAACTACATTTGCCGACTTATGTCCAAATTTAGTGTAGAATCTGGTCAAAGGAGGCTCATCTGTCACTCTGTTTGATTACAAGTCAGCATTGGTTCGAGTCCCAGTTTGGGCATGGTTGTTCATCATATGTTCTATATGTGAGATGAGTGAATGTGCTTCCCTGTAAAAAGAGGCTGTGCAAGCGAATGTGATGCGTGGGTAGGTAAAGCCTGGCTCCAACGACCTGTGAATCTTCAGGCTGGCCACGCGTTCCCCCATTTTACCTCTCTTGGTTGTTTCTTGGGTTCCTTTGATGTCTGGATATTTTACCGACAATTTACGGTAAAGGATCCATACATCGCACGCGCCCACATGCATCGAAAGACGCCAGGAAACCACAAGAGGGGTAAAATGGGGGGACGCATGGCCCGCCTGAAGATTCGACAGGTCGCTGGAACTAGGTTAAAGACGTATACTTTGTCCTAGTTAGTGCTATTTAAAAGAGACGCACCCTCGGCTTAAAATCGTTGACTGTATCAGCGAGCTTGTCCAAAGCAAGTGCCATTCGACGAGACAACAACAACAAGTTAGTACTATTACTACAAAACGAAAAGAGCTGGATAAACAAAATTCGATGCTCGGAATTAAAATCTATATTGTAGACACCTATTAAATTTTGAGTCAAATCCAAAAAAAAAAAAAGGAGTTGGCCATCTGTCGGTTCGCTCTTTCAAAACTTTATACGCTATGTCTCAAAAATGCAATTGCTCAAACATATCCAACTTAGTATCTGGTGATTTTGCGACTACAAATGTAATTATGTGTCGAATCTTACTTTCAATCTGTTGGAAAACACACACGTGAACAAAAAAATTCAGTTTTCGAATACTGTTGATCATATGTCAGGGAATAATTATCACAAAATCTTTCCAAGTTAACTCGATAGATTGTATAAAAATATCAAATTTACATCAAAGATTAATATTTCTAAACTATTGAACACAAAAAGGATAGAAAGAGTTCTTCGGTGTAACATCTTTATGAGAGAGTGTGCTAGAAAAGTTTGGGGAGATTACTCCCTCTGGTTTATATTCCCATTCTTTATCGAACAGTTTTCCTCTATACTTTAATGTTGATTATAAAGTATAAAGCGAAAAAGAAAAACGGGGATATTTCTGAATATATCATTCGATCTCTACATACTTTTATTTATTTATTTATTAATGTCATATTTATAATTGGAAATGTTCGATTCTAAGTAGATTTCATTTCTTTCCAAAGTTTAAAAAATACAGGGGGAAAAATTCACTCACCAGAAGAAGATCAAAATGAGTATAATATATAGTGAGGTGTACTGATAATAAAAGTTGAAGCAGAAACGATATGCACAGTGATGGGCATACGTCAAAAAAGGCACCTTTTTTTCTAAATTCCCCTCTAGGAATCCCTTTTTTTCCAGGGAAAGAAACCGAGGTTTCAGAAAATGCCGTAAACTGTCGATCACGTGATTCGTTTTCTTAACATCAAGAATTCAAATCTGTATCACTCCTTGCGATTTGGAGTGTAAAAATCAAAGTCTCAAGACGAGTGACTGAAGCACGTTTCGCCTGTTCTATATTTACACACTGAATTGAACAACACATTTATATTGTATGCTCGTTCCAATGGGTATTATTCGAAATAGTAGCGTGAATAACAATCGTTTTCAGATGAATGTTGAGCCTTTCTGAATGAAATCTAAGAGTTTTTTCCTTATAGATTTTTGTATAATATTTCTGATATATTTAAATTGGTTACGATTAATGTATCAAAACGAGAAATATTAATTTCATAAAATCCATCCATACACCTTCTAAAAAAACCATATTGCTTTTATTTGAGAAGTGCGAATATTTATCTGATAAATGGTTATAAGTTTCTGCTAAGTGCCAAGTAAAGTGAATAACCTTGCATCAAAAATTGTTGTTGTTATTAATGGTACTTGCCATGGACAAGCGCGCTGACGGCCGTCCGCGATTTTAAGCCGAATGAGCATTTCTTGTTTTTGAAGTAGTGCCAACTATGGCTGAGAGTACGACGTAGCTACACACTCATCACATTCACTTGCACAACATCTTTTTACAAGAGGGGGGCATTGACACACCTCACACAGTACACCGAAGAACAACCATGCCCTAACGGGGATTCGAACCCGGGAAGCCTAGATCTCGAGAAAGAAGCGCTACTTTTGTGCCAGGTCGCCGGCGCATCAAAACGTAAAGCTCATCACGAAGGAAATTTAGAATGAAATATATTTAACATGATATGTTGTTTTTCTAATATATTCACACGTGATTGAAAAAAATGACAAATAATAAGTGGATCAAAAGCCTAATTTTCGGGAATATCAGTATAAGTTCTCCTGTATTTGTTTTTTGACTATTCACTGCTTAGTTCCAACATCTGAGCAGATTTTCTATGATGTTTTATGATTAGTATACAGATCCTAAAGATTTTCTCCTTCGCTAAGAGACACCTGTTTGACCATTATGAAATCCGGTCAGCTGTGGAGAGAATTATATGACTCCCTCGCTTTGTAACTGAACTAGACAGAGTATTTCTCCCCCTTAATGGGATCATCTGGACTTTCAGTCGAGTAAAGTCCATGCGTTTTCCGACCTTCCAAAGAAATAAATCGTATCTTAAAAGAGGAAGAGTGCCAAAACCTTCAAATGTAAATCTTTCTTCATTGTGGAGTGTCAGCTACGAGGGTGGATCATTAACGAACATTCCCACGGTCGCCAACGCGAAAATGAGAGGAGTAGCTTCGACAGAAGATAAGATGCAAAATTTTAGGAGGAGATCGGCTTTAGAGTTCGAGAGATATCTCGTGATTTTCGAGGTCATCTGAGAATACGTCGTTTGTAGAAAATGAGAGATGCTTCGGTGTGAATCGAGCTTCCGATTTAAGATCCACGCGGTGGTTATCGAGAGATCCCTTGAACTATCCCTGTAGTAGCCGGATGCTGAAACAGCCTGTTAGCTTTCCTTGTGAGGTTGCTTCCCCGAAATTAATCGAGGAACTATTAATCTATAGCAGTTAACTAAGATATAAATAACATCAATCATATTAATCTAGATGAGAATGAGTTGCTTTTATGTATATAAGGCTGTAAGCAAAGAATTTGTATTTAAACGCTACCCTCTTATTTGATCGGACAGGATCAAGTCATCACACGATGTAAGTTTAAAGCTGGGATACTTAGGAAAGGTTTCTTGCTTTAAGTACAATTGAAGCATGAATTACTGTTAGTTTGAAGTATTGGGTGTTTTGTTTCTGCAAGATATTTCCGAAACCTTTAATACCCAATCCCTTAACGTACAATTTGAGTTTCAAAAGTTTGAGCCTAAAACATAAACAAGGTTGCTCTGATTTCGAGCAATTCCACAGTTCGGTCCTAAGTTATACGCGTAAAGGTTTTGATGGTTTTTCAAAGTAAATTTATCGAATTTGGAAACCGTTTTAAAGAATTCATATTATTATGTAAAAATTATTTCGAATCTTATTTGATTTGCTATTAATTCTATGCAACAATATCAAACACGTTTTCCCAACGTTGGGAATTAGAAATATTGTCTAGAATATGTCTAAATTCTTGTGTAGAAACCGATTCTGATGAAAAGCAAATCGAAGAAACTAAACATCAGAGAATTTAAAAAATACATTTGAATCTCTCTCTCTCTCTCTCTCTCTCTCTCTCTTCTCTCTCTCTCTCTTCTCTCTCTCTCTCTCTCTCTCTCTCTCTCTCTATATTATATATATATATAAACTTAGTCGTTGATTTCGTTTTTTTATATTTAATATAAATTAAATAAAACATTTTTCACTATTCTATTTTTTTAAACAAAAATTTGGAAACCCGTTTTTTAGAAACTTGATTTTTGTATAAACCCTATTCGCGCATGACATACGGAAACGTAAATATTGTGTTTAAGACACTACTGGTTTAATTTTGTGGAATATTTTATATGCAATTACAATCTGATATAGTAATTGTTATAGATATACAAAAAGATTATTTTCAATCTCTAAACATTAACAAAAATCAGTGACATTTATTTGTAGCCCGATCTTCGTTGCCCACTCATCACAACTACGGGCTATGCACGTAGTTGCAGGTTAAGGGATTAAGTGTCTGTTTAAAGGGATATCTTAAAATCCTGAAAAGGGATATCTGAAATGCTAGAAGGTTAGAAACAGGAATCCGTCCTCACCAGTGTTGATGCAAGTTCCGTCATTGAAGCATGGTTTTTGAATGCATTCGTCGATGTCCACTTCGCACTGATTTTCGGTGAAGCCTTCTGAGCACAAGCACACTGCATTCCTTCCCAAGCGTGTGCAAATGCCATAATTCTTGCAATATTCCCCAGCACATGGATCTAGATCTGAAAAATTAATAATAATTGAAACTTCAAAAACGAATTGTTTTATTTAAATGTTTTATGACTTCTAGTTCACACACTTCACAAACTCTTTTGACGGGGCCGACTTCACTCATGCATTTAATTCATTCACCCAACCGCAGATCGTAATTTAGATCTGGAACAGAGAACGACACAGAGACACGGAATTTTTGGCTGGCAGATTCGAACTCACAGCCCAAGGGATGCGAATCCAGCACCTACCAATTAGGCTATCCCAGCCTAATAATTATAATTACTATAAATAATTGATAAAGAAACTATACTAGCTTTGAATTTTTACCACCAACTGAGGCAACACAAAATGCTTGAATTTTCTATGCCAATTGAGATAACGCAATAAAGATTAGAATTTTTTAGTTTTCTTCTTTCTGTATTATTTAAATTCGAAAGTGCTTCCAAATGAATCGGAGGAAAAAGAATTAAATTCGTTACTTACTTGAAGGTGGATAAACGAAAAATTTTGGCGAAAAAGTTATTTTTAATTAGTAAATAAAAATTAATGAATTAATATTTGATAAAAACGCATTAACATCAAATATCATCCACTACACTTTAAAAAAATTTACTTGAACTTGAGTGGATGAATAAAAAGTATTTTATTAACGATTGAAAATTTGAACAAGATATATATATATATATATATATATATATATATATATATATATTTAAACTCTTAATTTTAATCCTAATTAATTTCCAAAGCCCTATCTTAATTTAACCCATAGTAATATCATTCTAAAATATTCTCTTATTCATGATCCATTTCACTCGCTCTAGTTAATTAATTCAAGAGAGGCTGTGTAAAATTGCTGAAACAGCTAAACGCCTGTTACTTTCTCACACTCCGTGGGAAAGATGAAAATTGCTGACCTAAACAAAATACTTTTAGAAAGATCCCTGTGTTTCCCTTACCTCTTATGTGTGAAATGTGGAAATCCCCACTGAAGTCCAAGTTTATAATATCTATAAAAAATATTTATCCCTATCAAAGTCTTGGTATTTAAGACCAGGGGTAATGATTTCCCGTTCCTTTTTTGTACACTTAGCTATCGTGAGTTCTGTGTTGTGTTCGTCGCCTTCGCTTGTAAATAATGCCTGCTCCCGTGGTGGAATAAAAAGAACTGAAAAATTCAACCTGTCTTCTCCATGATTTCGACCACGACTCTGCTAT
>JAOUZG010043370.1:1313026-1370256 GCA_026289955.1 Argiope argentata | reverse complement strand
TGGGGGGGAGAGAATGAGCTAATTGTAGAAAGTAAAAAAATAACGAACAGGTCCCTGTAGCTCAAAGTTAAGCACAAGATGGATGACAACATTCTCTTGAGATCGCAAACGAACATAATTTGCATGAACTTTCTCGAATGTGGAAAGAACATCATCAAAGATCAATAGTGTTCATCCTTGGATAGTTGACAACATTTTTTACGGACACCGAGGCCAGTGTATTTATATTTGTTAGACAGCTGAAGGCTCGTCTGTGTAGGAACTGATTTCGAGGTTAATGCGCATGTGAAAAAGTAGTGCAATGACTTGCGTTCGTGCTATGGAAACAAATGTTGTTACTTATGGCACTTGGCATGGACTAGCCCCGCTAATACATCAGCAGATTTTAAGCCGAAGGTATGCGTCTCTTGTTTCAAGCAGAGCCAACTAGGATCAAGAGTACGGCTTTAGTTACACCCTCACTCATCACAGTCGCTTGCACAGCCTTTTTTTCACAGGGGGGGGGTATATTCACATTATTTAGATACAGAACATAGAAGAACAACCCTGCCCGAACAGGGACTCCCAGATCACGAGGAAGAGGCGCTACCTCTGTGCCTGTACGGAAACAAAGAGAGATGCAATACTGTGAAACAAATGATTATATATTTATTTGTGAGAGGGAGAGGAAAAGGGGATTATTTGCTTAGGAACGGATGTATTAAGATTGGTAACTTCTATCCAGCATTTTCTTCTAAATAATTCTTTGAATTCAACTTTATATCAAAGTTATCATCAATAAAAGATGCCTTAAATGATATATAATAAGGGATATCATTAACGGTAAAATGTTCCATGAGCATAAGGCAATTATTTGACTTAGCTGCAATCACATCTATGACACTCTTATCTTCCTCAGACATGACAATTTCTCATTTGTTGCAAGAGTTTCAACTATGCAGGGAACTATTCATGGGTGCCAAGTCGCTCGGGAGGGAATCACATGACTTACTTATCAGTTGATTTGTACCGGATTTTGTTAAATCATGGTGAGCCATTGGGTTTCATGTTCGAGACCCGATTCCGCAGATGAACCGTCATGTAAGGGAGTCTATGGGACGTTAAATCTGTCAGGGCCAAATGTTCTCCCTCAGGTGTCATGTGATGTGGAGACGAGGGGAGTGCCATCTCAGGTGTCGTCCTCGTCTTCTGCCACCTTTCAAAATTACGAGATCCATTCCAAAACAGCAATATTGTTGCTTTACAACAGGACGTTAATATAACTAAACTAATGGATAGATCCATCACCTACCTTTGTTCGTATCCCTGTATGGAAGAGGTTTATGCGAAGCCAACAGTAGAACTGTTTGATCAAATGACCGATAAAACAGCACTTAGTCCATTATTCAATTGAGAAAAAAATGGTTGAATGTGTAAAGGGGAAGAAAATATAGAAGCCCTATTGGAAAATCTTGCGCAATGAATGGACTTAGAGGCCGAGTCGGAGATTTACGGTCTCAGGAACTCTTTTGACAATAATTCGCTTCTGCGTTTACTTTCTTGGCAAGTGCACTCGGGTCAGAGTAGAATGCTCGCAACTTTGTCGGCGCTGAAATATGTTCGCATTTACTTGATTTATACTGTTGCTATTAACTCTCATCGGCATAAATCAACCCGTTTCGAACCGCCGGCATTTCGGAAGGCGGGAACAATGACGGAGAGGAAGGGGCTCGTTTGAGGCTCGATGAAAGTAGATGCCTCATTTTTATGAGCTAAGCGCCCATCTGTTTTTTCTCTCCCTGTTATTGAAACTTCATAAAAAGGATTGGGTTTTACAACACCGAGAGCCGGCTTTCTTGCATAAACTTAATGCCAATTTTTAAGGAATTTGCGTTGGTGCGAATTTATTATAATAATAGTTCATTTCAGATATTTTTTGGCATCAATATTTCAATCTTTTCTTGTATGTGGCGACATATTTTTGTCGCATCGAACTAACTTAAAAGAGAAGATTCCATTAATATCAAAGAAATTCAATTTTTAAAGATTAATGTGTTAGAGATAAAAGCTGAAACAAAATCTAAGTAAAAATTAACACGAAACTCGCAATATATTGCAGTACTTAAAGGTACAAGTTAAACTAGATGATTTTATTTTATGGATAATCTTCAAGAACATTTATAATTTAAGCAAAATTAGTTATTCTTAGCCTGAAGCAAAATATTTGAAAGAGTTGGAAAATATGTCAGCGTTGCAAATGAAAAGATAAAGAAAGAAATGGTTCCGGTAGCTGTTTCTTTTCTTTTCAGATAGTAATGTAATAATTCAAATGACTTAATCACATTCACGGGTTGCCTTCATTTAATAAAACTGAATAAATAAAATATAGAAATGCACTGAGAAAGTATTTTTTCATTTGTTTCATTTTTAAAAATAACTTGAAATTCTTTTTGTATTATTTTTACATAAACATAAAGTTATAAAATTCGGATCATATCATTTTATTCGTATTTTCGACGTACATATATCCATAGCAGGGTGATAAAGGTTTAGGATATTAAGAATAATTAAAGAAGATTTTATAAAAATATAAATGTTACATCTTAAATTTTTTATAAGATAGGGCTTTTTTATTTTTTTATTAATTTTAAAGTAAATTTTGAAGCGAAATCTGCTTTTGAGTTCTTGTGAACATTTAGAATTTCCAGTTAAATTAATAAAACATAATATTTCATGTTGATAAAAGCATATCTTTTCTTATATGGATGCTTCAAAGGAAAAAGAATTAATATAAATACTAAAAAGTATCTTTTCAAAGCTAGACGCCACAAACGATTAAATTTGCTTGAAGCCAAAAATCGCATGATCACTAAAAGAATGAAAAATGGCGATATGTTCAAACAAAAAAAAGATAGATATTTAATACAAATTCGAAAGATTTAAAACTTCCAATTCAAAAGTATTTAAAGTTCCTAAATTTTCTATCAGTACTGCTTTAGATGCAAAAAATTCATAAAATTTATTGTATATTTCTAGTTTTTATTTTTTTATACTGACTGGAGCAAGTAATTTGGAATTTAAATCAAGTTGTTTTTACATTTTACGAGGTTAATTTTGTTTAACATAGATATTTATTGGTGATTAGTTTATATACTTGGCGCATCTCGGGATAAAATCTTTTCATGTATAATAATTTTAACGTAATAATTACTTTTGTATAAAATGATTTAATACAAAAACCTTATTCAAGACCAATAAGACCAGTATTAAATTATATGAAAAAAATAGTGGTAAAACAGTTAACAGATATTTTTACTTAAAATTTTTATCATTTTTGAATCCTTTTCGTCAAATTTTTTAAAGAATTAATTACAGTTTGAAGAAAAAAGACTGATATAGTAGAAAAAGTAAAAATTTAAAAGGGTGCAGATTTTTTTAAGAATGATTTCATCCGAAGTACACATAAAGAAAGAGAAAAATGGCTAATTTTTTATAGTTTGAGGTCACTGCTGTCGTCCAACATCTGTTTCATTAGCTTGCAAGAACTTTACTTTTCTTCCTTTCTTTTAGGGAAGGGGCCTATGTTTGATTTTAGATTTTGTCAAATGACTACTTCGAACCAAATAAAAATCCTGTAAAAAGATATAAATTAATATAAAACAGAATTTTTTATTAAAAAAATTAAGAGTACAGTCATCTGAAGTTTACATTGGTTTAAATGCATTTAAACTTTTTAAAAAGTCAGTAATATTGGAAAGAATTGAAATCAACATAGTTGAAACGGTAAAGATTTTGAATTTTAACTTGGTTTAAATAAATTTATTTTGGAATGAAATCTTGATTAATTTCTAATTCCTTCTAAAGACAAAGGCAATTGATCGGGCATCCATTCAATATTCATCACATCTGAAAATGAAACTGTATTTCTTACGAGGGAATGAATTGCGCAGTTAAGAAGTATTACAAATCTGTAAAAATATAGTATATAACTTTTTTTACTATGCGATGATAAAACTAAACTGTATATAAATATTTCTTAAAGTGAGTTCCTCCTATTAAATTTTATTTTATAGTATTCATCAAAATAATGTATCTCTAACAATTATTTTTTCAATATCCTCTTTTATAAATTCTTTTCTGATTATGAATAAACACGTGATTTGTACTATAATTAAAATGTAAATAATTTTACTATAAAGATCTTTATAAGTGAATCAACCATTCACTTACTAAGTTCCACTCGTTGGTAAGAAAGTTGTCAGCGTATCCTCCAATAAATGTTGTTTCCTGGTTCTATCAACAAGAAAGTTTTATGGATCCAGTCTCCAGTCACCCATCGGCCGTGGGGACAAGGTCTCGGTTTCGGAATCGGCGAGTTTCAGGTTCGAGACCCGATTCTACCGGAAAGCTATTGCGTAAGCGTGTCCGATGCGTTTTAAATCCGTCGGAGACAAACGTCCTGTGGAAAATTTAGAAACAGCCTATAGATGGCGCTCTCGCCAGTACAAAGATTGAAAGCCACATGTAAAAAATTCTAAAGTTCGGTTCAGTGTTGCAAGCAAACGGCTCGGAAAAGAAAAGAGATCATATCATTAACACAAACATTTATTTGAGACACGTACACACACATGACGTCACAATACAAATATTCAAGTTTAACTGCTTTTAAACTTTCAAAAAGGGGAATCCAAAAAGGAACTTATAGTTCCGCGAAAGTTTGGCTGTTTTCGCCATCGAAGTCTAGGACGAAATCCTCTCGTTCTCATATGAGGAGTTCAATCTTTGTACTGACGAGAGCGCCATCTATAGGCCGTTTCTAAATTTTCCACACACTTCCCACCTGAACTCTGTTAAGAGTTCACAAATCTAAATTAAACTTCAATACAAATACTAGCAAAAAAAAAATTACGAGTAATTACTAACATTTAAACTATTCACACATAAATTTAACTATATTTCAACAAACACATAAACACATATAAATCAATGAACATATAAATGCACATAAAGATTCAGTAAAGAAGAAAAAAAAGGGTATTTAAAGGAATAATTAGGCAACTTCAATAATAATATTAATGAATAAATTTTCAAATTAGAGTCTCTGAAATTGTGAAAACTGTTCATAGTTCAAAGTTCATAGTAAGTTTAGAAGTGAAAATTACCAAAAAAATTCAACTTTAGAGTTCAAAGTTATGAAAATTTTACAGTTCCAATGGGTAGAGATGTTGTACTGCCCTTTTCAATAGTCCATTGGTAGTTTTTACTTCATAAGAACGGATTTTATTATCTCGACCAACAAAGATGTTTTCAATTTTTCCCAATTTCCAAAGGAGTTTATTTTTAATGTTGTCTTCGATAAGGAAAACATCTCCGATTTTCAATTCATTTTGGGAATGAGGATCTTTAAGAAAATGGGCAGTTTTTAGGTCCAAGAGATATTGCTGCTTCCATTTATACCACAGTTGTTTCATCAACAAAGTCTGATATCTCTTTCTTTTTAGTAGTGACGATCTGTTTGATCCGTTTTCAATAAGTTCGGCAAAAGTCACTGGATAAATATTATTCTTTTGTCCGAAATTCAAAAAATCCATTGGTGCCAATGGTTGGGGTTCATTACCTTCATTGTAAACATAGGATAAAGGGCGAAGGTTGAGGACAGCTTCAACTTCTACGAGCAAGATAGAAAGTTCTTCTTAACTCAGTAGATCTTTTCCGATGACTTTTCTTAAGCAATCTTTCACTGATTTCACAAGTCGTTCATAAAAACCTCCCCAACATGCAGCTCGTTCCATTATGTTTTTCCAAACTATTCTTTGCTTGGCAATAAAATCTCGTAATTTTTGATTGCACATTATAGTACACAAAATATCTACTTCCTTTTTAGTTCGCTGAAAAGTTCTGAAATTGTCTGAATAGATTATTTTGCAGTTAGTTCTTCGAGCTAGAAATCTTCGGAAGGCCATTAAGAAAGAATTTATGGTCATATCATAGGTTAATTCCAGGTGTATAGCTCTCGTCACACCACAGGTAAATAATACGATATAAGATTCTAGCGTACTTTTGGCTTCTTTGATATAAATCGGAACTACGAAATCCAATCCACATACGACAAACGATGGTGTTTCACTGACCCTATCTTTAGGTAAAGGTGTAGTTAGTTGGGTAGTAGGTTTCAATGAATATTTCTTGCAGATGAGACAGTTTCTGATAAGGCTCTTCACGAGTTGTCGACCTTTCGGAATCCAATAGTGGAATCTAATTTTAGCAAGAGTGCAGGCTACATCACCATGCATGATTACATCATGTTCCTTGCGAACAATCAAAGTAGTCAACCATGAGTTTTTAGGTAAGATAATCGGATGTTTTTTTTCGGTGGTCAAATCACAAAACTCTAATCTTCCTCCAAGCCTTAAGAGTTTATTTTCATCCATGTAAGGCCTGTGATTAATTAACGGAGAATATTTCTGTACTGGATTACCTTCTTTTAAAGATCCGTATTCTTTTTTGAACCGTTTTCTTTGCTCGGTTCTAATCAAGTGATTTTCAGCATCCATTAACACTTCCGTAGTCAATGGACCCTGAACATTACTGAGTTTTTTCAGTTTCATGACAAATCTGTACACCCAAGCTGTAACTCGCACGAGTTTTTCGAAGCTGCTATATTTACTGATGTCTACAGGGTATGACAATCCCTCAGTCAGACATTCATATTGGAGGATATTTGTACCCTTCTTGTATTCCAACTCATCTGTTTCGGTCACTTCAGGGTTTTCAGGTTTGGGCCAAAATTCTTCAGGCTGACGTAGCCACTCCAGTCCGTGTAACCAGGACGAATTTTCAATGAGTTGAGAAATCTTTGCACCTCTTGAAGCCATATCAGCCGCATTAGTCACTACAGGACAATGATACCAGTCAGAAGGAGACGACAGCCTGTGAATCTCTTCAATCCGATTTCTAACGAAGGGTTTAAATTTCTTAGGAGTTCCTCTGATCCAAAAATAGACTATTTTTGAACCTGTCCAGAAATAACAAGGACATTTAAAGTTCAGAGCTTTAAGGATACCACTACTAAGCTTTGCAGATAATAAGGCAGACATTAACTCCAATCTAGGCAAAGTCAAGGTTTTCAAATGGGCTACTCTGTTCTTAGAAGCAACAAAAATTGTTTCAATCTGTTGATCAGGTGTCGTTGCACGTAAATACGCAACTGTTGCGTATGCTTTCATACTTGCGTCGGAAAAACAGTGTAGTTGAAGACTTTCGAAATTATGAAATGAAATTGTGGTGAAATAGTAACGTGGAACAGAAAAGTTTGCGATTTGTGGAATTTAATTGCACCACCCTTTCCATGTAGATATTAAATCTGCAGGTAAATCGTCGTCTCACTCAGTGGCTTTAGACCAAACTTCTTGCATCAGACACTTGATTCATAATGTGAATGGCCCCAATAGACCGATGCGATCGAAAATACGTCCTAGAACTCAGTGGCGGATTTGGCGTTTCAGATGCCCGAGGCGCAATTCAATTTGAGGCCCCCCTCTCCTCCAGTAATATTTATAGTATGCACTCTTTATACATAATTTTCACTCTGTTAAGCTCTGAACCCGATTTTTTTGTGCTAAAAAAGGAGGGTGAGAATTAGGTACATAAAATTGAAAATTAAAATCAATTTTTCCATACTACAGGACGGTATTTAAAATAATGATAAAGTTCAGGGTGTTTTTTTTAAAAAAACGCGCTATTTTGTACCATAGTTATGCAATATTTGTCAAAGATACATGTCTGAAACTTTATTATACACCGAATCATTTACTATAGAATGGAGCTTTCTCTATTGCTATTAAAAGCTCGGTTATGTTTTAAGACGTTATTAAAGTTCAGAATTTTAATAAATTTACGTTTTTCCCATTTTCTGAACAGTCATTTTCTTACTATTTCCAACTAATTAAACCGTTCTAATAAACAAACAATACTTTTTATTGAAAAACTGAGAAAATGGGTCGATTAATTTGCATTTAATTATTTAATTTTGTTTCAAATTAAGTTTCTTAAAAATAAAATAAATAAAAGGGAAAATAATAAAGAAAAGAAAAATACGCCTTTGGGTGATTAAGCGAATAGCGCTAGGCCCGAACTCCCAATTTCATGGTTAGTAGCCGAGTAATTTATCCGTTGGGCCAAAAGTGCACTTCGGTCCGAGGGATGTAATCTGCCTTATATTACAATCACCACACGTCAACTAATATTGATACTATTATTTATTAAACATTAGAAATATATTGAACTATAATAATAACAATGGCAGTTTCTTCTTTTCGTATATTCAAAATAAATTAAATAGGAGCCTTTCTGGCTTTAGCTTTAGCAAATTTATCAATTAGAGTTTCATACTCTAACAAATTGACTACATCATTTTCGATGAACATCATGGATAAGTAACTTAAATTTAATTGTGATAAAGAATTCTTTAAATAATTTTTTACTCTTTTAAGCACCGAAAATGAGCGTTCACCACTTGCCTTACAAATGGGAATAGTTAAAAATATTTTAAGAATTGTCTCTACATTAGGAAATGTAGAATGCAGTCCTCCGATTATTAATTTGTACATATCAATAGGATTTGTAATTTTTTCCTGTTTTATGAGGGCAATAAAATGTACAAGTTCATCTTTAAAATTTCTAGTCACAATATCATTTTCATATTTTGCGCATATGTTATCCACGCAGTCATTAAATTTGACATCGGACATATCAAAAAAATTCCAAAATCTAATAAAACCTCACTGTAAATCGAATTCCTTCGCGATGGATCTGCAATTAAAACATCACAAATAACCTTGCGTACATTAATAACAAAATTTTCTTTTGGACTAAAATTTGTTTCGTTTAATGTTGTTTCATCAAATTGCAGTTTTCTTTTTCTTATCCGTGTTTCCCGATAGTTCCGGTTTTTGATCAATGCATTGGCGCCGATCTCTATATCTTCGAAGTTGGTCCGGACAATCTTTATAAAATCGGATAGCGATTGTAATAGATTAGTTGTAAGCAGTAAATTATACTGTGTATCTTGCAATGATTTGCTTGTACTATTTATTCTTTGCAATAATTTATCCCATAAAACAGTTAATAAAGCTGTTTCATAATATTCGAAACATTCTGCTAATTTTTTTGCCTCCATTTTGCTTACAGGTTTTTCAGTATCCGACGTGCTAATTTTGGTTAGAACTTCTTTAATATTTTGATAATTACTTTTTAATGCAGAAACTGCGTCTGCTCTTGATTACCACTTAGTATCACTTATTATTTTTAAATTTGGAGATTGATTTTCTACACTGTTATTAAGAATATTCCATTGTCGAGTAGATGCTGAGAAATATACATATAAATTCTGAATAAAATCAAAATATTTTAATGCACCAGAGCATGATTCTGCTGCACAATTTCCTATTAAATTTAATGTATGGCTTACGCATGGTACGAAAACGGCTGTATTTATGTGCTGTTTTAGTCTTGCTTGCAGTCCACTGTATTTCCCTGCCATATTTGCCGTGTTATCGTAGGTTTGGCCCCTACAATTTTTAATATCTATGACAAATCTTTTAAAAATTCCAGAATTATTTTTCTAAATATTCAAAATTATGGTTTTGAATATTAATAAAGCCGAAAAATCTTTCTTTTATGTCCCCATGTTTACTAAGAAATCTCAAAATACAAATAAGTTGGTCTACGTGAGATATATTCGGAGTAGAGTCCACAATTATTGAATAATAAATTGCTTCTTGAAGTTCAGCTATTAGATGTTGCTTAACTACATCGCCCATTAAACTTATGAATTCGTCACATATCGTGTGAGATAAATAATTGACATTTCCACTCCCTGGATTGCTAAATTTTTCCAAATGCAATTTTAGAAAACTGCCAAATTCTGCCAAATAATCAATGCAACTCAAGAAATGTCCTTTTCGATTGGAAGTTGTATCTTCTCTGTGGCCACGAAATGCTATTCCTAAACTCACCAACAATATTACTGTTACAATGACTCGCTGTAAAACAGCTCGCCAATACTTTTGTTCCGTGTCAACCTGCTGTTCTAAATGAATATTTATACGTCCAGAAATAGACAAGCGTTTTTGTAGAGTCACCATAGATTTGATATGGTTCTGTGAAGTTTCGTGACCACTTAAGTCTCTTGCTAAATTTTTCCAATCGCTAAATCCTGTTGAAAATTTCGTGTACGCAATAGGAAACATTTTACAAACATAACAATAAATGCACTTACTTGTAGCTGAATATACTTACCATTGGCGAAATTCTTTTGTGCCATTTGCTTTAATACAATAAAAATTCGTTTCAGAAACATTCCTATAAAAGATTCGATTTCTGTCTCCGTATTTTACTTTAAGACTTGTAATATTCCAAATATTACAAGGCTTATTTATCAAATAATGTTCAATCATTTTATCTGATAAGTTTGGTGGCCACAATGCAATGTCACTGGGAAACAAATACTTGTCTTTATGTTTACCACAGTCAGAATCAGTTATTTTATTTTGCTATATAAAATTACAAATTATTGATTCTTGTATTTCATTCTTAGATCGCTCATTAATTTCTTCGAATTCACATTCTGCTTCGGCAAGCTCATCGGTTTTTTTCTTGTGCATGTTCTATTTTAGTTTGTTCGTCTGTCTTTTTAGGCTTGCATTTTATTTCATTTCGGTCACCAATTTCTTCGAATTCATTTTCAACTTCAGCTTGCTCAGGGATTTTTTCTTGTGCACATTTAATTTCAGTACACTCATCAACCTTTTCAAATTCACATTGTATTTCAACTCACTTATTCATTTGTTTCAATTTATATTCCACTTCTGATTGCGCATCGTTTTTTTCATGTGCATATTCAATTTCAATTTGCTCATTGGTTCTTTTAGGTACACATGCAGCATCTGGCTGCTCAACTGCTCTTTCTGGATCTTTTTCCATTATAGCTCGTTTTTCAAACGTTATAATGAATTTATTGGGTGAATTTTGATATCGTTCAACATATTCTTCTTTTACTTTTTGCGTTTCGAAGCACCCGATTCAAACTTTCTTTTCAGTGGCATGGCTAATACATTTTTTTAAAAATTAGTCGCATAAAAAATATTAGCTGGACTTAATACCCGTTCCTTTGCTTTTAACGACGACCATAGCAAACCTCCGAGGAGGGGAAAGGTCATGTGGTACCAAAGGGGGGGGCGAAGAGAGGGTCGAAGAGGAAGTGAACGAGACAGAAGATACTTGATCGATTTTCATGTTTTTTTTTAATTATTTTAATCCTCTCATGTAAATAATATGATAATCTAGAATTTGATTGTTTCCTGTAATCATTTCTACACAATCATCCCGATTGAAATATTTATATATCCGGTGTAGAAATGATTACAGGAAATAATAAAAGCATATTTCATCATACATATTATTATTTTAGAGCTAAATTTTGAGGCCCCTTATTATATGAGTTCGAGGCCCGAGGCGCGCGCCTCATGCGCCTGTTTGGAAATCCGCCACTGTTAGAACTTGTAAGATAAATATCTTCATGTCTATTCTCTTAGACACAAATTCGATCAGACCATTCACGTCAAAATAGAACAAGTCCTTGCGATTGTCCCAAGCTATACCTAAAACCTTGTAAGGGAGATTTCCTTCCCCAATATTTTCGGAATCATCAACAGAAATTATATTGTTCTCTTTCCACAATTTTTGCAAATATTCAGAATTAGTTCGCCATTTGTGTAAGCTCAAACTTGCTTTATCAAAAATTTCTTTCGATTGTAATGTAACGGACAGAGCTTGCTCTACAGTGTTGAGACAACCAATGACATCATCGACATAGATATTCTCCTTCAAGAATGACACAGTTTCAGGATACTTTTCACAAAACTTATCTAAATGGTGTTTAATTGTTGCAGCCAATAAAAAGGGGCTACTATTAATCCCAAACAAAACTCTAGTGAATCTATAAACTATGGATGAATCAGAATTGTCAATTAGATCTTTAGTGAACAAAAATCGGGTGACGTCTCTATCATCTTCATGAACTAAAATATTCAAAAAGGCTTGATGCATGTCGGCCGTGAAGCTACAGGTTTGAGTCTGAATCTCAAAAGTATGTAGAAAATTTCGGGGTATAAATTTGGACCGACATGTAAACAGTCGTTTAACTACAAAGAGTTTGAAGACTTCGCGGAGGCATCAAAAACCAAACGTAATTTACTGGTTGCTAGGTCATTTCTGACAATTTCTCTATACGGTAGATAAAATGTGACGTTATCAATTTCATCCGGATTGGAAACTAATTCTATGATGCCCTGTTTTATATAATCATCAATTACTTCTTTATATTGGTTAAATAGTTCAGGATTTCTAGAAAGTCTTCTTTTTAATCTGGAAAATCTTGCTCCCCCGATTTCTCTATTATTATTTAAATGTTGCTTATCTAACTTCCAAGGTAACCGAACGGTATATCGTGGATAGTCATACTTAATGTTTGATTCAAAGCGAGACATAGCTTCCTTGTCAAGAGAATCATATTCCCTACTACAGTCAATTAAACCTGAATTTTCTAAATTCCAAAACTTTTCTATTTGTTTGGATATCAAATTTTCCTCTACAACTACATTAAAGACAAGAGATGTGTGATTATCACTTTGTTGGCCTTGTAGGCACCAACCGAAAATGGTCTCAACGGCAACAAGATTTTTGTTAAGATGCTTTATTTTTCCAGTTACTACTTTATAATAGTAATCTGCTCCTATCAAAATATTTATAGGTTCATCACAATTAGGGGAGTCAGCAAGTATATAATTCCTCAGTTCTGTACTTTTAAGTATTTCTTCTGATTCAGGAGGCAATATGTTACTGCCTGATATTTCTTCAGTAACTAAAGCCTTAATAGTTAATCTTGAATTCGGAAAAAATCTGTGTTCTAACGTTATTTGCACGACATCATAATGTTTTTCAATACCTTTTTATGACCGAAAACGAACACTGATAATTTTTCTTTTCTTATTTTTACAGGTTTTATTTTATCAACTAAATTCTGATACACGAACGATCTCACAGTCGCAGAGTGTTCGTGTAAAATACTCGTCAGAATTAGTTTTAACTCGAACATAACAAGTCTGCAATAATATTTTGTTTCTTTCATTATTATGAGAAACCGCAGAAAGAATGGATGACTCAGTAACTTCCGTTTCCTGTATCTCTTTATTTCTGTTCTTCGATAATTTAAAACAAATAGTTGGATTATGCTTTCCCCCACTAAGATTGCATAATAATCCCGACCTGCAATCTTTAATTCTATGTTTTGAACCCAGACCTAAAAAGCATCTGCCCAATGTTTTTAATTTATTTCTTTTTTCATCGACGCTGATATTGCAAATTTCTGGTGGGTGATCCTTTTTGCAAAACAAACAAGATTTATTATTTCTCGAAACTACGTTGAAGCCGTGCGTAGTATTCAGAAACGGTTCTTTCTTTTGAGCCATGTGGCGAATGGCCTTGACTGGCTTTTGATCAAATGATTTACGAGACGAATATGAAATGGTCTCTCTACTTCTGATTTCCAACCGAATATAATCTAACGATTTTTGAATATCTGGTTCGGATCCTTCTTTCACGTTAATCCTGTTAAATTCCAAAACCAAATCATGGGGTAGGATTTTTTAGAAGAATAGGAATTAACATAGTGCTGTACGAATTTGATTCAACACCCAACGATTGTAAACTTCTCACATTCATTTCAATATCATCATACAATATCTTTAATCTTAAGAGGTCATTCGATCTATAAACTGGTCTTAGATTTAAGAGTTCATTCATGTGATGATTAATTATGAGGTCTTTACGACCGAACCTATCCTTCAATATTTTCACTGCTGAGTCGTAGTGATCATCTGATATTTCGAAGCCTTCAATAGCGTTTAAAGCTGGACCTCCTAGAAATGATTTCAAATAATTAAATTTATCGATTTTAGTCAAACCGCCATTATCATGAATAGAAACTTTAAATGTGTTCCAAAAACTTGTGAAATGAGATAACTCACCGAAATTTTTTTGAATGTTCAATTTAGGTAATTTCACTTGTTTACGTTCCATGCGAGAGTCTTGATTTACATTAATATTTACATTTTGGATTTCACCGAGATTTACTGTATTAACAAAATTTTCCTCTTTCAGTTTCTTTTCAGCGCGAAATATAGCTAACGATACTTTATCTGCATATTCAGAAACAGTCGATAGTTCGGCTTCGAATTCCTCGACACTACATAAATTACCTATTTGTTTATTTACTTCTTCTAATTCTTTATTTTTAATAGTCAGTTGATTTAAATTTTCTTCTAATTTATCCAAATCATTAGATTGCAAAAATTCTTCTATTTTATTTACCAATTAGGTCACGGAACTTCTGCCAAACGATCTGGATTTTTTCAATTTATCGAGTTCCATTTTTAAATCAATCTTCTACGTAGATAAATAAATGTCAAAGTCCTACCTTTTGCAGTCTTCGCAATTTGCATAGGGAATGCAAATGCAGTATCCAAAGGCAAATGTGTCTCAATCGAATATGATCGCTTTCCCGGCCGATGCACCATGTAAAAAATTCTAAAGTTCGGTTCAGTGTTGCAAGCAAACGGCTCGGGAAAGAAATCAGATCATATCATTAACACAAACATTTATTTGAGACACATACACACACATGACGACACAATACAAATATTCAAGTTTAACTGCTTTTAAACTTTCAAAAAGGGGAATCCAAAAAGGAACTTATAGTTCCGCGAAAGTTTGGCTGTTTTCGCCATCGAAGTCTGAGACGAAATCCTCTCGTTCTCAGGTGAGAAGTTCAATCTTTGTACTGGCGAGAGCGCCATCTATAGGCTAAATTTTCCACAGTCCTCCCTCTGTGGTTTGATTCTGAGAGCGGTGCCAGTTCATATGTCGTCCTCATCATCTGACAGCAGTTAAAAATTTCGAGATCAGTCCTAAAATAGCTCCTCAAAGAGCCTTTAATACAGTTTATTCAAATACTAATTCATTAATTAAATTAAATTAATTTTCAATACCTTTAATAGAGTTTTAGCAGTTTTGTATTGAAAATTAAAACCAACAGGCAGTAGCTGAATCGGTAAAATGAATGGATTTTAGTATTTTTTACATGAGGGTGAAGAATGCGAGATCAATTTTTGCGGAAATCAATAATTTTCTGATAAACTATTTATATTAATTGTAATTATTCTATAAAAATGAAATAAAATAAAAAAAATTTGTTGGTCAAGTAGGGATTGACTTAAATTATTTTTTATATTATTTGTTGAACTTTTATTTATGTAACTATGACGAATTGTTAAAACGTGTTTATTCTATAAATAATGAGTAGCAAATATGCATGAAGATATATTTAATCAAATTTATCAAAATTTCTTTAGCTAATAAAGCTTTCTAAGCATAAAAAGTAGATAAATTTCTGACACAGTTTTTTAAAAGATAATTTAACATAAGAAAACCAAATCACATTTTATTTTCAGTATTAATAACAATACCTAGAATAAAGGGAATGTAAACTCATAAATCAAAGGTCTTTGAGTTCTAAAGATTAAATTATATGGAATTATGAGGTGAATTTGCAAGTTTATTGTCTAGATGGTGTATTTCAAACGTAGGTACAGTCTTCGACAGTATTATGTATTCTCAAATAAGTTATGCAACTATCCAACAGACAGTGAAATATGAATTTCTAAAGGGCCCCTTTGTCATTCTCGGAGTTTGAGGGTATATAGAAAACTTTGTAGATTATTGCTTTATTTAGAAATTGGAATATTCTTAAAATGGATTTTTCCCCGATTTCCATCTGCAAAGTCGTTTAAATTTAATACTGATAATACATCTTACAGATATAAACTGATTATCATAGGTAAGTTACAAATACTTTATTTTACAGCCTTATCCCAAGGGGAGCACCATTAATTTCAGGAACTTTTCTTACGCTTTTTAGCCACAAAGAAAATTTATATATAACAAGTAAAAAAATAAAAATATGTATATAAAACAAGTAGTATATAAAAAATATTTGTTTAGGTCGATTCCTACTTAGGTCAACATAGACAAATTTTATTTTAAGTTACTTTTTATTAAATGATTACAACTAATATAAATAATTGATTAAAATTATACCTGACCAAAACCAAATCTAGTTCGTATCCATTGAAAATAAATCGGAACGCATTCAATTGGCGTTGAATTTTCTCAGCCAATTGAGGCAATGCAAATGCATGGATTTTCTACGCCAGTTAGGGTAACGCAATACAGATAAGAAAATTTTAATTTACTTTATTCTGCTTTATTTTAATTTAAAAGAACTTTAAGGTGAATCCGAAAAATTGATTAATTCACAATGATTGCTTTTAAATGCATCAAATTGTAAGAAAATAAACAGAATCATTTGAAATAATCGTTCGAAAACATGTTCAGTCTAACTTCATTAGTGTGGGGAAAAAACAACTTAAGTCTTACTCATTTCGCTGTGGGGAGATAAAGAAGTTTGGAGAAAAGTTTTTAATTAATAAAAAATTAACCTATTTAATGATATAATATGTGAAAAAAACTGCATTAACATCATGTATGTTAATACAGTACAAGTTTTAAAAAAATGTATTTGAACTTGAATGAATGAATAAAAAAATATTTTATAAACGATTGAAAATTTGAAAAAGATATATATAAGAACAGTGTGACTATACTATCTGACAGTACTATCAGACAATTTATTAAAATAAGGATTTATTATCCTTAATATTTGTTATTTGAGGTATACTTTAAACATTGAAACTAGAAAATTATGATTACAAAATAACATCAAAAAGAACAAATGATTTTTTAAAATCAAAATATATACAAAAAGAAATAATTAAAAAAAGCTGGAAGCCAAAACCCAAATTGTAAAAAAAAAGAAAAAGAAAAAAAAAAAGAAACGCAGAAAATAAAAGGATAGAGTATTAAGCAGAATAAATATTATAAGAAACAAATAATCTTCGAATTTCTTGCATAAAAATTAAATGTTTTATAAATGAGAATGCAAAGACATTTTTAGTTTCGAATCACTTATTTTCTCAAAATTTAGATAACAAACTGTTTTTTTAACAATTGATAAAGTTGCTTTTTAAAATAATTATTTAACTATTTATTATATCATGGATGTATTTCACGGATGCCTGGTTGGTAGGGAGTTGTTCGACCCCCCCCCCCAGCCGAAGGCTCTCCGTGTGTGTGGTTCAAGGACACACATTAAATGCGCACGTGGTCGCAAAAATCTGTCGTGGTCACAATGTCTTCCACGTCAAGAGTAATACTACTAGGGGTGCTGGTTCAGAGGTGTTCTTTATTTGTTCCAGATCTAATTTAAGATCTGTGGATGAATGACAGAAATGCATGCACGAAGTCTGCCCCGTAAAAAGAGTTTGTGACTTGTGTGTAGCTAAGTTGAACTCTTGTCCCTAGTTGGAGCTACTGAAAAAACAAGAGATACTCATTCGGCTTAAATCGCTGACAGAGCTGAAAATCGCCGGCGGACTTTTAGGTGCAATAAGTAAACAACAACAACAAAATATTTTTTCATACCTAAGCAATCAGATACATTTGTAGAGCCTACTCTGAATGTCGAAAAATTTCCTGGACATTCTAAGCATGTTGTTCGACCGATGAGGGGTTGATAGAAACCCTTTGGACATGCTTCACATGGCTGAAGCCTGGAAATTGAGAAACTTCCCTCGCCACAAAAATCTGGAAAGTAAAATGTTTTTTAAGTACTCTTAAGCAGTAAAGATATTTGAATGATAAATATGTTGCAATATATTAGTTCAAGACTCTCTAAATTCGCTTAATTTCAGAAACTAACAAATAATAATAATTTGTTTTCAATAATGCTGATTGCGAATATTAAAGCTACGTTTTGCTCTTGATATAGAGTTTTGCATAAAAATAAAATATCTTAAAAGAAGATTAGAAAGAATTAACAAATATTTGAAATTAAACGACTGACTGATATGAAAAATTAACACTGAAGAATAATTCGACATTACCAAACCATGAATCATATTTTACTCCGAAAAAATGGTGCTTCATTTCTCCACATAAACATGAAAGGTATCTTCCCGATTCTTTGTTTTTATATACTCTTCCATTAGTTCATCTAAATGTAAAAAGTTATTTAAAACTTTTTGATTATCGTGGTAAGAATTTTTTAAAAAAGAACCCCCCCCCCAAAAAAAGGCATTTCCACTCTTCTACTGAAATAAGTAACAGCCAGTAGGTATCTTTCAAAACACACAAACATATCTGAAATTTTTGGTTTCTTACAGGAACCTTATCACCGAAATATTGCTTGGTTAAATATTTAGGCCAATCAGTTCAATCAACAAACAATATATATCTTTATACATCTTTAAAAACTGTATATTCTTCTGATGGTTTTTTTTTTTTACTTAACGCATGCTTGAGTGATGCCGTGCAAAGGAAACTGAATGATGGGTTTGTCATAGAGATCAGCACAAGTGCTGTACTGTATGATGGGACTTAACCTATTTAAGTAAATTATCCTATTAACTAAAGAACCTATCAGCACAGACATACTAAGTCTACCATTTTTCATACTGGCGGCTCTCTATCTGATCCTGAAAGTGGCCTGCTTCTATCCGACAGAAATTCCTAAAATTCATGGACTGATAATTATGGATTTAAATGTGAATACAAGGAGTATATATGATCATCCATAACTGACCTCTACAATCTGTCACAGAAACTGACTGCGAACTAGCCGTTGTTGTTCCATCAGGACACACATTGCATACTCTCTGTCCCTCGCGTTCTTGGTAAGTACCGGTTGGACAGGCTAGACAGGTTTCTAAACCAGTAGGCGAATACGTTCCTGGAAGACATATACCTGTAAAGTAAAAAATTCAAAGTCAAGTCTTTGAAAGAAATTATCACAAATGGAAAAGACAAAATTCGAGAGCCATTATTAAAATTAAATGTGTGGTAGTATCCAAAATCGTGGAAACCGTTTGGAAATAATGAATTTTGGAGATTTGATTACTCATAACAGCAATAGTAATTGCAGTAATACTCTCAAGCCATGTATCGCGCATTGAGCAATTTTAATTTGAATACATTCTGATCTCGTAGACGGCCTTTCAATTAATCTTTAGTCTCTGGTCTGAGGGTTTTTTAAAGTGTTTATTAATTTGGTTTTATAATGAGTGCATTTTCTTATACTTCCTCAAAATTTTAGAAATTCTGCTTTATGTGAGACTTTCATCATTTTTCTGTCAAATTTCATTGTAATTTAGATCTTATTTACGCAATAACAAATTTTTACACCGTTTTTATAGTTTCCAAAAATTTTCAATAAATTTGTGCAAGTTGTTCAATTTATTTTATATATTTTTTCTTTTTGAAAACTCCCAAAATGGAAGAAACAAATAAAAATTTGAGAGCAGTTTTAAAAGCAGAAGAAAGTAAACTATTTTTGTAGTCGAAACATAATGGCGATATCTTAATTCCATTCATAACACGATGTCATATTGTTTTTCTAAAAGCTCTTGCTCTTTGGATATATTCAAATAAAAAAAATGCAGCGTCTTACCAATTTAAGCATTTCGTAATTTTTCTGGTTATTTGGTAACAATTATTGAAAAATAAAAGTAAATGAACATAATTTTCATTCCTTTACATACTTCATTAAATTATTTTTAACGAGGTCATTCGATTCAGATTGCTAATCTCATCTCAAGCTATAGGTCTGGTAGGAATTTACATATTGTTTGTAGTTCTCTCATTCCAACTGTTAAAACTATAACTCTCCTGTCACTTTGAACCGTGGATCACAAATACATTCTGTAATCATAGATCAATGATACGAAATGTATTATGGTAATTATTGTGATCTATTTCAGATCCTATATCAAAATTTGAAAAATCTTGAAGTTACAAAGTCAGACATCTTTGAAGAAGAAAATCGGCGTGATGTGTAAAGATTCTTTTCCTCGCTGAGACACCTATTTGACTTTGTAGCATCCCGTCAGCTGTAGGGTGAACTGTATGACGCTCTCACTTTGTAATTGCTCAAGAGAGGGGATTATCCCCCTTAATGAGATAATTTGGACTTTGAGTCGAGTCCAGACAATCAACTACACGTGCGTTTTCCATCCTTTCAAAGAAATAAATCGTATCTTAAAAGAAGAAGAGTGTCAAAAACCTTCAAATGTAAATCTTTCTTTATCTGAATAACTATTGGCTATCCTTGATCTCAAGTGCACCAATGTTAAAATGAGAGGCGGAGTTATGACAGAAGATAAAATGCAATATTTTGAAAAGCAGAGGATCTACTGAGGAGTTCTAGGGAGACTTTGTAGTTTTGAGGTCTTCGGAGGATCGGCGCTCTGAATTTGTGAGAGAAGCTTCGTGTGAATCGAGTTTCTGAATTAAGATCCACACGATGATTATGGGTAGATCCCTTGAGCTACCACGGTAGTAGCCTGATGCGCTAACAGTCTGTTAGCTTTTCTTGTGAGGTTGTTTCTCCAAAATTAATCGAGGAATTATCTATGTATAACAGTTAACTAAGATATAAATAACATCAATCATATTAATCTAGATGAGAATGAGTTGCTTTTATGTATATAAGGCTGTAAGCAAAGAATTTGTATTTAAACGCTACCCTCTTATTTGATCGGAAAAGATCAAGCTATTATATAAGTGCATGGTAATGGGAAAAAGAAAATTTTAATTAAAGAATTTTGTAAGGTGTTTAACATAATATGTTAATATGACATTCGATGACTCTTTTAAGATGTCTAAAAAGATGTGTTCAAAATAATTTTTTTTAAAAAAAATATGATTACTTTCTATAAAACAAGAGTTTTATTAAAAACATTACCTAAATAAGAAAGTAAAAAATGAACTATGAATCGACGAAGAAAGGAGTGGATTATTATTCGAAGTCAAACGTTTTGGGCAAGAGTGCGCCAACACACACGCAGACAAATTTGGAATATTATTTTAACATAATCTCTGATCGATTTTTTCAAATCGACTATAAATCTAATAATTTTTGTTTGTAGAATATTTAACAAAATGCATAAATATGTAGTACAATCACATTTTCTTCCCATCTGAGAGAAATTAAATTTACACCATACAGTTTTTAAAAACAATATGATCAATAATATATATCAATACTTATGTAAAAAAAGTTGTTAATTCATCATACTTTAAATTATTGACCCTTGTGGAGTTAACTAAAAACTTAAATTTATTGACATTTTGAATTAACCATTTGACTATTAAAATGGGATAAATGGTTTAATTTGCAGAATTTACTTATGAATAGGAAAACTGAAAAGAATAAAAATAAAACAAACTGACACTGAACGTGACTAAATTAATATGAAAGGGAATAACAGGAATCTTACTATTGCTTTATTTTAATTAATGTTTTATATTTTCTGTTAAACTAATTGGTTTTCATTCCTAGTTGAAAAATGGAATGTGCAGAATTAATAATTTTTCTACTGGTTTGAACCTTTTTCTCTGTCTGTCGTCTTAAATTAAACTTTTCTCGTGGCTTTAGAATTTTCCCCATTTCATCATGAAAAATATAAGTAATTATGCCACTAAAGAATCTGTCATATTTATTTCATCTTGCATTGAGCGCACTGGAGTTTTTCTTTGAAATTCTTTGAACAATAACAGAAGATGATGAACGTGTCGTCATTCTTCTTTAGTACTAAGATGTATTCTCAACATTCTACATCTATTAACTGTATTGTGATCATTTTGTGGACACTAAAATATTTCATGGTTCCTTCTTTTCATATAAAAGTTTGGCAAAGATAAGAAATCTTTGATATGAAGTTGTTTATTTCCTATCTGTTAGCTATTGATTATTTTTTCATGGATCACTCTTCCAATTGTTTATTTTTTCCATCAGCATTATTTTTCTGACTCAGATATTATATATCAGCACAATAATCATTCTCTTTTTGAATATCCTGCTTTATTACTCTAATGAATTTTCACTGTCATGAATATTTAACTATTTCTTTCTATCTTCACATCGAATTTATATCGCTGGAGCCTTCCTTTTCTAAGGAATTTTATTATAACAAGAACTTTTTTTTTCTGTATAATAAGATTCCTTATAGTTTCCCTCATAATTTTTTTTATTTTTAATTTTTTTTCATAAATGAAAATAAATTATCCTGATTCTTTTAATATTACAAAAAAAAACCAGTTTTAAAAATTTAATTTAATTTAATTTAATTTAATAGAAAAACATTTTAGGAAGAAACTTATATTAAAAAATCTAAACAGCATGGATTTCTCACCTAGCATGATTTTGTATATGTGTATAAACTTATATTTATATATCTGTTTTAAGCACTATAATCAGTTTTGGTATTTGAGCCCTTGATAATGTTATAACAATTTTAAAAATAATCTGAAATTACTTTTATCTTTTTTTAATACTTCAATTGAAAGATTTTGATATCATTTATTATATGTTAAAAAGGGAAATTTGTTTCAACGTAAAACTGCTCTCATGCTAATTAAAAATAAACTTTTCTCTTTCTCTCTTACCTTTGCATTCAGTTATATTTCTAGACCTTGTATATTCTGTGGCCATCCCTTCTGGACACTTGTGACATTCCGTCTGTCCTTCTTCCTGTTGATAATGACCAAGTGGACAGTCCCAGCACTCCATCACCGATGGTTCATAATACATTCCGGCTGAGCATAGCACTGCAATGAAAAAGCAATGTTATTGTAGCATTGATTAGTTTTTATCAAAAAACCGACGACGTTTCAATATCATTATGAGAGTCGATGAAAGAGGAAATTGGAGTCTTGAGGGTACATCCCTACTCGGAACAGAATCTATTCAAGATTGGGAGATTTCCCGTCGGTAATATAATATTGCTATTGTTTTAATTAATCATGAATATCTAGCCTTTTTTTACCTTTGTATTGTTTGGCACAACGAAAGTGAGAGGAATTAGATGACTTGAAAATTGGTTTTGATTGTTACTGACAAACAATAATAAGGATTCTAATTTAATTTATTTGTTTATTAATTAGATACTTTAGAAGACTGAGAACCTTTATGTAGAATATACATATTTTAAACTCTATTTTCAATTGTAATTACTTTCTAAAGTATTTTCTTAATTTAATTCATAGTGACTTAATTCTAAGATGTTATATTATATCCTAACCCATTCCCCCTTCTCTATTTGATAAATCAAATGAAGTATTATAAAGATAATGCGTAATTGAGTCCACGAGCCGAGTGGATGGATAATAAATAAAATCTTTTAAAAGAATCCCGCTTTTCCTTTGTCTAAACGTCAATACGTATAATAATTATTGTCGGAAATCTACACGTGTGTGATTTATGAGAATATCATAGTAAATGTAAAAAAGGGATAAATGTTTCGTCCCTTTTTACGCTTTGTAAATCGTCTGCTGTTGTGCCGTGCGCTTCTTGAATTGGAATAAAACGAAATTGAAAATTCAACATGCGTTTTATTCATGATGTTTAGCCACTATTCTGCAATTTGCTTTAAAATTAAAATTAATATCGATTACGTTACATACACGTATATATTTAAAAAATCACCAAGTTGACAAATGGTCGTTAAGTCTCGAGATCACTGATTTGGGTTCAAAAACAGATTTGATCGTAAAATGGTTCTTTTTTTTTAAATTATTGAACCCACCCTGCTGGAAGCAATTTTATAGATTTGTAACAATATATTGACTTCGAAGCTTCAACACCAAAATTAAATGCTAAATTTACTGACATTAATAAAGAATTATTTCATTTACATATAAATGTGATCGGAAATGAAACATTACGAGAAACATTACATTGAATTTACTTCTTTTATTTTTAAAATACAACAAAGAACAAATATAAAAGTATCGGAATTAATAAATGGAGAGTATTAATCGCTATTCTCTGTGTGATTAACTTTCGTATTTTTCTCTAAATAGAACAAATCTTGTAAGCAATTTTTGTGATAATTTATATAGTGTATTTTTAAGATTAAAAGTTATTCACCAGTTTCATTCGGATTCAATAGATTTTCTATTATAGATGACTAACTAATTATTTTTTAAAAAAATAAGGAATTCATTTTTATCGAGTCATTTGTACTTAATCACTGTAGACACATTAAATCTCTAAAAAAAAGGGGGAAATGACAGAAGTAAGGAAGAGAAGTATTCAGTCAAGAAGTAAGAAAAAGGAACAAATTCAATAACATCCCTCCGAATCGATTATCTGAAATTTTTCAAAAGCTCTTTTGAGCTGCCCTTCAGTTGCAAGGGACGGGATCTCTTTATTTCTGTCTTGCTCGAAGAGAAAATACTTTGTGGAGGCAAAACCAATCAAGTGAGCGAGCAGAGATCGAGTGATGTAAATGGTCGTCGTTGATTGGCTAACCAAGTATGACAAGAATGCTAATATTTTGGGACGCATCCATAAGACCTCGACGGAAGCATTTATATTAGTAGAGTTCACTCGAAAACAACATGAAAAGTGAAATACTAGTCCAAATCCGATTTAAAGATATATTTATATTTGATTTTGAATTTTATTTATTCAACTAGATTTATTGCATTAACTTACAATATACTTACATTTATTGAATGATAAGAGAATCTTATTCAATAAATGCACTGAAAATTAAGAATAAACATAAAGTTAGAGAAGATGAATTAAAAACATTATCAATTGGAAAGCTGATTCAGATACTTTTTGATTAAAAAAAAGCAGTGAGGTCTCTCAACCAAGAGGGACTCAAAGTAGACGATAAATTTAAAATAGCGATTTTCCCGTAAAATGATTCAGATAAATATTTACAAAATTGTTTTAAAAGTAAGGCTAGTATTATTTTCAAGGAATTTTCTTTAAAATTTTGTAAGCGTTATAAGAATTTTTATCTCATTATAAAAGAAATAGTTTTTTATGTATGTTGTTTTCCTGAAGGAGTTATTAATTTCTGATTTTGATTAAAAAAGTCTTATCTGAATTATTCAGTGCAAAATTACGTCGGAATAAAAGGGCGTAAGAATTGTTATTCATACAAACTTAATAATTATAATGAAGCAAATTTTAGAGTTAGTTTAGTTACGTTATATTAACGTTCCGTTGTAAAGCAACAGTAGAGATAATTTGGGATGGATCTCGCCATTTTGAACCATGGTTAGATAACAAGGATGATACCTGAGCGGGCACTTCCCCTCTCCACACTACCCCACACCATCGATTGGACATTTGGCCATGACGGTTTTAGCGTGCAACAGACCCCCTCACACGACGGTTCTTCGGTGGACGGTCTCGAACCTGAAACCCCACGGCTTACGAGCCGAAACTTTACCACTAGAAAATGGCAACCTTATATTGAATTAGAAGTGAAATAGCTACAAAAAAATATTCTTGTCACTAAATTACTCTATTTTTAAAAAATAAAACATCACATTCAAGCAGAATTTTTCTGTCTGCTTTCTTTCAGCAGGAATTTTGAAAATAAATTATATATAAAAAAATTAATTTATAAGTATCATTTTTAAACTGAAATTATTTTTAATTTTAAATGCTCTGTTACGTTAATAAAAATAAAAGACGCTTAAAAAATGAACTTTAAAAGGTGCCATATAGCATTTTTTACGTTTCAAATAAAATAAATAATTCACGAAACATACGCTATATTATTTATTTTAACCGATTCATTCAACAGCAGTTACTTTTTCCAATTTTATTAATAAAAGTACTAATTTTTTTTTGTTGAACTAAATGTACAAATCTGTTTTTTACAAATTAAATAAATCACCAATTATGTTTATTTTTTGCCAGAAAATATATAATCTGTTTCAGCGTATACTAATGCTTAACTCGTACCAGACATTTAGCTTGACGTATAGATTTGATGTAATGTGGTTCGAGTAAAATGGTATCCTGTAACCTGTTCAGTTTGTCTGTTCTGAATCGGATGAATTCAAGGATTAACTCGTCTGTTTTTTCATGGCATTAGTTCATTTGTTCAGAGATTTAAGTCCCGATCCCGCAGCCGAACCGAAGTGCTGACACTCACTGACATCTGTTCCATGTCATGGAGGATTTCGTTCCCCGCAGAGCCAGGTGCTCATGAAAACCGTATTTACTCCATATGTCTCTCTGGATATTAACATAGCGCGGAACCTTGCATTTACCAATACTCGGATTCTTCACAAAGGGAGGCATATTGAATGATCTCAACATATTGCTCATATGCATTTGAAAGTAGTAATAAAATCGGATAATAACTGTAAATTATATATCTATAGGTATGGCTGTATCCACATTGCATTACAGGAAAAAAGAATATTAGAACTTTAATCTGGAACGTTTGTCTTTTGATAATGTTTTAAGATTGATTTACTTATCTTTATATCATTTTATTTACATTTACCGTCAAATTATAACAAAAATAACACTCACACAAAGATGCATTAATAGCATTATAATGCTTGTATGTTTGAACACAGCAACAAAAGTATTGAAAATAATTGTTCTAAAATGTTTAAAAAAATCTATTGATATTAGTTTAGTTTAGCTATATTAACATCCCGTTTTAGAGCAACATTAGAGTTATTTTGGGAAGAACCAGTAATTTTGAAATGCGATCAAATGTCGTGGACGACACGTGAACTGCCACACTAGTGGGAGACGTTTGGCCCCGACGGATTTAAACACCAGATACGCTTACACGATAGTTCTTTGGTGGAATCGGGTTTCGAACCTGAAACTCTCCAGTTCTGAATCCAGTCTTTTACCAGCAAGCAAAGCAACTTTATTAATATTAGAAAAAGCTGCAAGGGAATGAACTTAGTATTAAATTTTTTGAAGTGATGCACAATGTTTTTCGTACTTCAATACAGTCTGAAGCTACGAAGGAAAATATTTTAATTTCTATTAATTTGTAACAAAAAATTAATCTAAATTTTGAAACCCCGACTCCAAAATGAGAGTCTATTATGAGGAAGTTATTTTATGCCAAATTAAGTTCAATGATCCACCTTGTAAAATTTTCAAACATTTTTTATATCATGCATGTCACATGCAATTTACAGGTAATATCCTATCTGTAAACAATACAATTTTAAATTCTTCTGAAGTATTATTGAAAGATTCAGTATTTACTATATAAAAGATAGACTGTGATGTATAATAGTTTGTTACAAAATGGAAATTAAAATACGTAAGATGATAGGTATATATCGAATGTTGAATTGCATGCAGCTGTAGAAACCTTATTATTTAGTAAACTACTAATCTTTCACTCTCTCTCTATATATATATATATATATATATATATATATATATATATATATATATATATATATATATATATAATTCGAGTCGAATTTCTACCACATATAAAAAACATCACAGAATTATAACGAACCGTAGGAAAAATAGCCTTTATCAATTTTTTCTTGGTAAGATGTACAGGAAAGGAAAGTATTACCCTTGTTTATGTACTTAATCTCAAAAATTTGATGAATATCTAAACTTTAGACTCCTTAAATTCGGGAAAAAATTGGAAACTAAGCGTACATAAAAATTCCGAAATACAAGGAAGAGGATAACTAAAATTTGGCGTGATGCCAGTCGATCAATGAACTATATAATTAAAAAAAGAAATCAATCTTTATAATTAGTAGAACCTTATTTTTAAATTTATTTGTAATGAGCACGCATTTTTCCTCGTAAAGAAGGAGAATACGTTTGACTTTTAAAATAATTTTCTATTTTCTGATGGTTGCCACTAACATTTAATGAAAATATTATGCGTTTATGCACAAGAATTTTGCCACCAGTTTCAAATAGAAAAATATATACATTTGATTATTGATTATTGTCATGATTCCAAATTAAACTTAATTAAAAAATTATCGAAAAGATTAGAAAATTGTAATAAAACTGGCATCGGTGAATGGTTGATTTCTTTCCCGATAATGGAGGAATTTTTTTGGCATAAATTTCAAAGAAATTATTAATAATTAAGTTCTAATCTGATGTGTGAAATCTTTTGTAGCAAATCATATATGTGCTTTTAGATTTAGTTAATACTAGTTTTAAACGATAATTTTAGCATTATTCCATTTGCATGTGAATCTTTTCAGAGAATGCAGTTTAACTTATGCTCATCATCACAAAATAAAGGACTGGATAAATCCAATAGCTTTGTATGGGAAATAAAACGAAATACCATCGGGTGTTGTCTCTCTGAAACGTTCTCACATATTCTTTAATAAATGTGCTTATGAATTATTAATTGCATATCATTGAAGACAATGGTTATCTGGGGTGAGGTCGCTGATGATTAATCGCCAGAACACGATTAATATGAACTTTGGATCCTTTTTCCCTGATTGATTGAAACCAAAATTTGATATAAAATCACAACTGAGGGAATAAAATCACATATCAAATCCCAAATATTTGCCATTGCGTTTACGTGCTTATGAAAGTAAATACCGACAGATGGTTAACCTAGTCGTATTTGACTTCATATTTGTTAGGTATATACACTTAAGATGCTTAACTTGCGTGCTAAATTTTATCTACATTGCATTTTGCTATTGTGTTCACAAGAACAATCTGACAGGCAGGCTTTCTCTAAATTCCTTTCATTAAAAACTAGGTAAAAAATCTACAAATTTGGAGTTAAGTTCTGCATTTTTGGCTTTTGTTTTTGTTTCTTGTCTTTTGTCCATTGCAGTTATTGTATTCATTTGCATTTACACAGAGAATAGACAAAGTTTCTCTGAACGGAGTTTCTTTAAAATATAAAAGAAACCTACAAATTTAGGATGAATGCTAGAAATTAAATTTTATCCATTAAACACTTAACCTTTTATCTACTGATGGTTATTATAAGTACCATTTAAATCTGGATTATATTTTCGTAATATGACTATTTTTGCCGATGGTATTCTAAAATACACGGGGAATGTAATCCAAATAGCAAGAAGTTAAAATAAGCTAAAAGTAGATATGAAAAATATTTAATTAATAATTAAATTAATTAAGATATTTCTATTAATTAAAATTTTTCTCTTGAGTTCTCTGGGATTATTTTGCAAGAATATTTAACTACTGGTGCAAAAATGAAATTGGAAAATTGATGGTAACACAATTCAGTATGTAAAAGTTAAAGCGTTTTTGAGTTATATTCACAGACAGACATAATGCTAAAAACGTGTTTTTCTCTCTCAGTGACGTCTAAAAATTAGAGATTTAGAAAATCTTCTAAATTTCTTGACGATTACAATATTTTCAATTAATTTACTTCGCATACTAGAAAGTAAAACGAATCAAATTGCAACAGACTACTTGATTTACCGCAGAGATTCTTTGACAAGACAGACCCGGGTTTACATTCGATGGTAGTTTCCCCGTCCGTAAACATGACAGCTCCCGAACGATTCCGATTCTCACTCCATTGGTCTGAATCGGCTTGCAGATCAGGCGCAAGCGTTGTAGGCTGCAAGACGAAATCCTCATCCAAGTCCCATTTCAGGCTCTGAATAGTTTCCAGGAAGTTTTGTAAAACGGCTTCTGTATCATTTAACTGCCAAGGACCAATAAAAAAATATATTTCAATAAAGGAGAAATCATTTAAAATAAAGACTCATTTAAAATTGTCATACTAATACAAGACAGGAAATATATATATTTTTAAATGATGGGATGCTCAACATCTTTTTCTCTTATCTTAGTATTATAATTGATGACCTAATAGAATTTTTAATCTGGTACGACAACTGATCGGGATATCATCTTCTTTGCTATAGTTAATGCTTCTGAAAATATTTATTTTTGTATTGGAAAGATATTTGAAATAACATTACTAATATCCATCGTGCTGTATTTTAGGTAACTTCTTACCACCACACACCATGAAAGGAAAGTCAATACTTCTTACTGCTCATGCCTACTAATGGAAAATTGATATTGATTTTAAAAATAATATTTCCAGCGTTTTTATCTCGCTTCAAAGAGAAAGATAATATATATAAATGGGTTTTTTTAGAATGATGGAAGTTCCAAAAAGAAAAAAAAAACTGTTATTGTTACCAGTGAAAGTTATACTTGTTGAATTAAATAAATTACTGATTATATTTATACCTTCGCAAGAGCCTTCCGCGGTGGACATCACGAAATCAGTGTGAGATGCTTCCTGCATGGTGATTGGATCTCGCCACCCGGAAGGGCACACGAAAGGGGAGTAGTAGCCTGGCTCCTCCCATCGATGAAGGGACGTACTTCCTTAGGGAAAGGTTGCACCGTGATCAGTGACGGTTCTTAGGTCTCAACTAAGTTTCCGTCAGTATTATTGTTGAGGAGGCCCGATCATTCAGTATTTATTGTCCGTGTACCTTCTTTGGACGGGTCGAAGAGTTAGTGATATGACTTAAACAAAATATGAAACTTGTGTACTACATTTTTAAAGAAAATTTTATGAGGTTTTTCTGTCACTAATGATGGAAAATCGAATATATAAATCTCAGAAGCCCTTGGGAAGGACCATAAAAATTCTCTTCCAACTTAAAAAAAATGTTAAATAATACTTTATTATTTTTTAAGTATAATAATCCTTTAAAAATAATAATTCGAGATTTTATGTTCCTGTAATCTAAAGATTAGTTATTAATAAAGGAAATTATTTAAAATATTTTATTAAATCAGTCTGTTTTAGTTAATTAATTTCTGGATAACATTTATATTTTCGACGTTTACTGAATATTAATAACTAGCCGCCTTTGGCGACCAGTCGGTTCGTCAGTATTAATGCTCGCTAAAATTTTCAAATAATATTTTATGTAGCTGTGTGTCATAACAGGTTTTTCAACAAAATATTTTTAAACCAAACTAATTTTGATAATCATATAATTCATTTATAGTATTATTTTCTTCAGATGTTCTATTCATTGTATTACTCATTTTTCTCTTTCTATCCGAGCAATGATTGTCCCGGAATTGATATTTTACTTAAATGGTGGAGGGAAAGGTCTAAAATTCTACATTTTCATAGAATAATGAGATTCAAATTTTCATAAATGTAAACACACTAAACAATAAAGACAATTGGTTTTTAAGAGATGCGAAAGTTTAAAAAAAGCTCGGAAAATGCCTTGCACTGAGGAAATAATATTGATACACACACATCCTTCTTTTCTTTTTTTTTCTATCCTTTTTTTCTTCACTAATTTTGTTTCTACAAACCCTATTTTCACTTTGTTATTCTTTTTTTTTCTTCCCTACCCAGACTTTATTTCGAGCAGGCATAGATTAAATATTCATACAGACTATTAATAAAAACAACTATTTTCTTTCTTTTTTAAACATCCCGTTATCTATGAATGAAAACCAACTGACTTCGTGCATTTTTTCTAAACAAATGATAATTTATTACTTCCTGCTATCTTGCTCGGTGTGGGGGAAGGAAATGCAGATTTTTGGCGGGAAAGTAAGAAAAGTGTCGTTTTAACTATTTTCCTCGCAGTTTTTTCATTTTTTCTCTCCATAAGAACCATCCTCGGGTCTTAACGAAAATATTAAAATAAAAATTAGCCGAATCGGTCGAGCCGTTCTCTAGTTTTGCGCTTAGCAACGCATTTCGAGCTCCATTTTTATTATAATAGATAAATTGTCAAACGAAATTTATAAAAAATAAAATAAAGGACAAGTTAAATACAAATACGACATTTAATTAAATACAATTTGTTATACTAAATAATTAGTATAGTATTTTATATATTAAGCAAGTATAAAAAAGAATGATTTATTGGCAATTTATTTGTTTTCTTGGACGTTATATGAAATGAATATATTGCTTTTTTTTGTCTTATCAATTGTAAATATGTTGTATAGTAAAAAAATGCTGAAATTTATTGTTTCATACAAGTTTTCAAATACATAATTTAATATTTATAATGGCATAAATTATTGCTTACGAACCATTTGTCAGCAAATAAATCAATAATAATAGTAATAAAACTCTATTGAATAGAAATGAAAGTCTTTTCATAAAAGTTTGACTAAAACGTGGGTAATATTAAAAAACAATACAAATTAGATGAAAGTCAATATTATCAATTATTTTCTGTTTTATTTAAAGCAAGGAAGCTATTTAAAAAAATTTTTATTCTTTATTTAGCATATTTATTTGTCCTAAATTTTATTTTAAAATAGTATGAAACGCTGTAAAGTTTTGGAATTTTTTTTCCATTTGTTCACTCAGTAATTAAAATTTCTTCTTGTCAAACTCTTTTCCAAATCATGTCGAGCTTTTTTGAACGAACATGGGACAAAAATCGATATTGAATTAAAATTTGACTTGGATTCAACAAATTCAACAATATTAATCGTTTTCACATATTTAATTACAATTTTAAGAATTCACATATGCATAAAAATATGATGCTTTAAAGATATAGATAAAAAATGCGATGTTTTAAAGATACAGAGAATTATTCATTTAAATTAATTAGTTGGTAATTAAATTTTTAGTATCAGTTTTCCGATTTGATTATCATTCTCCAGTTAATAATTGTTCACAAAACCAATTAGTCGGGGAATGATTTTTTTTCATTTATTTCCAGTTTTTATTTCATCTGTTTTTATTTTTCCTATCGATCGACAAATGAAATTGCTTTTTTCCCACAAGAAAAGTAAGGTCAATATTTATTTTAGCTATAGAAAGTTGAAAGTAATAAAAATGATTGAGTCGGAATTTAAAAGTAATATCGTTCATTCATGCAAAGAAGAAAATTTCTTGAATAAGTATCTCCGTCTTTTGTTCTGTCGATTCAATAGAGTGGATCCAACGGAAAGTTTTTAAATCTAAAAGTTCTCTTTCATTTTAAAATCTCCCTATTAGAGAAAGTGGAAGCTTCGGTAAGAAATGGAAAGCCATTTCTTTTCTTAAACTTTTACATACATTGGAAGCAAAACTCCTTAGAATTCAAACAATGTTTTTCTGTTCTTATTCGAATTCTGGTTTGTTAGATCTTTTCAAAATTTATGGAATTTAAATTCTATTGTAGGCTTTGATTAATGAAGTTATTTAATCGAACACATTTTTTTTTAATATTACATTTAACTATCTTTTAAAAAAGAATGTGTGTAACGTTCTAATGTTATTTTGTGTGGAAGGAATTTAAACTCAAATTGTGATATTAAAGGAGGTGACCATCAAAATTTTGAAATGCTTTATTAATCTTGGAAGGAAAAAAAAAGAAAGGATTTGCCAGTCCAACTTAGGAAGAGAGAAAAAAAAGGAAAATGTTACATGGCGCTCTCGGTGAAAGTTGACAGGGTTGACGTATGATTGTGGTGTCACGTGAAATAAATCCTTCCGAGAAAAAAAGGATTAGAGAGAAAAAGAAAAATTAGCTATGTTAACTTCAATGTCAATTAATGTTACTAATTTAGAATTGAATAATAATTTTTTTTGTAATAATTTCCTTCAAACATAAATAACTTAATATTTTATATAATTATTTAAATTCCTTTTATTATTTTCATTTAAAAGTTTTGGTGTCGTGTATTAAAAAAGAATCACATTTTTGTAAATCGGTGCATTTCTTAAAATTTTTACTTAAAACAACAAAAAAAAACTGAGTGGTATAACAAAATGATAAACAATTGTATGAAAAAAGTAAGTATAACAAACAATTTGCTTATTAAGAAAAATGTTCCGAAGTCAATTACAAGTTTTTATAATTTACTAAATTTTGCAGAATATAATTAATTACTAAATTATTATTTGCTTTAAAATATTATATTACTAAATTATTGTTTATTGTTTTTTTAAATTATTTCAATAACTGTTATATTTGGTTTAATACATGGATCGACATTGTCATTTGAATGTCATTTCTATAATTTTGTTAATTTCCTCTATTAAGAATGATTATCATTACTTTATATTACTCAAATGCTTTCTAAAAATATTTTCAGACAAATCAAAAATTATTACAAACTGAAATAAGTCAATGAAGTGAAAAAAAGACAATATCAAATGTATTCTTTCATGAACCTCATTGGTAAAATAATTTTTGCAGCATGAAAAGATAGTATAAAAATTAAAACATTTTTTTTCATTAACATCTTAATTTTTTTAGGAGCCAAATTTAGTCTTAATAAAATTAATGATTATGGAACAATACAACAAAAATTTCAGTCAGGCTTAACGCTCCAGCTTTTAAAGATCTGACAAGTATTTAGGAGGTAAAATAATTCATTTCAATATAATATCACGATTTGCGTAATTAACAGAATAATATTAAATGGAAAAATAATAAAGATCGCAATGATTTTGAAAATTTCATATTTGAGACAATAGGTTTATACTATTTTAAAAGTCACGTTAATATAATTGTTATAGGCTGAGTTCCAAGGTTTGAAACCCAGCCAAGTCGCGCCACATTTAAGGTTGAACTTTAATTTAAATTTCTTGTTATTCATTTGTTAATGTTCTAAAACTTTCTGCAACCATTTTCTTTTTAATTATGGATTATTCTGTAGAGGTATAAATTGCTGAGTTCCACAAGAAGTGAAGTCAGTTCTTTTCCTGCATGTTACGAGTTGCTTAGAGTTAATATACTTAATATTAATGTTACTTTGCGACCTGTTATTCTTTGAATCTTCGTAGCAATATTGTTATTTTTAAGAAGTATTTTAATTAAAAGTGATCCTAATTACTGCAACTGTTTCCATTTATAAAGTAATTATAAAGCTAAAGTAAAAAAACTTATTTTTGCATATTTTTGTGCCATGCCATTTTATTATTATCAAATTTTAAGACACTTACGGTCTTTTTGAATATGTAAAATTTCAGTTATATTTCGAATTTTATAAATTTAGAATTTTATTCGAATTTTGTAAATTTTAAAATTTTATAAATTCTTAGAACATTTGATTATTATGCAATAACGCACAAACTTTCAATAAAATCTTTCAATTTTCTTTTAAGCAAAGATAATATTTAATTTTCAGCATTGAAATTCTTTCAAAATTTTAGGACGCGTAAATTATTAAATCTAAAGATCCGTGGAATTTTTTAGTTTGATATTGTTACACTCTTTTGAGAAGTTAAAATGAATTAAAACACATTAATGAAATCAATTTAAAGCTTCAGAAGTTAAATTAAAATATAATTTAACACAGAACACTTTTTGAATACAGCTGATTAAATCATAGACTGATATTTAAACGAATTTGTTGAACAAAGTTGATGTCATGCTTTCAAAACAGATAAAGAATACAAACATTTCAGAAAATTCGTGACAGAGTTATCACATCAAATCGTTACTATAACCACTTATATTGATGAAATGAAGGAGCTGACATTCGAAAACTAATCAATGCAACTGAAACTTGAACCGATTCGTGTTCGCTGAATTTCCCGTAATCTTCAAATCCTTTTCATGCCATCTTTTATAGCAAGCTTCACAATACTTCGATGTTTCAAAATTAATTTGCTCTTAGATATCTGAAAGTTTCCTACGGTCAAAGTTAGAGTGCAATTGAATAATTTGAATTTAAAGTAGGAGTTGGTGTACTTATTTAATAGCAAGCAGTCAATCAATAATAGATAAATAATTTTAAATAATTATATTATATTTGTTAATACGGTTATAAATGTGGTTATTATAATTTTATTTATCATAAATTATTTTATTCTTATTAAAACAATAACTATATATTCACAATATACTTTCATTTTTGTAAATCTCAAATAAATACAAATCTGATCCTCTCTGAAATCATAATAAGAGTTTCAAAGAAATCTTTTCTTTTGAAGTTTTTATTTTTTATAGAGGGTCCCACAAAAAATCGAGAATTTGAAAATCCCAATTCTCAAATTTTGAAAACTTTCGTCATATATATTATAAATTATATGACTTACAATTTTAAAATTTCCTATGACAATTTTATATTAAATTAAAGCTTCAAAGATGATTCATTTTCTGAGGACTTTATTTATTGAGTCACTTTCTTTTTTTAAAGAGAATTAAGGAAAGGATCATTTTAGGATCCGGCAACGTCAAATAGTTTAAAAAGTGAAATTTCATAAAGGTATCTTCCATAAAGTGTTTCATTTTTATTACATTGTGAGTACAAAAAATGTGAGAGTTTTCATCTATAGTTTCAGATTTCTTTGTTATGTGATTTCGACAAATGTTTGCTTCGATTTGTTTGGTACTTAATAATGTAATGTATTTAACAAATTTGCATTAATTTAGTACAATATTTTTAAAGTAATTGTGAGCAGTTTTGTTATTCTATTTTTCAAAATTAAGAATATATCAAATGGAATATGATGTTATAAAAAGAAACTTTCGATTTTATTAGTTTAGACACGAGTATTATAAAAGAAAATGAAAGTATAAAACTTGGATATTCTTGCTTAGTAAAAGCAAAAAATAAATGGTATTTTTTTAAAATCTTTTCATACTTATTTTGAGATTAATTCCAAATTTTGTAAATACTGTAAATGCGTATGTGATGTGATAGGTTCTTGCCAGAAATTAGTGTTGAAGAAGGAAATTAGTTTCAGAAACTTTCTTAACTGTCTTATATTTCATGCACATTTAGAGAAAGAATTCTTTTTGCAAAATCTTTGTGCAAATGTGATTTGCTTTTGTTATTTAATAGGAGCTCAAATAGAGGAAAGCTCACGCAACTTTTATGAATCGTCTGCGAGTCCACTTTATGCATTTTATTTTTGTTAAAGCTTATTAAATAGTTTGTGTTTTGACTGGGTTCCGTTAATGAAGTTTTTGACAATTTTTAAAGATTGTAATCTGAAATTGTAGATAATTGTGTTAACATGAAAAGTCAAAAGAAAATTTGTGTTAAATAATTTATTAGTTTTTTTTTATAATCTTTATCATTGAATTTTATTCTATTAAATCTTAGTACTTACATATATTATTTAATCAAGGCATCCTATTTCGGAGGACAGTTATTTTTTTATGAAAGAATTTTTCGATTTTTTTCGTTAGCTAAATTGCTTTATTTATATTTTAAACTGTATTTCATTTAATCCATCTTTGATATATTTAGGAAATTTTATATCTCTATCTATTTTTTAAAAATGATCATTTAAACGAAAATGGAATGGAAATTAAATTAAGATACAAGAACTAGTTTAACTATTTAGTATATTTTCAAAAGGGTAATTAAAATGTAAACGATATTCCTGCTTCGAAAGGAAAGGGCTCCTTAAAACAGGTTTTGGAAAATATATTTTATATCCACAAATACACATGACTGAATGTATGACTAAACACATTTTGGATTAGAAATCAAAAAAATTATAATAGTTACTGAATTAAACATTCTATATATTCAAAACATCTTTCCTCTATGAAACAATTGCATTTAACTTGCAGTATCTTTTATTGTTAGTGGTACTTAAAAATACTTTTTTTAGTTATCATTAATTTTGATCACTTTTTCAAATTAAGAAAAAATAATTAAAATTAGTTTGAATCAACAAAAATATAAACAAAAATAAATTGTTAATCATTAGTTCACAGAAAAATAAATCTTTAATAGTCAGTTTAAAATATAAACAAAAATAAATCTTTTGCATAAGTAAAAGTTTTTAATTTTTATATTTTGATGAATAACAACTTTTTATGAAAAGAAAGCTTAAAATGAAATCTGCTACGCATATTTCAATGTATCATGTCAGAGCATCATTTCTTAAACTCCCAAACACCACGTGCTCGTACAAATTAAATTATATTTTTATTCATTTTAATAGTTTCATCGAATGAGTCACTTTAGAACAGCAAACGTTCCAAAAAACTTTGTCTCCCATTTATTGTTTAAAAAAACCTCACATTTCACATTTATTTTATTTCACATTATCACGCTCTCAAAATGACATTTTTCTAGGTTTTATTTGCTGTAGTCATTAACTTATTTTTTTTAAATCATAGCTTTTGTAAATTCTATGGCAACAAGTTATTAAAAGCTGATTTTTTGAGATGCTCGTGCAGATAATATTTTTATTTTTCGCCGTTGAATATTTTTTTTTTTACCTACGGATTTTCGTTGTCGCCAAAAAACTCATCCCAAAAACTACTTCATGTTCTGACATTAAAAAAAAAACTTTAATTTTACCTGTTTTGGCAGGAGAAAAGATTTTAATCTTTTAATACAACATTCTTTTCACTCCCACAAATTTCAAAATTATTTTTTATGATATTTTGTTTTATCCGATTGTCGGGATTAGTTCCGCTTCCTACCCCTTGATGGAAGTGCATTCCCGTTATCTTAAAAGTTATGCAGAAAATATTTCTTGTTTGGCAGTCAAGAAAAATTAGACGCTGACGTAGAGTAAGAGCGATCAGTAACTCGCGGGAAAAAACAGAGCAAATTTATTTAATGGATCAAGCGGAAATCTAGCAAGTTTCTTGAGAAATTGGAAGTGTATGAAGAAAATAATTTTTATTGTCTTTAAGAAATATTTGTAATCTTCATATAGAATTGCTTATCAGAAATGATATAAAAATAAGACTCGGTGGTATAAATTGATAATTGATCAAGAAAACTGTTTCCTGATTTTTCTTGCTTAGAAACTTTTATTTTTGGCAAATAGGAGTACAGGGCATGGTATATATATATATATATATATAATTGCTTTTACCTACGACTTCGTATGCATGGTAAAGCACACAACTTACCTAAAAGCAATTTATTTATGCATACCTGAAATAAAGCAAAACCGCAATCAAGTCCTAATTTCTTTAAAATGTTAAAAAATCAAGTCTATTTTATTTATCGATCGAGATTGAGACGCATTTTTTTAAACTTTTCATTAAAATGAAAATTTAGATATCAACAACTATAATACACCGCTCATGCGTGCATTTTCTGTGCCGGGTGGGGTAATGCAATATAGTTTAGAAAATTTTATTTTCCTTTATTCTGTTTTATTTTAATTCAAAAGTACTTCAAAATGAATTTGAAAAATCGATTAATTAACAATGTTTAGTTTTAAATGCAGCAAAAACTTTAAATGCAGCAAATAAACAGAATCGTTTGAAATAATCTGTCAAAGACATGTTAAGCCTAATCTCGTTAGCGTGGGGAAAAAACAAACTGAAGTCTTACTCATTTGGCGGAGAGGAAATGAAGAATTTTGGTGGGGAAGTAAGACAAATGTCGTTTTTACTATTTTCCTGGCAATTTTTTCGTTTTTTCTCTCTATGAGTACCTTTCTCGTGCTTCAACAAAAATATTTTTTAAAACAAAGTTACTGAATCGATCAAGCCATTTTCGAGTTTTCCACTTAATAACACATTCGGCGATTCATTTATTTATATACGTTAGCATTAGAGTAGTTTACATAAATGTATCTTTTACTGTATTGAAATAATTTCATACTCTTTGCTATTTACAACAAACAGATCAAGTCTCAGTTGTACTTTTATTGATTAAAATATTATTAGAAATGTATGGCTTTCTTTGATAATAATATCTGACCTCTTGATCTACATCTATAGTGATCTCGAATTCCAATTCCAGCTCTTCTTTTTCTGCATGCTCCCACACGTCTCGCCGGCGCCTTTTGTTCCCGAGGTGGCCGGTGGTCTTGCCGCAGTGCACCGTCACTGTCTGCAAGTTGCAGGTGCCTTTCGAAATGCAGAGTTCCGCCTTCTCGAACCGCACGGAGAGGTGGTGCAGAAACACTTTTTTGATGTAAATCTGGACTTGCGGATCGTTGCAGTCACCGCAGTAGTAAAAACCTTTCATCATGTGCCGGATTTTTCCGGGAATTTCTTTTTCTATAAAATCAAAGATGCACAGGCTCATAGTGTGAAATGAATAAAAATAATAAGAAAAGAGTGATACATCGGTAATCAATTTTTTAAAATGAAATGTGAATAAATAAATAAAAAAAACGTACAAAGCGTTATAAAATGAAAAAAATGAACTTTCACTTTTATTGAGATAAACTCTACACTTTGTTCGTTTACCACTTTCTTTCGAGTGTAGGACACGCAAAATTTTATATGAAGATTTTCATCACATCAAATCTTTTAAGTGGATTTTTTTTAAAAAAAATTTATGCAAAAAAGAGAAAAGAGATTCATTAGTAGTTTCAAGACAATACAAGAATAAATATGAAGACAATGTTTAATGCTTTTGCGATTATTATGCATTAACAGTGGATATGATTTTAAATTAAATTATGTATTTGATTAATAATTCAATTTTGTATTGAATATCAGTAAAAAACATTAAGAGGTTTTTTAACAGATTTTTAAATTATTTTATAATTATTATCACGTGAGAACATAATGTTGTTTGGGTTTGAATTTTTGAAGAGTCGTAATGAGTAGGCAGAAACAAAGGGTATGGATCGTAAGAAGTTATCACTCGAACAAGCACAAAGAAAAAAATGGAAATCAACGTGAAACAGCGAGAAGAGAAAACGAAAAGAATATTATTATGTAGAGCTCATGTAATTATTTCAGACCAATTTAAGCAGGATTTTTTCAAGTAAAAATTTCCGAGCTCTAGAAAAGTTTTAAAGCTTGAACAATTTTGAAATTGGAAAAACATCGTTTTTCTAAACATTGACATATGCACAATCTGATAGTCATGCAATTGCTGCAAACCGGTTTAAATGTATTAAAAAATAATCGTCTCACGTGATGAACAGAAATTTTATATAGCATATTTCAATTTTAATTATTTTTTTCTTTGTTTTATTTCATTCATTTGTTTAAATTTGATAGGACAAGAAGTGCTATCACAATATCAAAACATTCATACAAATTTAAAATATTTTTATTACCAAAATCAATAGATCAAATATATTAATAAAAATGATAATTTATTTCTTATTTATTTTAAGATCATTTAAAAAGCTTTTTGAAAAAATAGTTACTTTATTACAAGCCCTATAAAAGTTAATTTGTTTCTCCGCTTAACATTTCTTACAATCTAATTTGGAAACAAATCTTGGATAAAAACTTTAAGGAAAGCATAGAAAGAAACATGATGAAAGAAATAATAAGAGAAGACAAAGCAAGTCACACACCACTCTGAGGATTTGTAGCGGCGAAATTGCACAAATTCATCAAGCACGGTTCATCTCATCCTGTCCCTCAGGATCCATAAATATTATTTCTTTGAAGTTCAAGTGACTTAACTCCCCATCTCTTTGCTGGAATTTTTTAAATGCATTTCAAATGTTGCTTTAAGTGCAATTTAAATCCAAGAATTTTTTTTGCTATTCTCTTTTTTAAGGAGATCTCCGGAGAAAAAGAGACAATTTAAAACAACACAAGATAGTGAGTTGATTAAAAGACTGTAAAAGAACTTTTTGGAAATATGTAAAGTACATTAAAAATTTTGAAATATGTTCATTATCTTTACAAATATCAAAGCAGGAAATATCTCTTTGTGTGTGCTTATTGGTATGCGAGATCTACCAAATCTGGTATTGGCATCCATTTAGTGGTTAGAAATGTGTATTATGGATTTATTTTTCAAAAGTTAGTAAAAAATACTGCAAATTAGAAACTAACTAAAAACGAAACTAAAACTTAAAAAACAAACAAGGAAATATTTTTTAGGACCTATATAAAGTTGTATAACTTTTTCTTTATTTTTCATATATTTCCAAAAATGTTCTTGTGCATTATTAGCATTAATATTTTTCATTGTTGCAATAAAATTCCAACTAGTTTCATTGGTTCTAAAAATATTTAATTGACGGTTTTCCCCCGTTTGTTGAGAATTAAAGAATAAAAATGCTGTTTATTTTTTTTCAATACACAACATAATCATGCTGTATTTAAAAAGGAAAAAAAAGTTCATTTAAATGAAATTCTTGGGTATCCGCGGACAAAGATTTCTTTTTAAATTGGAAAATATTTCAATGTTCAATCAGTATATTTGCTATTTTTTTGTTATTTTATGAGTTTGTTTAAATCTAGGTAACATGCGGATGGGTATATGGTGTGCATACAATACGCAATCCATCCGTTTATAACAGGAATAAACTGTAGATTTTACACAAAAAATGGAAAAATAAAGTGCTCGAATTGAAGATAGAAAACTACATTTTTTAAACTGTGATACCATACGTACCCAAATGATCAAAATAAGTTCGAAACTGTTACAGCTGCACTGAATAAATGTATAACACAATTTAAGTTTAAAACCAGGTGAAAAATAATAGCAAGCTATTCATTAAGGATTTAATTAGTATTTAATCAAATATTGATTAAAATGAAATCTGCTATGTATATTTAAATGTATCACGTAAAATCATAATTTCTTGAATTCCCAAACACCATGTGACCGTGCAAGTTAAAAAATATTTTTATTCATTTTAATCGTTTCATTGAATGAGTCCCTTTAGTATTGCAAAAGATTCAAAAAAAACTTTGTCTCGCAATTTATTGTTTAAAAAATATCACGTTTCCTATTTATTTCCTTTCATATAATCACGTGCTCAAAATGACACTTTTCTAAGTATTATTTGCTGTAGTCATTAACTTATTTTTATTAAATCAGAGCTTTTGTAAATACAATGGCAACGCGTTATTAAAAGCTGATTTTTTTGAGAGGCTCGTGGAGATAATACCATTTTTATTTTTTGTCTACAAATTTTTGTTGACGCCAAGAACCTCATCCCAAAAACATCATGTTCTGACATGATAATACTACTTACCGATGAGAAATTGATCACCAAAGGAGGCCACATATAAGTAAAACGATTTAAAAAGGAATAAAAGGTTTCACACGAGGGAAGTTTCAACGATTCTTTGATGAAAAGTCGATTCCATCATTTCATATTTACTTAAATGATATTTCCATTCATCAAATCATTTCTGTTTAATTAATTCAATGAGCGATGTATTAAATAAAAGCTGATTGTAAAATTGACAAAATGTTGTATTTACAACGGTCAATTTCTTTGAATAGTTGCGTTCGGATGAATTTGACAGTTTCTTTGAAACGCGCATTGGTCCACGATTCCTGGCCATTTGTAGGACAGAAAAATGAACGGAGTGAATGCGCAGGCTTATTTAAGCATTCGCTTGTTATTTGGCGAAAATATTGGAGTCAATGATGCCCTTTTCATTTAACGCTCTTAATAGTCTGGGCTTATAATTTGTCCTCCAAAATACAGATGTTCTCTTTTTTTTCATTTAATTTAAGCAATATGCTTTCATCGTGGAGAATTAAAAGCCCATTTTATTTTAAAGCTAAAATGAGAATTTAATGACATTTTTGTTTAAAGTTATTATTATTCAATAAAAATGAAGACCAAACTTTTAGTTAAGAAACTAACATTTTAGGGCTTCTTGAATGTCGCGCATATGACATAAAAATAAAATATTTTTATTTCTTATCTTTAATAAACTTTAGAAATTTTATTTGAGCATTAGTTTTGAATTATGGTAGATTTTTTTAATAACGAATTTTGTCAATAATACTAGCTTCCATCGGAATATCAGTCACATGCAAATATTAAAAAAGATAGACATAAAAATTAAAACAAAATATACTAATAAAAAATCAACATTTATTTTGTCTGCATTTTTATACGACATTCTGAATGACCTCACCTGATACTGAATGACCTCACCAGATAATTTCCTTTAATATAAAGTTAAAGGAAATAGCACAGGAATATTAGTAAGATAGATAATTTCTATTATTGGCAGCATTATTCTCTAGTTTTTATTATAAGTTAAAAAAATAAATATTAGGTAAATGGATATATAAATGGTTAAATACGTTTCTAAATGACTTGCCCATCGAGAAAAATCTATTTTTAGATACATCTTTGGTATAAATAAAAAATACAAATAAAATATTTAAGAAATACATTCATTGTTTTATTAACACAATTTTTTATTTAAGCATCTGCCACTCTTTAATATTCTTGATCACTTGCTTTTCGAATTCACTATCTAGCGATATAACTGGTTGGAATCTAAATGTAATTTACTTAATAATTAATTAATATCTAGCTAAAAAATAGAAATAGCGTTTTTGTATCAAAAACACAGAAGTTTCCAAAATTCAAGAATGGTATCCTTAATATTTTCTCATATCTCTCCAACAAAGCTCTTATCTCTGTATTTCCGTGCTAAATTGTGCAGCTTTAGCGAGGTTGTGGATACTTTCAATAGCATTGGCGAATAAAATGCAGGTCTTTGGCGTGAATCTACTCTTTTTTCTGAATCTATCCTTTAATTTCCTTCATTTGTCACTGATTATCATGCATGAAAATTGCAGATCAACAAATGGTTAACGTTTCTACGAATTTGATTCGATATTTTACATGCTAAACCTGAGATCCAAATTTTGTTTACCTAACTTTTTGTAGTTATTGAGTTTATTTATAATCGAACAAGCAGACAAACTTTTCTCCCGGCTAATAATTTATATTGTTCAAAATTTTATAGAAATCTATATATTTGATGTCAAACTCATGCACAAAATTTCATCCATCTAGTTGAAGGTTCATGTTCACAGACACTCAGACATACTTAACTACACAACACCTGGATTTTTAGTATAGTTAAATTATATTAACGGCCCGTTTTAAAGCAACATTAGGCCTATTTTGGGATAGATCTCGCAAATTTGAACCACTGTCAGATGACGAAGACGACACTTGAGTTGCCAACCCCTCTCCACACCATGCCAACCAGCGGGAGGACGTTTAATTCCGACGGTTTTAAAGTGTATCAGACCCGCTTACACGGCAGTTCTTTTATGCAATCGAATCACGAGCCAGAATCTCTCCGGCTCCGAGATCGAGATCTTACCAGCACGCCCCCGCGAACCATCTATATCCCCTGCAGTTCAAGAAGCATGATTTTGGACTTAAGGAGATCTGAACTGAGTAGAGTCGTCGACGTTTCCAATTCGACCTCTTTTTTGACGATTACAATACCTCTTTTTCCGAAACTTCATATATGAGAAAGTAAAAATTGATTGCAAAATTGAAAAAAAAATGATTGCAAATGAAAGTAAAAATTGATTTCATTCTTATACACTGGTAATGAAAAAATAATAAAAAAATTATTTTAAAGCCCGAAAAAAGCTCAAGAAGTTAAATTTAGAGCAGGATCTGTTCAAAGTGTAAAAAACTTAACTCAAACGATATTAGCAGAATTAACAGACTAGAATTCTTTTCCAGTAAGTGTAACAAAATGTGTTTTGCTTCTGACTCACATAATGAAGGCTTTTTAATAATAACATTATATGTGTTTCCCCAATCAGATTTTCAATAATTATTTCAGGTTTTTAGATGATTTTAAGATTTTTTTTTTACATAATTACTTTCCTGAATCAAGAATTGTTTTGGAAGTTCGTATGTTTTCCTCATATCAATTCTCATCCATTATACTTTAATCCCAAAGTGATAAAATTTTAATGTAGTAATAAATAATAAAGACAACGCACAATTCAATGCATTTTGTGTATATGCAAATAATAAAATAAAATGAATTTTTATTGTCAATAAAGAACAAGATATTCGAATTCTTATCAACGATAGTATCGCTACTACATTTCCTGACTTAATTTTGAAATTTCAAAGCAAAAAAAAAAAAAAAAAAAAAAAAAAAAACTTTTGTAAACTTTGATCATTATTATTTATCTCATAAGGATTAAAGTTTAAACTAAGATTCGACTGTGATCATATGCATTTCCTCGAATTTTTATTAACATCCTTAATAAAGGTAGAGAAATATATTTGAGTTAGTATATATTCATTTCAAAATAGTATCTGCTTTTTTAATAGTTGAATATTATTAGGTTTATACTAAGAAAAACTTCTTATCTCAGATCTTTTAATAATTAGCTTACACATTTATTACGTAATATATTTCTCCTAACTATTTGAATGAAAGTAGCACAGAATCCAAATAAAAATAATGAAAATAAATTACTAATCCTCAAATTAGAAAACGGCTGGTGTTCGCTCTTCATGTTGTTGTCAAGTAGATTTCGCTTATATAAATGTGTCCATTGAGTTCATGGACATTAATACGAAAATGTCTGCATTCCTGTCATTCTTGGTTAGATACAGCCAATCAACGATGGCCATTACATCGATGCTCATTTATTTGATTGATTTTGCTGCAATAAAATATTTTCTCATCGAATTAGAAGAAGACAATGACAGCCCGATCCTTGTTATTGAAATAAAAGAAGGGATGGGTTGAGTTTAAGTCTAGTTTAGTTGTATTAATGTCCAGTTTTAAAGCAACACCAGGGATATTTTGAGATGGACCTCGTCATTCTGGACAGCGGTCAGTTCACGAGAACATAAAGACCACTGTCGGCCACAACAAATTCTGTCGATACTGCAGCGTTCAGTGATGAAGGGGCGGTCGGTTGTAAAACAAGAGGAAGTTTGCGAGAACAACGCCTGAACTCGTACACCCTCTCCAAACTACTACGCCACACCTGCGGGAGGACGTTTGCCCCCCGCTTGCATGGCGGTTCTTCGGCAGGATCGACTTAAAGAGCTCTCTTGTACCAAATCCTTGGTAGGAATTTGCTACAAAAGGGGATTTATTAGTTTAGACTATTGATTCGAAGGACGTTCGTGATGGCTTTTTATTTCTTTTATGGACATGATTTGCACTTTATGTAAGATTCACCTTCCAATGGTGCAAGTAATATACTAAGAAAAAATGTTTTATTTCATATTTGCTAACCACAAGGCTTTAAGAAAGCGAGCCTTTGGTTGTTTCTGCAATTAGTTTTAGCAAACTTTTAATGGAATTGTAGAAGACGAGGTGGTGATAATAAAACTGTACGACATTTTAAAGATCACATGACCATTGCTGTTGATGTGAATTTTTATCGAAATTTCTTTTTGTTGTTATCTGAAAATGTAACGTTATTGCAATCCAAAGAGACATTATTCATTTAACAATAATTAATGAAAAGCTATTTAAACATAAAGGTTATATTGATGATTGCTGACAAACGCTCATATTGAAGAAAAAATACTTCGAGCGAAATGAGCCTTCTTTTTTACAAATCATGTTAAAACTAATAGTGGTGAAAAGAAATACAAAATTAATTTTTGAAGTCAGCGATGTGTCATTAGGTAAAAAAAAGAAAGATGCAAAATAGTAAAAAAGACAAGCACACTAGAGTTACAAAGTTTATCTATAATATTTTTCAGATATTTATGTGTATTATCTTGATCCGGACGGATCACTATTATTAAATCGAAGAATAGACACCAAAAAATTTCTAAGAGCCACTCCAGAAATCCACCAATCTTTATAGGGGGGATCCTAGCATAGAGACCTGAATCACACGGAGCTTCTCATAAAATCAAGAACAAATTCGGACACCGACGTCACTCCAAATTTTCTCCGATGACCTTCACTGCTCTCTCCTCTTCTCTAAAAGTCAGCGCTCTTTATTTACGTTAGATATCCGAATCTTATTTTCTTACTGGTGATGGGTTTCTTTTCACCCAATAGCTGCTCAGCAATGCATCTTCAATGGTGTCTAGTCGATCGTGGGAATGTCTTTTAATGACCCATGTTTGTAGCTGACCTCTCCCGAGCACATACAAATTATAGTCAATTCACAGCAAACATCGGCTGACGTCCAGCTGAGTGCAAAACTTAATGACAACGCTTGCTGATGATTGATTAATTCTTGAATATTTGAAAAGTGAGCCACTTCACAAGGAAAAAAAAAATTAATATCCTGATATTTTGAAGACATGATGACGTATTTGAAACGATGAGACGTACATCTGTGGTGCTTTAACTGAATACAACAAATGAATAAACACAATAACTCTATAACTGAAAAGGATCAACATATGGCGGTCCTTAGGTACTTGACTATGTGTGAAAAAACGATTGACGTTACATCTGGGCAATTGCAATGCGAGACAGTTTTTGGTGTATTGTAAACATATTTGCATGTAATATACGCGGTCTTTCATGTAAACATTGAGAGAGTGTCACCTAGAAGATTAATAAATTTGTACCTTAGAAACGTAACTCAAATGCTAATGCATGGTTTAAGATGAGAAAGACTGCTTAAAAGATTTCTTTTCGTACCACCACTTACACTTTTATAAAAAAGAAAGTAAACATCATATAAAATCAATGATGAAGGTAAAAAATTACATTGATTATATATTTACATTTGAATTTTGTACAATATTCTCCCCCTCCCCGAAAAAGAAAAAAAAGGAATCATGCATATCTAAGGTGATGTATCAAAATCAAACTATAAAAATTTTGACATTTCTTTGAAGGTATCATTGAAGAAAGTCCTGAAGTTAACAAACCTAAAGAAGATATCCAAATTCATGTTGCCAATGTCCAGTTAAAATCATTTTCATTTTTATATTTCATTTAAATCTAAGCATTCGAATAAAAACATCTTCAACTCCAAAGTATTACAAGTGCATTTAATTTTCGAAATAATTTTTGCATTAGATAAAACTCGCAATTCAAAAAGTGTATTAATTAATTCAGTCCAGTTTTCAACAGATTTATTACGCGATAGGCTGCTAAACGAGTCGAATGCAGACGACACAAAATGAAAATAAATAAATAAATAAATCCTCCAGTCAGATCATCGCCTATTTATGCTCTCTTGGAGTGAACCCCGCTAATATAAATGCTTCCGTCGAGGTCGTGTGCGTTCGACCGAAAATGTCAGCATTCCTGCCATTCCTGGTTAGACGCGGCCAATCAACGACGGCCATTTACATCACTCGATCTCTGCTCGCTCACTTGATTGGTTTTGCCTCCACAAAGTATTTTCTCTTCGAGCAAGACAGAAATAAAGAGATCCCGTCCCTTGCAACTGAAGGGCAGCTCAAAAGAGCTTTTGAAAAATTTCAGATAATCGATTCGGAGGATGTTATTGAATTTGTTCCTTTTTCTTACTTCTTGACAAGCATTCTTTTCTTTACTTCAGAGATTTAATGTTTCTATTGGGGTAATATTTTCTACAGGGCAGTTGTATTTATGTCATACGAAAAGAATAATTTCATTAAAGGATCTTATATAGAATTATATATCGGTGCTCTGTTAACACACCTTTGGACCTAGTGTGAATTATATTTAGCATAAGCCTGCATTGATAACTGACAATATGTTTTTGGAATAAATCTTTTGAAATTTTTATCAAAATTCTGATTAATTAAAATATAGAATAATTGCCACGTTTTGGCTATGTGTGAATCATTGAAAGAAAGCCTCTTTCAGATTATCATATAATGTTAAAATTTGTCATTTTAATAATATCTAATACATATTATTAATAAATTTTCTTCATATTGATATCTTTTATACGTGTACTTTTCATTATTATGATAGATTTTAGCCTAATTCTATTATTTCTTTAAATCTTTTAAACACATAATTTTGTTCATCAATTAAACTGAAAAAAGAAGAGAGAATTGCTTTTTTTGAATATTAACTTCAATGGGATTATTTCCATTAACTCCCTTCGTACGAGCTAGTAACGTTGCTTCAATGTCAGTTATTTTATTTGAACCTAGCCCATTAAATGACAATTATAATTTATAATATTAAAATACGCTTGCATCTAACTTCTGTCTCCTTTTCATTTCGGCACTCTTTATAATATTGTTGAAGCTTTTTTGAACTTCAGGCGACAATAAGTGCATAAAATCTCTAGTGTCGGAGTAATTTACGAATTTGGTCTGCCAGCAAATGGACGGTCCATAATATATTCTTGAATATCTTTGTAGTACTTCGGGGGCTCGGATTACATGACTTGACAGTTGCTGCTCAGAGCGCAGTTAAGCTTCGTTTCAATCCGATAGATGGCGGACTTGAAGGCAGCAAACCCACGGGGGCTAGCGAGTGATTTAAGAGGGCAGGGAGTTTGGAACGCTAGGAAAGCGAAGAAATAGTTTCTACCTTGCTGCATGTTCTATGTGGTGGTTCGCAAGAATTCGATCTTCGAGAACGAGAACCGAACTGTTTTGCTAATTGATAATTTTAGCCATAATTTTTTTTCTGCAACGATAAATGGAAATTACAACCTTTGGAGAGATAAATCAATTTCAAAAAGGAACACCTCCAAACACTTGGCGCAATTGGCCAATTAGATTTTGTTGAGAATTTCCAAGTTAAAAAAATTGCATTAATGCGCTATTTATTGTGAACACTGTGAATATTTTTGAACAAATTTCGGATGCTCTTTATATAAACGTATCTCTTTTATATTACAGATAATTGACAACAAGGATATGCTGTTAGAACATGAGGTGAAATAGAATTATACACTTTTTGTCTCCGATTTGTCTGTTATTTAATTCCACGTTGTCACACTGCATAAACATTCAATTCAGTTTGCTAAATTAAATAATATTTCATATATTCTTATATTTATTTTCATAAAAAAATAATACTTACTTCTTATATTAATTTTCATCAATTTAATTTTATTGGAAGTATTCTAATGTTTACTTTGATTAATTTTGTATAAAAAGATCATACATTACATGATTTTATACATTACGTAACCATTAAATCTCGATAATTAGAAGAAATAAGCTTCTTTTCAAAGCTTCTTTGCTATCAAACTTTTGCTTTCCATTTTATGTAGTCAAATTTGATTATCATTTCAAATCATAAATTTCAAGCTTGAATATCTAAAAAGTTACTCAAGTTGAATATTAAAAAAAGACACTAAAATTTTATCCACAGCTTAAAATTCAAAGAATGCGTACTTTCTTTACATTTTCAAAAATTCTTTCAATTTTTAAGTTAAAGGCTCATTGTTTACACATTCATTTAGGAAAGTAAGCAACTCAAAAGCATCATTGAACAGAATTTCTTTTGCATGTGTAAAAACGCGTGCTTTATACGTATTAAAAAAAGATACTGTGTATGAAATTTCTTTTCTTTATATTTCGACTCAAAAATTTATATGAATGATAAAGTGACACTTTTAAGGGGACATTTATAACCATGAAAAGACAATGTAATGTAAGAGCTTTCTTGAAATTGGATCAAACAAATGGAATAACGAAAAACATTTAATGTGACAAGAGTTTCCCAATTAAAGCCATTATTGATTGTTTGCTATTAATAGCATTCTGAAAGAAGTGCTTTCTCTATTTAAACGATTGACCTAATTAAAGGTCATGTTTTTAAGAGTCCTTTAAAAGCTTAAGTGCCGTTAAGACAATCAATATCTCCCCCATACCTCATTGGAAAGTCATTAATATGAGTTAGATTTTTAAAAAGAGGGATTATTCACCAATGACACTTCTATATTCAGAATACTTAATTCTGTGTGAGAATTATATGTTAGTTAGATGGTAATGTTTTTATTTGAATAAATATTCTCATAAGTTATCAAAACTTCTAATTTAATATCTAAAGGGGCTGGATAAAAAACAATATAATTTCTTTAAAAGAAGATCTATGAAATCTCGACAAAAATTTGATAATAGATAAGAGTACAAAATTTGAAAATTATATGAAAATGAATAATGTATTATAAAATTATAGAAAACATTAAAACAGCTTCTATTGCTTTAATTTTGTAATCGTGAACTCGATTTTGTATTCAAAATAATCGGGATTAGAGATGTATTTCAATAGATAATTCATAATTACGAGATTTCTAATTAAAGTACATTCCAAAAATATCCTAATCACTCAATTTTAAATTCTAAACTATGTGAGCTTTGATTTTTTTCACAGAATAAAAAACTCTGCTTTTGCAAATTCTTTTCTAAAATTATGCATGTGCGCAATACTTTCATACGCTTTCTTTCCAGCACTATGTTTTCCTTTTTGATATGCTTCACTGAGTAAGTCAGGACTTTAACAAAGAAATCTTATCAGAAATAAAAACCGAGATATTTCTTCAGCTTATGAAGGATAAAGATCGTTATAGAGCTTCACGCCTCTTTCTTCAAAGAGTATTTACTTTATATTATATGTTTATAAATTGGAGTCTAACCAAATCTTCAAAAAAAAAAGATAGCATCTTCAGATAGCAGGGGTGTAAGTGGCGAGATGTCTAGGGTTCTTTTTCAATATTTATGGATTCTGTTTCACTACTAAGATCAAAATAATGCAAACGAAGGACGAAGAGATTTTTTTTAAGTTAAAGGGAAGAGTTTACAAAAGGGAGTATTTACAGGGAAATAGGAAGTGGATTAAAACATGGAGATATGAAGGAAACAAAGATTTAGATAATTCTCTCTAGGAGGGCGTTAAGAATCTAAAAAAAATTGCATCATGTGACTGAAACAACTTACCGGGTAGTTAGTGGGCACAAATGCGCAAAAGTGCGAAACGTCTTCATCGAACGGGAATTAGTAGTGTCTGAATGTTAATTGTGTCGGGGTTTCAAAAGCTCGACAAATGATATTGATCTGAAATGCTGCATTAATTAAAATTTTTGTTCCCTAGAAAATGATCTAACCTTTTACAATTCTTACTTTGTATCACGTCCTACAATATATAATCTAAATAGTTTTTGTAAAGTTGTAAATATTAAGGACAACTAAAACTTAATTTTATTTACTCATTTCAGTTGATGTATATTTAAAATAATTCTAAAATAATTAAGAATCAACGCAGTATTTGCAAATTCTCAATCTTAAATGTTTACATTATTACAATGTACGTTCGTTGAAATAAAGTTGTGAAATTATTTTTCGCCAAATTTGAACTTGCTTACATAAGAAATTCGCCTTTAAGTTGAATTTTAATGTAAGATACAAATCAAAAGAAAATTTAGAAAATAAAAATAATTAATTTTAAGAAAACAATGCCTTTTTCATAAAATTCAAAATGAGTTATTTTTATATTCTGTAACTTATAATTTTCTGCTTCATAAACTTCCAATTTCAAATTCTGAAAGTAGCTGAAGAGTCGAAATTTATAAAACAAGCAATGAGGAGAAATAATTTTCCCATTTTTCTTTTAAGCAATAAAAATCAAGCAAACGAGGAAAGAAAATGCCGAAACTAATGAATTAAATTGAACTCACTTGAGCAATCCGGCCAAGGTATGGGCATGTTTTCCGGTATGGTAACCCAAACGGAATTCTCATCACAAATATACCATTCGGCAGGTTTCTCCACAAAGTCATATTTTTCATTGCAGAACGTCTGACATATTTGTCCAAAAGTCCAATCATTACAAGAAAAAGCGCCATTCGTAGGTGCAGGATAGTATGGACATGTATTACCTAGAAAAGTAAGGATATATAGCATTAATAATACAATTCTTATAATCATAAGTCTTGAACTTAAATTAATATTTTAATTATAGGATATCAAAATGTTGTGTTGTGAGTTTAAGATTAGTAGGAACATGTTTTAAGAATTTATTTTTTAACATGTTGGCTGCCAAACGCGTTTGCAATGAAATCACTGCCAGTCCAAACTTACCGCTATAAGAGGCGTATTCTGCTGGATATTCCCAGTGATATTTTTAGAATGCGAATAGCTGATTGTCGCAATTATCCCGTTTTTGTATAGAATGTTTTAAAGTTTTATATTTCACATGATTTTCTTTATAAGCACCAGTAGTTTATACTAACGAAAATTCTACTATAAATTTAAATTTATATTAATAAATATAGTTTTTATTAATTTATACTTAGTAGTTTTGTTACTTCCTCTAATCTTTCAAACGAATATATTCTCTAAGACATCCGAATATTCTGCGAAAGTAGTAAAATAAGCGTCACCCCAATACCAGTGACGAGGCTAGATCAGAAACTTTGCCATCACCCGAATACGGGTAACGTGACAGTCAACGTGTTAAAGATAATCTGCTTCTAAGAAGCACTACACCGTCTTAGGAATAAAGCACGATTGAAGAAGAATTTAGCAAGTTAATTAAACGTAATAAAATATTTTGGTTCGGAAGATTTGCTTTTTTCTGTTCAAAGATATTTTTAAATTTAATTTTATAGGAATTATAGACATGGCAAGTTCTGGAATAAAAACGGACTTTCAAAGGCATCATATTATTTTACTATGCACCTTGGAATAATGACTATTAGTCCAAAATAAAAATTATTTGGGGGAGCGGCAAGAGAAATGTTGAATTTCCAATTACGGGACACAATTGTAAATTCAATATTGAGAATAGAAAATAAAGGACCAATACTTGGTAAAAACATCAGCTTCAATATTTAAAACTAATGATGATACATATTAAGAATTAAATCGGAAAGGAACCCTATTAACGTCTTTAGTTTTACTAAGGAAAAAACCCCTGATGATTTTTTTTGTGTAAGAAAGTGGATATATGATGCAAAATGCGTCTTTGTATGAAACGCAGGAATAAATATGCAGTTTAATTGCATTTCCGTCTAAAACGATGTCAACTTCATTGTTGAAAGCACGTCACTTAAAAGATAATTTATGAAGACCACGAAAATGCAATTATCCATGAATTTAATTGCACCCATGGTGCAAGGTGTTTGGAACATAGTAACGTGATTTGAAAAGACCAAAAGATTATTTTTATTTAATTATATTAACGTCCTGTTTAAAGCAAAGATAGGGATGTTTTTGGACGATAATCTTTTGCTATGGCTCAATGACCATGACGACACCTCAGTCGGCACCTCTTATTCAAATTTCAGCACCGGACCAGAGGAAGGAAATTGAACCCCTATAGATTTATCGTGCTTCAGACATGCTTACACGACGGTTCTTCGGTGGAATAGGGACTTGAACCTAGAACTTTCCAGTCGAGACCTTATCATCAGACACCAGAAAATTAGAATGATCAAATTTGAAGATTATGAGACAGTATGAGGTATTGGAAGAGCATGAGTATCGTTCGGTACCAATCGAATAGGTCGATTGCTGTTATATTGACTGATGTTATATAGCTGTATACTACAACATTGCTGTTATATTAATTACGCTTAACTGTTATATTACTGATCTTATATTACAAAACATCTAGTAATTAATGATACTAGTATGCATTATCTGTACAATACAGACGAATGATGCTCTAAAAAACATTAAATTTCTTGCTTTCTGGTACAGTACCCACCTTATTCGAAAGCTGTACCAGACTCCGAGTTACAACATTTTTTTGTAACATTTTGTAATTTGCAATTTTTTTATAGAGTGTCTGTTAGCTTATCAAGACGTTGAAATATTCTATGGATTGATGGGGTTCCTTTCTATATTGCCAAGTTAATAAGCACGCCTAATTTTTAAATATGGCCAAAGAAGATATTTCTTAGATTTATTTAAAGTCGCCTGATATATTAGTAAATTTGTTAAAACTTCATAAAATTATAAAAGTTTATAAAATTATAAAATTTTAAGACTTCATTACATTTATAAATTTTTATGTGAATAGAAATTTAATCGAAAAATAGACAAATATATCATGAATCGAAACATTCACGAAAATAACATAAAAACATTTTAAATAAAATTCTGTACTTAATTCAAAAATAAAATTCTTTCCCAGATAAACGAAAAATATCTCTCCGTCTAATTCCGGAAAATATTTGGGTATCATATTCGTCAAAGTGGAAACAAAAACTTGAAGGAAATATCTAGAATCACTGAACATTAAATCATTTAAATATCCAACCAATCCAAAAAGAACCAAGAATGTTAAGAAAGTAGGAATTTTATCAGCTGTGTCTGTTTCAGAAGTCAAACGAAGAGCATTTGCATTTGAATAAAAGTAAGAAAAGAACATCTGAAATTTTTCCGACAGCAGACCGTCAAAACAAACATCGATAAAAATATTACAATAGGAATTCATCCAAGAGGAGTTCTTCTTCCAAAGTTTGCCAACGTTAGAAAAGAAAGCAATGAAATAATTAGGAAGTGATTTTAATTAAACTCAATGTTTCATTTGCTGGTCCGGGCAATTTGTCTAACTCGTTTTTCTAGTTATTTTCCAAACAGTTGCGCTTATTATTAATTTGCTTTGTCATTGTAAATGATTAATTGAAAAGGAAAAAGGGTTTTTTTTCTGATGACTTTGGCTAGAATAGGACATCAAACTGAAATTAAAAGGAAGTTGTGTTTGATTCAACAGAAACAATCCTTCCTTGCTTATTTCTAATAATCATAATATTTATGAAATTATAATTGATAAAGATAAAGTTTGTAAAAATATTTTCGTTTAAAATAGTAATATCTTAAATTGCAAATATGCTTATTTTCTCCCCAACATTTTCACTAGCAGTTTAACTACAGGTTAATTCAAAATCAATATGGTGGTTACAAGCGGCTATAACTATTTAATGAAAAATAATTTATCGATGAGATTAATACATAATGTAGAAGGAACCTGGGAAATGTGTATGCATATTTCATGGATGTTCAATGTGGCTTCGCTTGGTCGCAAGGGCAATATCCAGGCAGTAGTCCATTTCACGCCATACATTCTGAAACATGTCCGCAGTCACCAATACAAGAACATTACTAATGCATACTTTGTGTTCTTCAATTGGTTTAGGCATGGAAAGAATTTGGGAGCACATACATGTATATGTGCTTCTATGGAATACAAATTTCACATTTGTTCTTGTGTCGGTCGGTAACTGCGGACATGTTTCAGAATGTATGGCGTGAAATGGACTACTGCCTGGATATTTGTTGCTCTATTATATTCAGTTCATAAAGATAAGTTATAATAACATTATTATTATTTCAGAATGATTAATGCAGATTATATTTCTTATTCAAAAGAAGCGAAGCTATATTATGTCAACATCATTTTTATTCCATCAACAAACAACTAGTGTTGCCAATTCTTTTAGAACAAACTTGTGAAAACAAAGATAATAATAATACAAATATAGCTGCTACATATACACAGATATAGCTGCTACATCACTCCTTCCCCAGTAACAATGGAGTTACGAGACAGTTTTCAACAAGAAATTTATACAGATGTGAAAGGAATACATATATACAAATGAAATAATATTTTGATATTATTAAAATAATAATTAATATTTTGATATTATAATTGCCGTTACATTACTCCCTTGCCAGTAACAAAGTTACGATAAACAGAGAATGCATGGAATGGCATACTTTGAC
>JAOUZG010043370.1:1245269-1296010 GCA_026289955.1 Argiope argentata | reverse complement strand
ACACACACACACACACACACACACACACACACACACACACACACACAGTATTTTTAGTTTACCACTTTTCACAATACGTGTCACTATACTTTCTATAAAATTTGGAAAATGGTATACATTATAAATAACATAAGGTAGAACTTACGTCGGCAGACAGCATTATTTCCTGACCAGCTTCCATTGGCCAGACAAGTCCTTATATCCTTTTCCTTGTCGACCAGTTCGAATCCTTCTTCGCACAAGAAATGACACTCGGAACCGAAAACCTTTTCGGAGTTTTCACAATCTCCAAAAACGAAGCCGTACGTTGGCTTTTGAAGAGGTGGGCATTTCTTAACTGAAGAAAAGAACAATGAATAATGCATTAAGATTTCGGGAAGAAAAACCATCGTATTAAAGTCTTGAAACCTGGTTCTAAATTGCTTTTCATATTTTACATAAAACAAAAAGATTTTTTGATGCGAAAAAGATTTTTTGATGCGTGTTGATGTGGGGGATGAAAATATTTATGATGAAATTCTGCTCTTTATCTTATCTTTTGTATTTCCTTTTATTTGTCATGCTTTGATAAATCTGGACCATTTAATGTAAAATGTATTAAATAAGTTATGTTTCTAATATTTTACATGAGAAAAACCAAGTTTTGACTTTGTATAGATAAGTTGAAATGTTATTGAAGCATTTACTAATCATATGTATATCCCAAAATTTGTTATTCATTAATTGGAAAATGAAATTTTTTACGTGTTAAAGGTGTATTTTTTTTAGATTACGGGAAAAATTTGTGGGGGGACAGAATTTCTTTTATTTTGATATTTTTTGCTGTAATAATCACATAATATATAACATTTCATTAAAGAAGCAGAATCTGTCATATTCCCATAATCACTTTTAATCAGTTTCGATCCATTTAGAGGGATAAAACTTTTAGCGGAATAAATACTATGCATCTACAATACATTTTTTCTTTAATAAGAATAATATTTCTTATTTACCTACCATTTTCAATTCCAACTATTAGTTCACACACTCTCTATATATGACTTGCTCAAATTTTCAATCGTACATAAAGTACTTTTTATTCATCCACTCAAGTTTAAATGCATATTTTAAAACTTGTAGTGGATGATACTTGAGGTTAATATAGTTTTTTCAAATATTAATTCATTGGTTAAATTGAATCAATTTTGTATCTTTAAATATAATTTTAGCAGTTTTTAATGGAAATTGAAATCAGCTTACAGTAGCTCAATCGGTAAAACTCAAGGATATCAGTATCTTACACGTGAAGGTGACGAATGCGAGTTCGATTCTTGCGAGAAAGAATAATTTTTTGACAAATTATTTACATTAATTGTAATTATTTAATAACAAATAACTACAATCAAAATTTTCCGTGTTAACTTTAGGAATTTCTTAATTTTTAAACTTGTTTATTTACACGACATAATCTTCATTTATCATATTTTTTAATTAATTTTGCATTCTGACCTACAAAGTTTAAATCATAAATAATTGATATAAAAATGTGTATATTATGAATATTATACATTTCTTAAGATCGGAATTCCATTTTTATATGTAAATAGTGCGCCTGATGTTATTTTAACTTTAATAATTAGTAACTTCTAAATTTCTTTTTTATTGTCCTTTCGTCATACTTTACATAAGCTACTTAAACAGAGAATTATGGGACGATAATGCTAAAACAAATTTTTTTTAGACGTTTTAACTGTTTCTAAGGCTTTTATGTGCTTCATAATAAGTAATTTTATAATTATAACCTCATTTTATAAAGGTGAATAATAAAATTAATTTCTTTTTAATGTACGTTTTTATGCACTGCACTTGTTTCGAAACTTAAAATATTTTGAAATATTTAAAATAATGCTTTATCGATATATTTATGTAAATGTATTTATTATTTTCTCCAATAAAAATTTTTGATACCGTGTAATGTTTTATTTTAAATGACAGCGATTGAAAAATTTACTATCCAGAGAAAAGAAAACCTTTTGTTTTAGCAAAGCTTGATATATATATATATATATATATATATATATATATTTCTTTGAGAAAACTGAAAAAAGAAGAGAGTGGGTGTTGCAAGTGCAGCGTGAAGCACACTTCCGGACACCCACGGGTAGCCCCTATCACTTTGAAGTAGCTGTGAATATATTCATTTGAAATCAATCATGTAAAATTGGTAAACAAAATCAGCTATTAAATGATAACGTTCAAACTATTCATTATAATGAATCAATAATTATTCAAGAATTGAAATAAATATCAATTATTAATTTGAATAAAAGTAATATTAATTCAAATCATTATTATTCTTTGCATCATTTCAGGATTCTAACATATTTTACATTGTTTTCAAAATTGTTATAAACATACTCTATACAAAATGCCTATTCAAAATCTTAGTCATTTTTAGTTTTAACTGACAAAAGAAATATATTAAATATATCGCAAGAAATAAAAAGATCATTACTTTGTAATATAACTTTGAATATAAAACATGTCTGTTTTCAAACTTTCAGGCTAAATTGTTTATAATGCATCAATTGGCTTACGTGTACAAGGTAGACCTGCGAGGGGATTTCCTTCGTATCCTTCTTTGCAGACGCAATCCTTAAGGCTTGTACTGGCCTCTCTCGGGGTCGTAGATCCTTCAGGACAGGGTGTGCATTGCTTGGCAGGTTCTAATTTTGATTTGTAAGACCCCTTTGGGCATGCTAAAAAGATTCAATTTAATTGAATTACTTTTCATGATAGTAAATCAAAACATTACTAATCCTAATGTAAATAAAATTTATTGTGGTTATATATCATTTCCATAAACGACTGAGTCAATCTCAATAAAACTTTGCACACTTAATTGCTAGCGGAAAAGAAAAAACATGACTTTTTAAATCAAACTTTTACTATTTTTGGGGCGGGATAGCCTGGTTGATAGGGCTTAGGATTCACATTCCTTCGGTTGCGAATTCGAACTCTCCAGCCAAGAACTCTCAGTGTGTGTGGTGGCTGACGAACGTTAAGTCTGTCGTGGTCGCAAAGTCCTCCATGTCGAGAGTAATACAACTTGGGGTACTGACTCAGAGGTGATCGTTCTCTGTTCCGGATGTAAATTACGATCTGTGGATGAATGGATGAAATGCACGAATGAAGTGCATTTCCGTAAAAAAGGTTTGTGACGAGTTTGAGTAATAAGTCTGACTTCTGCGCCCTGGGATTCTTACTTTCAGAAGCTGCTGCACCCCACCTTATGTTGTAAAGCGGAACAAGAGAACAACAGCAATTGTAATTATTTATTTCATTGAGTAGCTAAAATAAAAAAAATATCATTGTTGGTCTTAGTACTTATTGACTTAAATTTTTTTTACATTACTTGTTATTACAATATTTTATACAAAAGGAGTTTCTAAATAAAAACATTGTACATGAACACATTTGAATTCTTAGATATGTCAGCTATACCTGTTGAGCATTCAGAAAAATTATTGATATCTTATGTGATCGAATTGCAAAAAATATTTCACATTAAAATCGTGTAAGCACGCACGCTCTCACATTGAAAGATTACTGAATGTAATATGAAAACATAATAATTAACGTAAAAATAACATAATAAGAATTTATAGATAAAAACATAAAACTTTAAATAATGCATTAATAAGAAAAAGATACGTTTGAGTTGACGGGAGTTACGAAAATAACAAAACTTTTAAACTTAATTTGAATTTACTTTCTTACACATGCTAAACATCATGCATAATGCATTTCTTATGCATTCTAAATATCATGAATAGTAACTTGATAGTGAAATGCTTTGAAATTTTAGATAGGAATAGATAGGTTAGGGTATAGACAGGTATTGACGGTGGTTTTCTCACAACAATATTGTTAAAATATCCATATGTAATCAACTACACTTCAATTCCTTAATAGTTATTTAATTTTTTCATTTATTTATTTCGTTTTGGACGAATAATATATCAAATCTGTGATGTAGAAATACTCTTAGATAGCTCGTTTATTCCCCTGGTAACTAGAAATGTTAATTTAAAAATATATTGAATGGATTATTTCGAAAACTATGAGTTGTTCCTTTTTCTTTGTAAAATTCAAATTCGCAGAACAGATAAAAAATCATATTTATTTACTGACAATAGGATTTGATTATTCAAAGAAATCTAGGGTAAATTTCTATTTATTTTATAAAAATAAGAGGAACAAAATGTTTCTCTATCTAGTATCTACTGAAACTTTTGCAATCTTTGTATACTTAATATCATAGTATGCAACATGAATCGAGAATCTATTTTAATTAAGATAAAGTATTAATTACAATTTAAAGCTAAGCTTCACGTTCTAGTTTTCTATAACATTAAAAAAGGAAAGAAAATACACTGTTATACCGCCTTTTTATGCCCGTCAATTACAACAATGCTCAGAAAAAATGCATAGATTTACTTCAATAAACATATAATGATGCTTCGGTTGCTTTTGAAGATCCTCAGAGTGTTGTGACAAATATGAATTTTACATCAGCATCACTTGGTATAATATCTATATATTATATATTAAATATCTATATATTACAATTGGCATCATATAAAAATATTAGGTCGTATTTACTGAAAATAATCTAAGAGCGAAGACAACGAAGAAGTTTTTAATAACTAGACATTCATTAAATTTAATTTCAAAACTTTTGTATAGGGTTCATACAACATTCTTCTTAGAAAGTTTTGAAAAACTAAAATATTTTCTCTCATTTTTTATCTAAAAAATATTTTAAATTTGACTTGTTTCAAGATGGCGAGAATGGAATTAAAAAAAATGGAATTTTAATTCGATCCTCCGGATCGAATTAAAAGCGGTTTTCTAAATTCGAACACACAAGAACTTTTGTTCCTTGTGTGTTTCTAATGATAGTTGCTATTTTAATATTTCAGATTTTATTTAACTATTAACCATCAAATAAATCAAGTTTTCATTTCTATTACTATTAGTGAGTCAGAGAAAACAGGTTTGAAGACTAAGATGCTAAAATGGATGAAATAAAAAAATCTGATGATTAACAAATTAAGATATTTTGTTCTTAATTTAAAAAAAAGATTAATTTTTCTAGTTACATATTGCAGCAATAAAAATTAAAGTAAATAAAATATCATAAGAAATCGATGAAAATTTTTCGCATAATGAAACATTTATCAGAATAAGGTATTAATTATCGAAAGGGATTTTAAAAATTATATATATATATATACCCCAAAAAAACGAAAGAATGCAACTTTTTCATTTATAATTCATTGCAAAAACAATAAATAAACTAATAAAAAGACAGAAAATCAAAGAAATTTACTAAGAAATTTCAGCTAAAAGAGTATTGATTTTAACTCCAATACATTCAAGCCTGTCACATAAGAAGCCCCATTCAATTGCTTTAGATTCTTTTGAAAATAGCCATGTCGAAATTTAATATCATTCTGAGCGCTGTATAATTAAAGTCTCTTAAGATGGGTACCGCCACTTAATGCAAAGCGATGTTGTGTTTCTTAGCCAATATAGGGATTTCTTTTCCTTATATTAAGTATTTTCTCTTTCCTTTAACGTTTTAAAGGTTATAACTTAAAAGTGAATATCTATTTGTCACCGATTAAGAAATAATTAATTTTTCTGAAGCAGATAGACTACCTTCTCCTAATTATTCTTTATCTGCATTTAAAAGACTTGTGGAATGGAGTTGAAATATAATGGCATTAACATTTAATGCAACTGTAAAAACAATTAACAGGTGACATAAATAGATATAAAAATGACGAAAGCAAACGCACATCACTGAAACCATTAAAATAACTTCAGTCACACGCCTCATTGAGAGATAGATCTGATATTGTTTAGCTAAATGTAAAACAGGATATATAAATGGTAGAAATAATTCAAAGCAAAATATTATTTAAGAGATAAACTCTGTGTCACGTTTATGTTAGACGCATCAATTCCCCCCTCCGGCATAATGGAATCAGCACTAGCACAACAATTGCGCTAAAGGTATGGTAAAAAAAATGTTGAATGATTAAAAAAATAGTTGTTATAATATCTTTGGGCCATTTGTGCTCATTATCCCTCAGATCGCGACGAGAATCATCCATTTGACTATAATGTCACAAATTCGGACATGCCTTTTCTATCTTTGGTGGAGTGTCGTTTAAACTGAAGATCACTTGTATTAACTAGCAAATTAATACTCGCGTTTCGAACTTTCCAATGATCAGAGGCGTTTATATTATAAAAATGTTTAACATTGTAATTTTAATTTAAATAAGCGTGAAAAAGAATTACTACAAATCTTGCTCTATCTTTATCATTATCAATTAGTAAATAAATACAAGGGTATTCGATACAAGAGATTATTAAAGGAAGAGGGCATTTCAATATAATAATAATAATAAACTAAGCTGGTGTTCTTGCATAGGGCTAGCGTGTCTTTCCCTTGATCTGGGAGTCTTGGGTCGAGCATGGTTGTTTTTCTGTGTTCTAATTGTGTGCGAATGTGCCCCCTTATAAAAAAGGGGACGTGTAAGCGAATGTGACGAGTGAGTAGCAATAGTCGCACTCTTGGCCTTAGTTGATGCTACTACAAAACAAGAGACGCTGATTAGGCTTAAATAGCTGTTTGCTTTAGCAAGCTTGTCTATGGCAAGGGCCGTAAGAAATAACAACAATAACAAAAACTGAATTTTGTTTCAATAAGAACGAGGATGAAAATATTACCATCGCTTCAAATAAATAATTATCTATAACAATTTATCAGCTGCTTGTTAAGGAGATCATTTGTGAAAATTCTAACTTTAATAATCAAATAGTGCTCTGCTTGTAATATCTAGACTATTTTTGGAAAAGGATGAGCGAACACCCATCGCAGTCTTCAGCTATTGCTAAAGGATGTCTTGATTCCCCCTTAAAATCTCAGATGACAGATAAAATAAGTAAAAGAATCGATCGATTTGGTTCTTTCTTTTTTTTCTTCCTTTTTTTTAAACCCTTATTTTATTTAAAATTCTGTCGTTATTTGAGAAATATAGTTGTTTTTTCTAATGGTACTTGCCATTTACAAGCTCACTGATTATTCAGCAATTTTAAATCGAAATGAGCGCCTCTTGTTTGGAGTATCGCCAACTAGGGCCAAGGGTACGACTTAACTACTCCCTCATCACATTCACTTGCACAAAATCCTTTTACAGGGGAGTATAATCATTCACCTTACAGATAGAACGCAGATGAAAAACCACGCTTGAACCGGGACTCGACCATAGAGCTGTTATTTAAATAGAGGGTGCCAGTCGTATCTTTCTTGCCTCACTATCTGTACGCATCATAATACACGTGTTGTGTGAGGAATCTGAGAATAAAAATACCATTTTTGGCGACGTATCCCAAATCTCGGAAAACTCAAAATATGTCGCGCAATCTTTTGCTTTCCCGCCATTGTAATTTCCGGTCGATTTTCATTTCCTGGAAAGTTTATTTTTTTCTTTTCTAGTTTAGAAATTATTGTTATAAGCAAAAACAAGTAAACTTATCGAAGATAATTTTTCGTTTTCAAAACATAAATATCTTAATTTGTTGACTTAAATCATGTTAAATTATTTGCTTGCTTTTTTTACATTTTTTAAAAGTAACTATTTTTCTTCTTCAAATAAACATCTTATTTCTTTTATTTATTTAAAAAAATATTTGTATTTTACATTACATGCTCAAATACTTTCTGTCATTATCTCAAACAGATAAAAAAAATACCTTTATAAAAACAGATTATAAAAGTGACATAAGTCTTTTCCCCCTTCATAATACTGTGCTTATGCTTATATCAATTACTATCCATGTTATTAGAGAGAGAAATTATAAAATCTTACATTATGTATTATAGACATCTTTTACGATTTTATTTATTATTGCAATTATTTTTTTAAAGTTTAAAACCGGCTGGACACTTTTTCTAATATCAATTATCTGTTGATTCTTTGTATAAAAAGAAATACCCGAAAGTACTTTTATTGTGTCCCAATAAAAAATTAAAAGAATTGCTCTGAGATTACTTAATTATTTTCGAAAGTGAGAAAATCCTTAATTATCATAATTCTACATAATTATTCTGTAGATTGTTCATTTTAGTAATTTCAGTGAATGGAGGCAAACAAAATTTTTTAAAAAGAAATTCAACAAAGCTTTTGTTAATTCACCTCAGTCAAAGCTACTTTGTTATTATTTTTTAATTGTATGGTGATGTAAATCTAATTTTTGGTCGTTGATTTTAATAAAAATAAAAATTAACTTAATTTTAATTAATAAAAATTAACATTAGTTAACAATTGTAAATATATTCTTTTGTATTAGTTTTATAAACATCTGGACGTGTATCATATTTAAACCAATTTATTTGAAGATAAAATTCACAATTCTTGTCCAATCGATCTTTATTGAAATCAACTTCTGATGTAAGCAATTAAACAATTCTATTCATTACTCCAGTTTCTTTACAGAATAAACATTACAAAAAAGAAATAGTTTTGGGCATGGATGAGCAAATAAATGTATATTGTTACAAGCGGGCGAGCGGCACGAAAACTCGCCAAGGTTGGCCACGTTTGGCGAGGAGCCTCGCGCCAGCTTGATTGGTTTGGCGAAAGGAATAGTCTAGTAGCCGCTAGATTGTTCGCGTTGTTTTGAGAATTTCCACGAGATTCAGGTGCACGCGCTTCTCGGCTATATAAGGACGAATAGCCGGAGCGAGTTAGTTAGTTGCTATAGTGATTTGATCGAGTTAGTTGCGAGTTTGCTCTGAAATAAAAAGCGTCTCGCTGGACTAAAGGATTTGTGAGCTGTGTTTGCGTTTGCTGTTAACGCTGTGTTATTGAGCTCGCTGTGATTTACTGTTGCTGTGCTATACGATAGCTGTTTTGTAGTCTGTTTTTATCGTGCGTAAGACTTGAATTTACGCTGTAATTGACTGTTGACTGCTGAATTGTACTTATCTAAAATTTTTACTTTATCAATTATCCTGTAAATAACTGTAAATAGCTGTAAATAAATTTGTTTGTGCTGTCCTCATACAAAGTCTATTCAATCCGAACCCGCTACGCTAAAAACGTAACAACTGGTGTCAGAAGTGAGATTGAATGGTGAAAACTAGAGCGATGGAGGAAGCAGAGAAAACAAAATTCGAACAACTTTTTGCTTTCATTAAAGAAATGGAGAAGAAGATAGAACAGAAGATAGATCAAGGCCAAGAGAATATGGAGAAGATAGAACAAGGGCAAGAAAAGATGGAGAAGAAGATAGAACTAGGGCAAGAAAAGATGGAGAAGATAGAACGAGGGATAGAACAAGGGCAAGAGAAGATGGAGAAGATAGAACAAGGTCAAACTAATATCGTTGAAGCAATCAATTCCAAAGTGGATGCTTTGGCGGAAAAGGTTCAAGAGAACGAAACAAAGATTCACAATATTCAGCAGAGTTGTGAGCAGAATGGTGAAAATCTACGTAGAGTTGAAGAGAAATTTGATGAAAGATTGAACGCATTTGCACAAGAATTTCAGGAAAAATGGAAGAAAATGGAAGGTGCACAGATAAAAGCTGAAAACCAAACTCCGAATGTCCGAGAGCCTGAAATAGCACAGCCTATGCCTGTTATTCCTAAACCAAACATAAAAGTATCCACCTACGACGGAAAAACATCTTGGCAAGTTTACAGGACTCAATTCTCTATCGTCGCAGAAGCCAATGGTTGGGATCCAGTCACGAAGGCTCGTCAACTGGCTGCATCACTACGGGCTGAAGCTGCTGATATTTTGAGAACTGTTCCCGAAGATCAACATCTGAACTTTGATGCTCTTTCAAATGCTCTGGAGTTGCGCTTCGGAGAAAAGTGCCTCAAGGACTATAGCCGTCTTCAGTTAAAGACCCGGCAACAACGATCGAATGAAAGCCTGCAAGAGCTTGCAGCAGATGTAGAGAGGCTCTCCCATCTTGCCTTCTCCGACTGTCCTGCCGAGGTACGGGAAACACTAGCCCTGCAGTATTTCAATGATGGTGTGAGGGATCCAGAAATACAAATGTCCCTGCGAATGGTTGAATTGAAGGATTTAAAAGCAGCTTTGGTTTATTCCATGAAAGTTGAAGCCGCTCAACAAGCTGCAAGGATGGATCGCCATTCAGTTAGAGGTGCTACGGTTCAAGAGGCATCGGATCCTTCGCTGCAAAATCTATTCGAAATGATGAAAACAATTTTCCAGTTTATCCGGAAAAGAGGTGAAAGGCCCAACAAAATTGGTCAGAGAACTGTGAAATGTTGGAAATGCGGCGATCAGGGCCATGTTCGAAGGAATTGTCCAGTCCGCTTAGATAAACGGGTTAAAGACTCTTCTAGAAGCAACCAGGAAAAACGTTTGAGTGTATTACAGATATCTTCAAGAGGCGGTGGTGAAAATGGTGTATTTGTTGATGCCTTCGTCAACGGAATTCCCTGCCAAATGATCGTTGACACAGGAGCCAACGTGACCATCATGCGTAGAGATGTTGCAGAACAACTCGAAAAGAAAATTCTCTGGACACCGTCCCGCGTCTCCCTCCAAACGGTCACTGGTGACAGAATTCCAGTTACAGGGAAAATGAATATTGAAATTGGATTTGGAAATGCTACTTACGACCATACTGTTTACGTAGCGGAAATTACAGATGATTTCATACTTGGTATGGACTTTCTGAAGAAGTATGATTTTGTAATCGACTTGAAAAATTACTCCCTGCACTCCACATCAGAAGTCATGACTCTTTTCCATTTGGGATCTGGAAGAGGAAATGGAGACGCCTTGTCAAGAAAACCCTGCTCTGAGGGTTGTCGCAACTGCTCCTCGGCGGAAAAGAAACATGGGATTGATACATCAACTGTGCGCCAGATCGCAGAAGCCGTCCCACCTCAGTCTGATCCCTGTAGTGATGAAGAGGTTCGCAAGGGACAAATGAATGATCCTGATATTAAACTGATTATGGAAGTTATGCAATCAAACGATTCAAGACCTAAAAGGCAGGACATTTCAAGCCTCAGTACGGGAGCTAAACGTTACTGGGCTCTCTGGAATTCACTCGAAATTAGGAACGGCATATTGTATAGAAAATGGGTTTCCGAAGATGGGAAGTCAGTTAAGTGGCAACTTGTACTTCCCCGATCAAGGATAAACCAAGTTCTGAAGGAGTTACACAGCAGTCCGGCTGGTGGCCACTTCGGAATCATGAAGACAACTCGTAATGTCCGGGAGCGTTTCTATTGGAACAACATGAAAGAGGATGTTCGAGAATGGTGCAGAACATGTGATGACTGTAACGACTGTAACGCCCGAAGGACCGAAAACACACAGTCGTGATACGTTACAGCGGGATAATGTAGGCGCACCATTTGAAAGACAGGCCTCTGACATCTTGAGACCTCTTCCTCGGACGGACAATGGAAATAGAAAAGAACTCCAACTGCCCTGTGATCCTCTGTTCGGGTGTCCTCCGGATACGCCTTCTTCGCCTGTGGATTATGTTCAAGACCTCCAGGCCCGTTTAGAAGACGTACACAGGTTTGCCCGAGATCGGATCAACATAGCGACGGAAAAGATGAAGACCAGGTACGACACGAAAGCCACCGGACATGAATTCAAGGAAGGTGACAAGGTATGGTTCTGGAACCCGATTCGACGAAAGGGACTCTCTCCGAAGTTGCAATCTTCCTGGGAAGGTCCTTATACAGTCGTGAAAAGACTGAATGACGTCGTGGTTCGAATAAGGAAGTCACCGAACTCAAAACCAAGAGTAGTACATTACGACCGGCTAGCCCCTTATTATGGTGATTTGTCAAATACTTAGTTGAAACCATGGTTTCCTCATTTATGTAAATATGACCTGTATATTTGTAAATAGTGTTCTTTATGTTAATTTTTTTTCAATGATATGTCTGTAATTTTGTGTGTATGGAATTGTTACTTTTGAGTGCCTTCTGCTCGGGGTCTGTACTGCCCGGGACGTGCAGTCCTTGAGGATGGGGCAATGTTACAAGCGGGCGAGCGGCACGAAAACTCGCCAAGGTTGGCCACGTTTGGCGAGGAGCCTCGCGCCAGCTTGATTGGTTTGGCGAAAGGAATAGTCTAGTAGCCGCTAGATTGTTCGCGTTGTTTTGAGAATTTCCACGAGATTCAGGTGCACGCGCTTCTCGGCTATATAAGGACGAATAGCCGGAGCGAGTTAGTTAGTTGCTATAGTGATTTGATCGAGTTAGTTGCGAGTTTGCTCTGAAATAAAAGCGTCTCGCTGGACTAAAGGATTTGTGAGCTGTGTTTGCGTTTGCTGTTAACGCTGTGTTATTGAGCTCGCTGTGATTCACTGTTGCTGTGCTATACGATAGCTGTTTCGTAGTCTGTTTTTATCGTGCGTAAGACTTGAATTTACGCTGTAATTGACTGTTGACTGCTGAATTGTACTTATCTAAAATTTTTACTTTATCAATTATCCTGTAAATAACTGTAAATAGCTGTAAATAAATTTGTTTGTGCTGTCCTCATACAAAGTCCATTCAATCCGAACCCGCTAAGCATAAAAACGTAACAATATCAAATAGCAAGATCTTGACTCTTATTTTGTTAGGGTTTTACATTAATTGGAAAATGCTTTATAATTCTAAATTAGGATATTAACATTAGACAAAAACATGTATTATCAAATTAAAGTTCAAGAATGTTAAGCTTTTTAAAAAAATACAGAGTATTTGGTGTGACTATCAACAAATTTTTAGTGGCTAAATAAAGCTTATGATTCAGTTAAGAACACCTTTCTTATAATAAAAGGAACCACAAATTATCGCACCAAATAATTGTTTAATGAAACATAAAGAAAATAATATTTTATTTTAAATTACAATTTCACCACACAATTCAAATATTTTCATTTAAACTAGGAGCATTAATTAGAACAACAATCAAGAGCTGCCCTGTAAAAAGAAATATATTTCAACTATCCCGGCCAAACAATTACAATTACTATAAATAATTGATCAAAAATTATATTAGCATTGAATTTTCAACGCCAATTGATGATTCAAAGCCAATTGTGACACCGCAAAAAGCTATAATTTCCCACACCAGTTGGTAACACAAATACAAATTAGAAATTTCTAATTTCCTTTATTCTGCATTTTTTTAATTCGAAAGTACTTCGAAAGGAATCAGAAAATTCTATTAATTAACCATGTTTAATTTTAAATACATCAAACATTATGAAAATAAACAGAATCGTTTGAAATAATCGGCCGAAAATATGTTAAACCTAACCCCAACACTGTTTGAAAAAACAAATTGAATTCGTTATTTATTTGGCGACAGGGAAACGAAGATTTTTGGCGAGAAAGTTAGTTTTTAATTAATTAACCAAATTTATGAATTGATATTTTAAAAAATTGAATTAAAATCAAATTTAATCCACAACAAGTTTTAAAAAATTTAGTTGAACTTGATTGGACGAATAAAAAGCATGTTTATGTAATAATCTTAGTATAAACTTTTGTATTGGCGAGAAAAACTCACGCCAAGCTTTCAGCCAACCGCTTGCAACACATTCGAGCTTAAAATAAAGCAAGTAGCAAAATATAATGCAGTTCTATCAGTTTAAATGAACCTTAATGACAAGTTAAATAAATTAAATACAATAAGTAAACCAAACTATGAAATATTATTCAGTTATAACAACAAAATCACTGAGTGATCGTGGCTACGAAATTTTAAAATGAATTAAAATGGATATAAATAGAATATGTTTTATTGTATATACCAGTGAAATGACAGAGAACTGTCCTTAGAAGCTTTTTCTTTGCATCCAATTGCACAGCAATTGTTAACCACGGCTTAAATAAGCTTTAAAATTGAACAGTAAAAAGCAAGAAAAGATCTCCCATTGAAATATAATGGGAAATGGATATTGCGGTTACAGTGAATACAAATTCTATGCACACAGCACGTGTTTCTATCTTGTCCCACTGCTTAGTAGGGTTGTACTCCCTCTATTAGTATACCAGCTCTATGGACTCGACTCCAGGGCGCCCAGATCACAGGGAAGACACGCTATCCCTAAGTCAGAATGCCGGTAGAAATATAGTAATATAAAGATATCACCATAATTGTTTCGGAGGAACCGAATGATTAAAAATCACATGTCCGAATACCTTTCTATCTACATTCACCTAAAACTTCAATTCTTGTAATAGTCATTATGATCATAAATAAAAAAAAGCATTTTTTTCATCCTTCTATCACATAACGGTTATCGATGTGGATTGGTCAACAACACCATGGCTATTGCGTTTCCATCCACGCTTTTATCGGACGCAATGGTCCTTAATACAACCTGAAAAAATTTATTTATCTCCTAACAAAGGGGGCTTAACAGTGACAGTTAACAGTCTTAATTTTATCTTTAAAAATATTTTACGCTGTGATTTACAGTTTTGGCTTTTATGGTCGTGTAGTTGGGAAATGTTTCCATTAATATGTTCTTTTTAGTGAACTGGTTGAATCAGCTGGAAATTTAGTTACTTTTATGTTCCATAGAACCTATTTATTTATAGTAAAACGATTGTATAAAGACCTTATTTTTAACAGAGTTAGAGAAAAAGACGATAGAAAATTAAGAATATTAAGTAGAGATTTGTGCCCCTCTGACAGACTTTACGCTGGGTGCCCCCCCCCTTTTCTCCAACAATCTGCCTCAAGTGTTACAATCTTTTTTTTAACAGGTTGTGGTAGTATGGGTTCGAAAATTTTAGTCTATCCATTATACAGATTTTTTTATCTTTATACTCTCTCTCCACCTTTCAACTTTCAATTAATTCCCGGCTTAGTTAATTATAATGATCGGTCTTCATGGACTCATCAGATATTTATATCATTTTAACCTCAGATACTTTAAACTGGATTCAACTTAGTCATCGCTTATATATTCATAAAGAATGTTATCAGTTTTGAAATTGTTAACGCTATTATTTTATCTCAGTTACATCAATAATGAGAATAAAAGTAATCTAAGGAGATGTAATTAAAATAAATTATAATTACTTATAAAGCATGGGCATATAATTATTAATTGAGAAGACATTTTTTTATAAAATGCTCGAATTTTAAATTATATAATCCTAGCTCGTTGTTTTGCAATATTTTAATCGAGATAATTAAAAAAAGACATTTTATGTATGGTAATATTATTTTGTAATTCATGATCAATTTCACGCAACAATTTGTGATTAACAGATCTTATGTTAAATTTAATACGTGCAACTTATTATAGAGTGAAATTATCGGCTCATAGATAAACAAATGCTCAATTTTCTTGTTTAGGAAATTGAGTACACCAACCTTTTACCTTTTATTTCTTCGAGGTTTCCACTCTTCTTATGTTATGTTTAAATAAATTGTTGCATTTAAAAGTATTGAAAATTTTCTCGAGTCTCTAAAAATTTAAATTTAAAAATTCATCAAATTTTTTGAGCACGCTATTTTGTCCATCACAATATTTACTCAAAATAAATTTTAAACAAAAGTAAGTAAAATAAATTGATTCAGTTGTAGTATTTGAAGTACTATTTTCCTTCGAAGACAATCTTGGAAAATTCTTTCTTCGATTTTCAAATTAAATTACTTTTTAAAATATTGTCATTTACGATTGCCAGATTCTATTTCAACAGATATTTGAACACTTTTTTATGTCTGTATGTTTGGAAAAAATATATAACTTTGAAGATATTTACAAAGCAAGCAAAAAAGTAATCATCGCATAAAAGAAACGGTGGAAGCCATCCACATTTCCATTTTCCAAGCAGTCATTTCAAATTTGGAAAATAAAATCAATGCTTACTCTAGGGGAAAAGAAGGATATTTGAAATATTTCGTTTGGCTTGAAATTTTCTTTTGAATCTGGAATCTATTTTGTTCTGACAATTTTGCCATTTTCATATTTTTATCTTTATTTTTTAATGCTAAACTTGGAAAGGAGTTTCTTTTTTCATTTTACTAAAAGAAAAATTATTCATAAAAATGAAACGAAAAGATTCCAACTTTCATTCCTCTAATTCAATATGAGCTTTGAAAAAATCTACAGTTGAAATATTGATGCTTTTAGGTTTGAGGCAATTCAACTCTACAGTTTCGTAACAAAGCCCTCTTAGTTTTGATTTAAGACATTGCTTGCATTATTTAAAAGGATTTTTGCTTAGTTTTACTTAATGTAATTACTTATTGTCTAGAAAACCATTATATTAGCTATAGTATTTTTCAATTAAATATGCGAGCAACAAGAATAATAGAAATTAATAGTTTGGAATATTTCTTAAAAGCGATGCGATTTAGAATCTTTAGAAATTTTTTTAAAAAATACACGTTTTTCAAGGGGAATTAAAAGAAAGAACTGAAAATACTTCAGTTGCATTTTTTACTTTACAGAAAATGGAAAGAATAGCACGATTTATAAAGTTTAGGTTTTGTTAAATTAGTTTTTCTTTAAAAAGGTTTAACGCTTCTTGGATAAAAATAGTTTTCTTCTCCAATTATTAGGAAACTCTGCATTTTTTTAAAAAAATTACATTAAATCGATGAAACACCATCTTTTGTTTCTTGTATATTAAGCAGAAATTATTTCCAATCTAAAAAGATAAAAAGTTTTCAAAATAATTTAGAGACTTTAATTAATTACTAATCCCAATTAATCAAAAGTTTTTCAAGAATTAAATGGTTCTGAAGCTGTTTCATTTAAAATTTATGCGTTTGTTTAAGCTTTGTGTGTTACTTCTTTTTAAACCGATGCTTTCAGATGAAGCTGATTAAGATCAGAATTATTTCCGTGCTTTATGTGCTTCAGTTTCGGGCAATAAAAATAATTCTTTAGTATTGGTTCGTTTATTATAATCATTTAAAAAAACTATACTGTTTTTTTTTTTTCAAATTAAGGTAGCTTAGAAGATTAAAGTAGCTTATAATAGCGTAGAAGATAATATTCTAAATAAAACAATCAGCCTTGTTTGATATTCAAGTAAATTTTCCTACACTGGAGAATATAGTGGTATCTGAAATAAGTGGATTCATTTCATGGAACTTAAAACGTGGAATTTTTCGCCATTTTGATCAATCTTCACTCCTCAGAGCTTCCTTAGCACGAAAAACACATTTTTGGTATTTGTTTAATAGTTAGCTGTGAATACGCTGACTGAAAACCGCTTTGAGGAAGATGAATGAAATTTGGCATGTGGTGTTTATATTAGATTTAGAATTTTGTAAAATTAAATTAAAAATAAACTTTCTGAATACAAGTTGACACTAAAGCTATAAAATAAAGAAATAAATAAAATTTGATGCCCAGATTTTATATCTACAATATAGATATATATTATATTTTAAACTAAATTTGTATATTTGTTTATTCATAAATAGATGCATTTAAACAGTACCATTTAAAAACGCAATGATTTAAATGTATGTTATTTCAGATGTGATCCCCCAATTACATTTTTAGTTTCACGTCAAAAAAAATTTTTATTATTTTTTTTTAAAAAAAATGATTCAAAATACGCATTTGGCCGTCTAGTGCTTGAGTATAAATTGTACCTCGGCAATTATTTAGAAAATCACCAAATATTCTGCACTACTTGAATTCTTTCATAACTATTGTAGGTCAATGTAATTAATACACTATCTTACCAAAAGTACACGCACCCAGAGAATACTGAGGCACATATAGATATGATGTTGGTCCTCCTTTTGCGTCGATGACAGTCTTCATACGTCTGGGAAGACTTTCCGCCAGTTTTTGAAAGGTGGATATAGGAATTGACTTTCAGGTGCCCATCATAGCTGAAGTAATTACCTGCAGTAAGGAAGGTCGATTCGACTAGCTACGTAATCAACTCTCTCATTCGTCCCAAATGTGCTCTGCGGTATTTAGATCGGAGCTCTGAGAAGGTGACCCTAGTTTTTGAATACCCAGTTCGTCAAACCACGTCTGTGCAAGCGTCGATGTATGAAGGGAACAGTTATCCTGCTTAAGAGAATGGGTCTTCCCCAAAATATTGCCATAGAGTTGGGAGCGCAGTATTATACAAAATGTCTACATACATCTCAGAGTTCATGTTTCCAACCACAAGAGCTAACGGACCCAGGGCAAATCACGAAAAACAACACAACGCTATTATGCCTCCACCAATAAACTTAACTGTTGGCACGATGCAGTAACAAAAGAAACATTCGCCGGGCATCCTCCAAGCATAGATGCGTCCATATAACTGCCAGACTATAAAGCCACATTCATCACTTCAAAAAACAGTTTTTCACAGTCCAATGACTGCGTGCTCTGCGCCATTGCAATCGATGCTTCGCATTCTATAGAATGATGTTCGGCTTGTGCGCAGCTGCATGACCACGGAATCCCCAAGTTTTTTTTAACTCTCGACGAACAGTCCTGATGCTAATAGATATTATGACATAGTTCTAGGTCAACCTTTTAAAACGCATCTGCTATCAAAGACGCATACATCATAATAAAGCAATATTGGTAAAAGCAGGTAAAAGATTAAAAAAAAGCACCTACTTTCAACGTGGCATATGTAATATTAATACAATATTGGTAAAAGCAGGTAAAAATATATGTACGATTAAAAGATGTGGATGAGTATTGCCATTTATGTTTTATTTATTGCTTACGGGAATTCTAACTTCAATTACTCGTTGCCTTCAATTATTAAAACCCCCTAACAAAGACAACCCCATGTTCTCACATAATAATAATGATGAGAAAAAAACTTTGTTACAAGCATATAACCAACGCAGTCAAGTTTTTACTTTTGAATTAAGTATATTATTAAAGATTAACGCCTTACAAACAAATAAAAGAAATAAAAATTAGGAATAAGAATTAGGAATATAGGGGAAAATACCTCTGCACTGTCCCGCCAGTCCCGAGTAACCGTAATAACCAGGACCGCAAACGCACGTGTGCATTCCAGATAACAGTGCGCAAGAACACCGGGCGCTGTGATCGCAACAGCCCGGATCAAAGGGCTCGCCTCGATAGGGACTATCACACAGGTGGTCACAATTCGGGGTGGTTGCCTGACCCGACCAAGAACTCTCATGGGGATCTGTAGAGAAGAATAAAAAGTGTAGATAATTGTTTACATTCAAGATATTAATAAAAAAAGAATAAGCCGAATAAAAGCTGTTTTTACCTTATATTAATTTTTTTTATTTCACTTTCTTCTTCTTTTAAGACTTTTATTAATTATTCATAATCTTGAATAAGATAAGACTTTTATTTAATTATTCATAATCTTGAATTCAATTTCCTTCTAAATTTTGTCTAAGATTGTATAATTTTAGATTGTGCCCTTCGCTTATGTGCTTATTATGTTCTATAAATGTTTAAATAATATATTTCTCGGTTACAATGCACAATTTACTGTATTTCCGTTTTACAGATTTTCTTGCAGAAATACAAAATTGCGAAAACTATAAGAAGTGAAAGAAAAATCTGTTACAAAACCTCAACTTTACAAACAGGAAACAAATGAAATTAAATAAAGTTGTATAAAAATATGTAAAATTCTTTTTAAATTGAAATAAAACTTTTAATATAAGTGCACAATTTCATTCTTGGATTAACTTAAAATTTGCTAATTACTTATCAAATTTTATATGAAATACAACACTCTTTAGAATGATAATGAATTTTAAAACCAAAATCTCCACTACTAATAGAGATGAATGTGTGTGTGTGTTAATTGTCTAAAGTCAAGATCATTTGACCTAAAGCTATAAAATTTGTACATATACTATAATTTAAGAGTCTTTGTGTGCTCCTGGTGCATTTTTTAAACTTTTAATTATTAAAATTTAGCTGAATTCTACCATTTATCCGCAATAATTTCCAAAAATATAATTTTACAAATATAAATTTTACACTGTTTCGAACTTTTGAAAGAAATTTTCCATTTAGAAGATCCATTTTAGAACCGTAAAGTTTTCCTGAATTTTGATTTTTTCCCAATATCATGGACATGAAGTTAGATCCACAAATTTTAACTGAAATTAAATATATCTTTGGTGAAACAGATGCTCATTAAAGGTGTAGAAAAGTCGGGTAAAGAATTCTACCTATAATGAACAGATTTGAACGGTATACATAATACCGTACTAACATTAAATGATACAATTGCCCTCAATTATTATCTAATGTCGTTTCATCTCTAATAAAATAATGAAATCGTTCACAGGAGTTGACATTAGAGGAGTCTTATAAATACATGAGTTTCTAGTATATATTGAATTACAAATCTGCATACCTCCTCTTATTCTTTTCGCCAATCTGTCAAAATCTCTGAATCCATCACAATTATACACATGATCTTTGCTACTTGCGAGAGTTTCCAGTTCGCCTTGCAGTGATCGGCCGATTCCGAAGCAAAATATTTCAACTCCTGACGCTTTCAGATGTTCCGCATAGGGAAGGGGATCTCCACCCATTGTGTGCAATCCATCGCTAACTAGTATCAGAACCTATTGAATTTAAAAGAGTAAGTACAGTTGACTGCTTTAACATTAACACACTAAATATTTTCCCATTTTTATTTCTAGGCTGAACCAGTAACCAGAGGCAAATTTTTTTCATAAAATTATAGATTTTTCATAAAATTATAGATTTTGTGCAAGGCCGTTATGCCACGCGTGCTCCGATTTTCATTTTAACACATCAGTGATGTACCCTGCATGCCCTCTAATACATAAAAAAAACAGACACTTATGTATTAACTCTCTACCAGTGTTTAAAAAGACTAACAAAATACCGAGCATTGATGTGATGCAGTTGTTGTTGTTACTAAGGGCACTTTCCATGGACAAGCGCGCCGACGGCCGTCAGTGATTTTAAGCCGAATAAGTGTCTCTTGTTTTGTAAGGAGTGCCAAGGGTACGACTTAGCTACACACTCATTCACATTCGCTTGAAAAGCCCCTTTTAAATGAGAGCACATTCACACACCTCACAGTTAGCACACAGAAGAACAACCATGCCCCAACCTGGGAGATCAAGGTCACAAGGAAGACGCGCTGCCTCTGTGCCAGGACGCCGACACGTGATCGGGTATTTTTAATGAATCCAGCTTGCGATCTTTGTAAATTAATTAATTATAGATTAATGTCCGTCACATTACCAGAGAGAGAATGCGTATTTTTGATCCTTTTTCGCAATTGATTGAAACCAAAGTTTTACATAAAATAGCATTTTTAGATGCAGGATCATATACTATATTTCGTTTATTTAAGTCATTATGAATGTAAAGCTTGTATTTCTTTCTACATGCTGTAAAAACTCCTTTTTGCTTGGGGTTTCTTTAATGTGAGCGGTAGAGACAGTGTTCACATCCAATTTTAGTCCCAAATTTTTATTTATATGTAGATACGGAACACAGCACAAACATAAAGCAAAAATACGAAAGAAACGCGAAACTATCCCTCAACCTTTCGCCTTTTCAGTCTCAAGCTCACACTGACTTCTCTTCCTCTCTCAACTCTTCTTTCACCACGTTCGGGAAGAAGGGATGCCTCAGTTGGCGGGCCTTATACGTGTAAAGGAAATACAGGTTAATAAAAGCCTTTTAATGGCTTTGGTTCCAAATTTGACATGGATATATAGTATAGATGATAATATTATATACAAAATCTTATCAACCTCCGTTTTGTATTTATCGTGTTCAGTTGTACGTGGATTTCAGGATAGACCAACTTTTGATTTTTATCCAGTCAAAATTTGTTGTAAAGTCCATATACCAAATTTCCTCGAGCTAGTTAAGAATTTTTTTAATTATCGTGTTTCACAGACATAAATAATCAAAAAAATATGTTTTTCGAATTCAAAAAAGTCTGAGAAGAATCATCAAAATCTCGCTTTCAAATTTTATTGAATAAAACAAAGTTTTCTCTTAGCATACTTCTTATGCCATAAAATAAAAATGAACTGATCTCAAGGTAGGTAAATGATGCAAAGAAAAGAGCATTCTGCAGAAATTCACTGTGGGAAGGTCAGCTGCAGAATATATTTTATTATACTGCTTCAAAAAGTTCTACTTCTTTCATTAAAACTTGAATGTTTATGTCCATTTCTTAAAAATAAATGACTAGAATATTTTTGACTGAAAAGTTGCTATTTCATATGATCAAGATTCATTTCTTAGGACATCTTTCATGGAGGAAATTGGAGGCAGGATTAGAAAATGCTTTAATAAATAATAAATATATCTTTGTTTTTTTATATTCCTTATTATTTGGTATTTAATTTTTCGACTGTTTATTTTTTTTTATTTATTCTGTAGCTTTTAATTTGTATTGTTATCTGCATTTTTGCTTTACCTATTGCTATAACTTTATTTCCTTTATTTGTCGAAGTTAAACATTTATAGAGGAGCTAATTTCGGATAACAAAATATGTTAGTATATTCTCTTTATATCTGTTGGGTAGGCTAGCTAACGTCAAACAAACCATCTCCATGAAGCACTTCTTATTATTTTTCTTTAGAATTTTTTTTTGTCTGTCTCAAGCCCTACTTGTATCCAGTGCATGAATGCATTATCTTTTTTCTTTTTTTAGTAAAGCTAGTTTTATACAGCCTTTGAAATTATAAATTAGTTTATTTATTTACGAGTTTTTTACTAGTGTATTGCTGTTGACGGTACATGTTTTATTATCATCAATCTGACAATAAATATTAATTTCTACTTGCACATTTCTTGCTTACAGCTCAAAGCTAATAAATTTTAGATTAAATTCAAATTCTAACTTTCTTTCAAAATAGTTTCATTTTATGCTTATGTGTCTACAATTCTGGTTTGGAATCCATAACGTTTTCGGCACTTGAGAAAAGGACGTGATCACAGTAGCGGTGTGTCAGATGATACGAACATTTATTTACTAAGTGACCCTGAGGCCAGATGAATTGATTCCATTGTCAAATCACTGACTTCTAGACATTTATGAATTTTTATTACTATATATATGTATATCTTACTAAAAAAATCAGTTTTATTATGATTTACACATTTTTAATGCAGATTTAGATTTTCCTTATTTACAGAACATGAACAACCCCCCCCCTCAAATAACTTATTTCTCGGATATGTCAATTTTTCTTTCCAGTAGAAAAGATTTGTAGCTTGAAATTTATTAAAAATTTAAAAAAAAATTAAAATGGAATCTTCTATGCATATTTTATTATATCATGTCAGAACACAACTTCTTGAACGGCCAAGCACCACGCGCTCGTTCAAGTTGAATTATATTTTTATTCAATTTAATTGTTTCATTGAATGAGTCACTTTAGTATTGCAAACGATCCAAAAAACTTTGCCTCGGATTCATTGTTTAAAAAAATATCACATTTCCTATTTTTTTCATTTCATATAATCGCGCTCTTGACATTTTTTTAGGTTTTATTTGCTGTAGTCATTAACTTATTTTTTTTAATCAGAGCTTTTGTAAATGAAATGGCAACGCATTATTCAAAACTGATTTTTTGAGATACTCATGCAGAAAATAAAATTTTTATCTTTCGCTTACTGTTTTTTGTTGATGTTAAAAACCTCATCCCAAAAAACATCATGCTCTGACATGATAATAATTGTAATAATTTATCTTACTTCTACTCCTTTCATCAAGGAACCGAAAAAAAGTCAAATATCAAAATATTTGGATTTTAATAGGTTCATTTCAAAATGTCATAAGAGAAATAAAGTCATCATTTCTGAGATAGAAATGATGAAGATAAAATAAATGAAGTTGATGCTTTTGCTGCTTGGTGTAAGTATCTGGCCACGCTTAAGTCGCCTCTTTGAGAAAATGCTTGTAAGATTTTATTGCCTCATTATAAAGCATAATTCTTGATACTCCTGAACTTTCACTTTCTTTCCAGCATGTGAAGTTAGTGATATTTAAATATCGCTTCCGAATAACTAGTGAAACCGGAAACTTAACTTCCTGTTTTGAAGCAACACGAGAATGACGCCGATTTTCGAAGAGAAAAAAACAAGCATTTGAAACCTTTGAGAGAAATTCATTTTTGCATCTCACGCGACAGTCGTTTTGAGCTGAAAGTTCCACTGCACTTTCCAACATAATGAGTTTCTGGGCAAATTTGAAATGTTAAAAAACTACTTTAAAGACCACAAAAGTATAAATATGATTTTACTTAACGCTTAAAAACTGAAGTTGCTTTTAGAGGCAATCTTTAAAATGATATGACTGAATAACTTTCTTGAAACAAGAAAAATTATACATACAGAAATGAATTTCATGAGAAAATTCCAAAGTTTTATTTCGTTCAAATTCACTTATATAAAACATTCTAGATTTTAAAAAGGGTGAACATGTGGAGAAGAAGTTAATTTAAATGTTTCTTTTTTAATTCTCTTTTCATCCTGATTTACTTTAATTCCAATAAAAAATTGTATTTAAATATTAAAAACGTAAATAATTTTTTTAAGTAAATTCTATTTTTGTCAACCATAACAAATTTGTTCGCAGTATAGATTTAGGCACCCACAATGTTTGCTGAAAACGAAAATCGTCATTCCTGGGTTAATTCAATCAACAATGGAATCCAAATGTTTATCCATTATTAAGTGGGAGCCGTCGAGTCAAAGGACAAGAACCACGTGTGCCAATTTTTCAATGTGGCGATTTTTCTTCTCCCCCTGCATTCGGAAATACCCTCGTTCTCCAGGGATCACTCAGCATGCCGACAGAACAATCGTTTGACGCTTGTCTCGAGCGCGCAGTTATTGTCCGCGGGAAGTGTGTCGGCGTGTTGCGGCTTGGTGACAGAAGCGAAGCTCGCGCCGCCTTGCCCTTGGCAGAGACCTTCACTCGCACTTGGAGGGCACCGGTGGAAGAAGAAAAAATGAAATCTCGAAACAAAACAAGTAATAAATCCACGGTGTTACTTGTTTATGATATCGAGTTAACTGGATAAATAAAGAATGTAAAAAGAATAAAATGATGTCACGGACAACTGAAAGTGTTATTCAAAATGAGAAATACAAAAAGCTAATGTGTTGGTATCGTATTTTCAGTTAAGCTATCATTTTACATCGTCTCATTAAACGAGAGAATTAATATCACTAGGACTAAGAATGTTCTAATATTTTGTATTGCATGAAAAATCATACCTGAAATTCAACTTTTTTTCTCCACTTTGTGTAAATCTTATTTCAATCCAATTAGATGCCGCTGCTCCCTCTGATTAAAGTAAATTTTTCGTGTTTTAATCCACTGAAATAAAATCGATGTTCTTAAGATTGTTTTCAAATATTCAAATAATTTTTATTCCTTGTATGCTTTTTTACATCTCGACATTTTCTCAAGCCCAAGATTTCACTAAGTAAATTAGTATTTTAATAATCATTTTAATTTTTAGCGAAAGGTAATAATTATAATGAAGATTTTATGGAAAAAATTTCCTATTTGTATAAATATAATAGTCAATCAACTATAATTTCAGCCTACATAATTAAACAATCTCTTTACCCCGAAAAAGCTAACAATTTACCCTCCGCAATGGCTCCATTTCGCCAACTTATACGGGAGTGGATTTCTAGATGCATCATCAGTTATCAACTGCTCATACCACTCCATTTCGGATTGAAATCTCAAAAACACAATGCACATTTCCATGGAGAAAAATGTTCACAGATTCTCTCAGCGCCAACCTTCAGGCCGATTTCTCCCATTTCAAATGAAAGTTTATGACTCTTAGATATATCACCAACGATTTTCTGCCTCCAACACCCACGATACTCAAAAGAACTTGCAAAAGCATATTCTTAATAAACAAAATCTTTCAGCTTTCACTTAGCTTATAATACAAAATTATATAAACTGTAATGTAAGATTATAAATAAATTATTTCTGATACTCGAGGACTTAAGAACAATAATTATAACTTTTTCGGCATTTAATTTTATCTCAATCTATTCGAGACAAAATAATTAAGTTTTTTCCTAACGGTATGGACAATGTAATATTAGGATTTTTTTGGTTCTCATTAAATTTGATAAACCAAAAGATTTTGTTTTCATGATCAATATTCATTCTTAAACTCCTTTGTATGAATAATATAGTAAAAGCCCATGTTTAACTAACTTCTGGAAATTCTTTTCTTAGAATGAGCTTATTATGCAATAAATAGTAATGTCCATAAAAATCGCAACCGCTAAATCAGACATTTTTCCTTATTTCTAATTTATATTCAGTAAAATTGTTTATCTCAATAAGAAGAATGATATGAAATGGATAAGTCCTCATGGAAATCTACTGAATTCTTAATTAAATGAAAATAAATGAAATAAAATTGTTATGGTGTGATCCTCCTTGAAAGTCTTTCCTTTCTATAAAATAATGTTGGTCTTAACAAAAATACTACTTGAATTCCATAGATATTTTTCATTTTCTTTCTGCACAGTTTAAACTTGACAGATTTTCCTGGCTATCCAAATTTACCATTTTCTCTTATTTCTTAAAAAAATTCTTAGACTTTTTGTGTCCTTATAAGTCGATATTAGTACTCATTTAATTGAAGAAATCAACTGTAAACAAAGACGCATTTTAATTATTATGTGAATAAAATCTACCGCCGGCGTACTGGTGAAGTGGTAAGGCGTTTTCTCCCTGTTCTGGGCTTTCCGGATTCAAGTGCCAGCTCGGGCACGGTTGTTTCTATTCTGTGTTCTATCTATGATGTATGAAAATGGGCCTCCCTGTAAAAAGAGGTTGTGCTAGCGAATGTGATCCAAAAGTAGCTATGTCCTACTCTTGGCCCTAGTTGGCGCAACTGAAAAATAAGAGACGCTTCTTCGGCTTAAATCGCCGTAGATCTGTCAGCGGGTTTGTAACGTGCCATAAGAAACAACAACATAAAATTTACCTTTTGAAATGATCATCATCGGTTTCCTTCAGATCATTAAGTGATTATTCAAGTTCAGGAACATTGCAGCAAAACCACGAGACTTGCATTTCCCAACAGGAAAAACATCACATATACGATCGTCCGGTTTGTTCAAGAGAATCTACGCAATTCCTAAATAAACGTCATGCCACGTGGTATTACAAACATCCTCTATTTCAGTAAAACGTTTTTCCGTTTAATGAATGAATTCCCCGTACATTTTTTGGCAACATTCTTAGAGCATAATTTCATGCGTTTCAGCGAGATACTTCATGTATGGTACCTTAACAAGATATTTTGAATCTACTTTTAAATTTAAAATGGCTAGATACGAATACTTTGAATTTTAAATATATATTTGAGATAAAAAATTAATATTGCCAAATCCTTTTTTCCCAAGTATTAATATCCCAAATCCATTTTGTATTCCATTTTAACATTCGAAATCCATTTTTGTATTCCATTTTAATATTTGAAATCCATTTTTGTATTCCATTTTAATATTCGAAATACATTTTTGTATTCCATTTTAATATTACAAATCCATTTTGTATCCCATTATAATATTCCAAATCCATTTTTGGGATAATTTATGTTGTCTTAAATTTCTTTTCCGTTTTTAATGCTTAAGATTCAAACTTAACTTTTCGTTTAGTAAAATGTTGAAACTAATACTACTTGGAAACAGAGTGATGCGTAAAGTTTTCGACACGAAATTGACACTTTGAATGTTAAAAGTTGGGTAAACATATATTAAGATTGATAAGCAACTGGTATAATCGGGATAATGAACTCATTAATTCATCTTAAATACTCTTTTTCTGAAAAAGACACTTTTATTATCTCTTATATGAAATTTATAGAGAGAAAACATCGTAATCGTCCAAATCTTTTACCTCGGAATTGCGATAAAGTTTGCATAACAGATTTTCCTCGAGTTCAATCGAAGAATTTTAGAATCTCAATATGTGCTCAAAAACTAATTTCTAAACATTAACTAGATGATACGAAATCACCTGGTTTCATTTTCTTTTATCATATATATGTGAAAATATAACAGAAAAATTTCAATAAGTTTCAAAGGTGAACTTTGGCAAGTAAATTCAACATAAAAATTGGAGGTCTGCATAAAAAAAAACAATCGATCGAAAGGAGAATATATACAAAAACAACTTGATTTAGCAGTACAAATAAAAGCAACTATCAGTCAGATATGAAAAAAGATAGTAATCTATAAAAAATTTGTTCCTATGAGTTGTGACAATTATCTTTGTTTCAGCCTTCTTTATTCCGAAAAATACATTTTGTGACATTCTTATATGGTAGTAAATATAATCTCACACATAGGATGTAATAATATAATTAACGTTCTGGGAAATAAGTGTTAAGTCTTTCGAAATTTATATTGTATAAAGATTCATTAAAATATATAATGTGGGTAATATCGTAGAGATATATAATAATTAATAATAATTTTCATAATCCTACTCTACCGAAAATCTAATTGAAAATTAAAGAATTTCTTTTATAACATAGAATTTAAACTTTTTAAAAATGATTTTAGAAAAAGGTATTAAAATCCGTATATTTCCTCAAAATGTAAATACATTTTTAATTAAAGATAATTATTTCTCTTTGTTCTTTAATGATAGGAATCAGTCAAAATCACTTTTAATTGCATGTTTTCACGGCAACAGAAATGATAAATTAACTTCATTGCAATGAATCATGCAGACAATCATCTAAGCACCTACATTTAATTGTATTTTTATCTGTCTCGTATAATTAATGCAACTGTTTAGAAAATATTCATCAAACATTCTTTTAGTTCAAGTTACATTTTTTTCTTTCATTACTTTTAGTCGCTTTAAGTTTAAAAGTATTTATTCAAATTTAGTAGAGAGATCCACTTAAATACAATATTCTCTTAGTACCAGCTAATAAAAAATAATTTTTATGATAGTCTTTTGGAATAGAAAGTATTCATTAAAGAGTCTACTATTGAAGGTTAAAAAAATCTATTTAACATAGAATTGTGCATACCTATTACTGAAAGTAATATTAATTTTGTTATTAATAATCGTATTAGTTTTGCTATTTTTGAAGGAATACTGAAATTCAATTGCATTTATATTACTTGAATTCAAACCTTTAAAATTTTTGCTATTGTATACAAAAACCCTTTCAAGCAGCATTTGATTTTGATGAAATATTTTTCCAAATCTATAAAAATATAGCCTTTTTTAAAATACATATTTGATGTTCCTTTTTTGACAGATGGAATATAATAAATATGATTAAAATTATATATTGATGTTCAAAATAAAGAATTGGTTGAATTTCTGAAAAACAATGAATGAAAGATAATTTTTTTCTCCAAAAACTATATTTTTCTTATCGCATATGTGAGGGATATGACAAGAAATTAATGAAAAACGCAACCATTAAAAAATTCACTTAAAATAAATTATTTCGAAACCAAACTAATAAGAGATGCATTGTATTTAGAGAGTGCCAATGTTGCTGCTACTATAATACAGACGAATTTAATCAAATTAGAAAAAATATTAAGTTAATATAAACAATAAGAGTTATAGTAATAAAAAGAAATTACTATAACCCTTGTTTGAATTCATGCTTGGGGTCGCTCTCAAGCATGAATTCAAACAAGGGACTTTTTCTGTGAGGGGTCTGACTTTCGTCCAAAATGATTATTTTTGCTTATATTATATTCTAATTTGGTTAAAGAATATAGCAGTGCAATTATAAGAGCAAGTATATATATGGCAAGTAACGATTTATTCATAAGGAAACTCTGATGAGTTTTATAAAATATAATGAAATTTAAAAGTAAATTATTAAAACGAGCAATCACCTAAGTTTAATAAATGATTACATATCTGCGAGCTGCAGCCGAACTAATCTTATATGCAGACAAAGTCTGTTTACTCCTGTAGTCAAAAACTTCCCTATAAATATCCTTTAAAAGATTTGTTTAATTAATGGTTTTAATGCAACATTCAGCGTCTTATCCCTTTTATGAAAGCAGTTTATGTATATAAGGTCTGTAGAAAAATCTTGAGTTGCTCTTTCTCGATAGTTAAAGACGATCAATATCTGTCCATAACAAAGGGGCGCAATAGGAGGGTGACAACTCTTGCGTGATCATTGGGGCCCGTTTCAAAGTTTCTAGAGCTGCAACTGGCAAGCACCCTGTTGCATTGCCGCACAATTTTCTAATATTCGCTTTGGATTCTGCAGCTGCACGGGCGGAAGCATGTAGACTCTCAATGCTCACTCCTTTAAGATAATCACGAATTCCTCAGCAGGGATGGCGGGAATACAGAAGGGTGAGAATCTGCGGTATGTCCTTTTTAATGTAGCAAACATGAACGTATGCAAGTATGCACAAAAACCAATAATCGTAATTTCATTTTTTATTAGTAAACATTATTGATTTTAACGATTTGTTTTATGATTTATTTGAATTTCATAAGACCAACGAATAATTATTTGTCCAAGCTACAGAATACGATTTGTTGATTTGGAGTCGAATCAATGTCTTACGGTTATAAAATACAATGGCTAATATTGTTCATTTATATAAGACTAATTTGATAAATGGATTTCTGGAACATAATAGTATTTGCTAAATAAACTAGCTAAATACATTCTTAATAAAATCCTTATAAAATATATTTGCGTCACTACAATTCTCGATAGCTACAATTTAATATTATTCAAAGCTATGTCCAAAACTAAATTTAACTGCATACATCTTATAGTTATAGAAAAATTACCAGAAATAAATGTTATTTTAATTTTGAAAATCATTATATTTTATAAGAACTATGGTCATTAGAGTAAAAAGAAATTAACTAGCCTGATATTACTTATTGAAGATATGAGAAAACTATCTAATTTTTTTTTCTTCTGAAACTCGTCATGTGTCAGCGGCTTATTTTTTTAAACCATTCAACAGTTTTTTTTCTTTACTATCTAATAAGATGACACCTTCTATTTTAGGAATATTTTCTTTTTTTTGTTTCAAATGGAAATTCATTGAATACACGACTTATCTATGTATTCGAAGTCATTTTCATATCGAATTATAATCATTATGAACGGTTTATTTTTAGCTTACAGCTATCCAAATTCAATAAATCGATGCACGTGCGGCATACGGGGAAAACTGTAAAGTAGTTAAATACTGAATTCGTTTATCTATTCTCAGCATAAAGGGGGCTTAAATAAACGTTTCAATTATGATAAATATCAATTGTTGCAAATAATAAAATATTTCGGACTAACTTTGAGTGTCTTAAGTTTTATGCTGAATTTCACTTTCTGATTAAGACCCGCATCAAGAAATAAATTCATTCGAAAATACTTGGTGATTTCAAAATACAAGGTGTTGAAATAAATGTATGAATTCATAAATATTTCAAAGATATAAAGTGATGGTTACCTTATTGACATTAGGGCGTGCATTTTGAAACACAAGTCGTGCTTCTTCAAAACCGGCCGCGATGTTAGTCGCCCGGCTGTCTTTGAATACCACATTCTGGAGCTCTTGTGACAAGAAGCATTTCGTTTTGGGTTCGCGCAAATAGTCGATGTGACGTTCTGAAATATAAATAAAAAATGTTTCATTAAATGGAAGAAAAATTCACTTATTAATATAAGATTAATCGAAAAGTTTATTAAATGGAAAGAAAATTCATATTACATTACGAATTGTAACGACATTTTTTTGCCATATCGAACGTATTTCTGAATCACCAAAGCTTATTTGAAGTACATTTCAATTATCTTTAATATAAAATTTATAAAATTCTATTTTTATTTGGAGTTTGACGTATCCTATGTAATTTAGCTATGAATCTAGTTTAAAAGAATCTGTAGGTAGGTCTGAAATGCTGAATCTCAATTATATCACCTTTTGGGTAGAAAGGTATTATAAGAATGATTATTTTTTAATGCAACTTAGTTACCTATCTCCAATTAACCAAATGAACATATGGTGGTAAAGAATTATTGCTTTGAGCCCGGAAAAATAATTACATTCGTAATCATTCATTTAAAACAAAGAAGTATTTTATAATTCCGAGTTTTTTAAATTATGTAATTATATAAGGTGAACTTTTCCATTTTACAATTTCTTGGAATATATAAATATTTAATTTTAACTATCGAAATCAATAAACGTCCAAATGATTCGCTTTTTTCTAGAATGATTAGTATAGACCTCTCTAGAGCAAAGAATTAAAATTCAACCGCTTTTGGTTTGATGATTTTTTCTTTAGAAGACTAATATTCCATTTTCAAAGCTACATTTATATGTTTTCAAAATAAAAAGTTGTGCAGGTTCTCTTTTAGTATAAAGATTATTGAATTCTACTTCTATATAAAATTTGTATAGAACATTTAAAAATAATTAATCTAAGTATAGTTAAGTTATTAAATATTTTCTTCACATCAAAGTGTTGATCTAGATTTACTGTCTATTAAACTAACATTCATCTCAATACTTTGACGATAGTGTTGCAGATTTATCACTCTATGAAGTCAACAATTTGCTATTTGGATATCAAAACGTCATTTTTGAATTATAGTTATTTTTATTGTGATAATTACATGATTGATAAATTCTTTGTACTTTGATTACAAATCAAGAGTTTCCTAGTTCATATCATGATCATCAACTTGAAGTATTACTTGATAAAAAAAGATATTCATTCATTTTAATATTTTATGCCTTTTATTTATTCAAAAAATATTTCCTCCATGATAATAAAAATAAAATATTGTATCTTGAGACTAAAAACCTATCTCAGACTATTATTATAACTCTCTTTACTTAAGGAAGTAATTTTCTTATTGTCAAGTATCCTCCGCATTCAACCCAATGTTATTGCTACTCTATTAACCAAATTTAATATATTTAAAATTATTATGCTTTACACGCTTTGAATATTCAAATAATTTATATATGAAGGTGACGCAGGAGATTAAAAACAGTGGATAGAGGTATCCAGTGTTAACTGGCAAAGAACATCTGCTAGAACGACACACTTCGGGAAAAGGTAAGATCGGTCCTTTTATTAGGATCATGTAGATGGTGCGTCTTTAAAACAAGTGCCCCTCTTTTGCTAATAAGTTCTTTGCCAAATATGTAAACGCATAAATGTTGATAGATGCAGCGAGAAAGATTATTTTCGTAGTACTATAGTAAATTTTCTCTTTCTGTTACACTTTGAAGTTTATGTATAATTGTTTCATATTTATCAAGTCAAATGAAATGACTGATAGTGTATTTATATTATAAGGAAGACTGCAATCATAACAAATTAACTGTTTTATAATTAATATGAAATTCACAGAATTCAAAAAAGTGTCTGTTTCTGCTTCCATAATTTCTATTCGTTTAATAAAATATTAATAATAGCTGCAAAAATATTTAACAATGGTTATAATATGTTAATTTAAGTTAGTTTAGAACGAACCTTACCTAGTGTATTGTGACCAAATAAAAAAAGTCAACATCAGATCTGATTTTCATTTTTAAAATCTTTCATATCTAATCAATTTTAGAAATTAAATTATCGATGAAGAATTTAGCATGAATTAACTATACATGTGTTGATGTTCTAGAACAGTTTTATATCTTAAGCATGCGAGTTTTGAATCCGGATGCCTGTACTGCAAAAGAGCGCAGAAAACCACCGCAGAGTGGACACTTATTTATCGGATAAAAATATGTGGTTTTGACATGCTATTGTTATATCACTTTAATACATGTTAGGGCTTAACTGTGTTATGGGTTCTCAGGATGCAAAAGAAAAAAGTAAGGCACACCTCCTATTTTATGAAATCATAAATAATAAATAAATCAATTTGAGTGTAAAGAAAACGAAAGTAGGCAGTTATGTTCGGAGACTACACGTTTTAAAAAACAGAATATTAAATATTTTGAAAATATGTCAATATGTCGTAGCGATTTGATTTAGAGTCAACAAAACCCTCCAAAATAATATTTTGGCCGTATTGATTTTAATCATTTCCTGTATTAATTAACAAACCTTGTTGTAATTTATCTCACAATGTTTTAATCGCCGACACCATTTATAAGATATTTTTACATTTGAATAATTCCTTTCAAAATTAATGTTTAAGGAAGACTAGGGAAAGTTGACGTTCGGGAGAAAATAAAGAATATCTTAGTTTATGTCCAGATTATTTAAACTTCACTACCTTACGAATAATGACAGTATATCACATTTCTAAATATTAAACATTCACTGAGTAAAGCCACTGAAGCCATTTAGTCGTTTGTTAGGTGAAATTATTTTATTTTGACTGTTTTAATTTCCAGCGTAAGATCTTGCGCGAGATCTGGACCGAAAGATCTAGCTGATTAATATGGAATTCATTCGATTATGCTTCGTTACTCATGCCTATCTTTAGAGTTATTTGTTATATAACCATATATTTATATGTGTATTTGCTATATTCATAAAAAATAGATATTTATCATCTCTATTTAGAGCAAGATGACCAATGTAAGATGGAAGTATTGTTATCTTGACTGAATTCTTCTTTTCCCTTTCTGTTTGGCATGTATATGCATGTATTATTTATTTAGTGCTTGCTTTTTTCTAAATCAACATGACCCGCAATGCTCGAAAAAGAGAATTTTTTGCTAAATAACGGATGTTTAATAAAAATCTCTTTTGACATCCTGACACTTACGAAATCAGCTGGAATTTCCTAAACTCGATCTAAAAAGTACAGCATGTTATGAAATATCATTCGACCTTCCAGCAGGAAGCTAAGATAGAATACTGGAAAGGCTACGCCTGATGATTCAAATCACACTAAAACTTAGGAGAGAATTTTGTATTTAACTTTTGTTATTAACCTGCCTTAACACTGATTTAGAGTTATATTAACTTATGTTGAACTGTAATGTTTTTAAAAATAATATTCTTTCAAAAATCATAAATATTTAATTAAATTAGTGCACTGTATCATATTTTGTATGAATAAGAATGCATTCAAATTTTATCTAGATTGTCATTTTAGAGATCTAAACGATCAAAACATTTTAGAGAGTAACAACAAGAAATCAATATCTTTATAAAATAAAAAACAATATTAATTATATTAAAATAAAAAAACTGATAGAATACAAAGAAGGGGTTTTTCTAATTATTTTGAAAAAGGAAAATAATTTACCTTATTTTTAAATTTATTAAAAGTAATCAGCTCCTAATATTGTCAATTTTCTTTGGTTTATAACCCTCTCCCTATATATATTCAATATTTCTTTACTTGGAAATATTTTAAAAATAAAATATAGCACTTTTGTTCAAAGTATAATCATTAGAGATAGTATTTATTTTTTTAGAGAAAAATATTTCTGGTTACTTTTAAAACAAAGGTCGAAATTATATAAAAGAAATCCGATTATCTTTACTCGGAACACAGCAGCAAATTAAAACAAAACAATTGCAATAAAAATAATTTGTAACAAATTTTATTTTAACTTAAGTAGTTACAGTTCTGTGTGTTGAAAAGATATTACACTATTTATATGAGAAGGGATTCATATAAGAAAGAAAATATGAAAACTTAAAAATAGAAACTTTCTTCAAATAGGAAGAATTATACAGTTTTACAAAATTGTTTCCGTGTTAACTCTTTCTAGAATATAAACACATGTATGTACACTTTTCCCTCTCTTTTGATTCTAAATTATTCTAATGGAAAATGTCAGCATAACGGAATGCTGGGAAACTATTTAAAAGTGGGAATAAAAAAAACAAACTCATCATATTATTAATTCATTATATTTAACAGCACAAATGTTTGATTTTTGAGTTGTTAGCGCTCTTTTTATTATTTGAAGAATATCAACAAACTTTATAATAAATGAAAAAATAATAAAATAATAATTCGTTATGTTATTTCCGTTTCATAAGAAATTACAAATGAATCCCATATATATAAATTTCTGTTTTGAGTATTTTTAAAAATGAGATTAACAATAGATTTGGTGAAAGTTCATTCAAAATAAATGTAATTTTTCTGCTGTTTTAGTTTCAGGAGAAAATAGTTACAAAAAAAAAGGATACAATATAAGGAATGCAATAGAATAAAATAAGGATTGCAAACAGAAAAGTGTTATCAAAGATGCAATTTACTGAAGAAAGTCAAATTAACGAAAGCCCAATTTTACATTTTCGAAAAATGTAAAGAAATAAAAATCCCCGATATTATTCCTCATATGCATCTATAAACACAACCGTGCACAGTATGATTGGATTTAAGAAATTTTCTACTATCAATATGAATTAAATTCCATTATATATACGAATTACTTATATTCGATCAGACAAAATGTTAGATAACTGTTTAATATTTTCAGTATCAATTAGAAAACTTTCTTTAGAATTACACTTATTTTCTACAACCAATATGAATTAAATTCCATTATGGAAACCAAATACTTATATTCGATCAAACCAAGGGTTAATTAATCTTTCATTAACTATTTAGATTTAAAACAAAAGATTAAACGTTGTTTAATCTTTCCAGTCACTATTTAGTAACATTTCTTCAGAATTGCACTTATTTTAAAAGAATATTGATTCCTAATATTTTTTCCGCCCAAATAAGGCGATGGGAAGCTTCCCATGTGGTGGTTGAATCCTCGCTTCCCGGATGAGGGCATTAAGGATGTGAGAGCCTGTTTTATACACTTCCACAACGGAACATATCTCTTACGAGAAAAATTATACCATGAATGGTACTGGTCATTTGGACTCAAACTTCATTCCCAACTCTTGTTTTCGTGAAGTCCGGTTGCCCTGGATGCCTGAGCAAGGCGGAGATAGTTTTGACTGGGCTTCAATATCTTCTCACCTTCACAACAGTTGACTGGTGAAAGTAGTTTTCGACGCAGAATAAGTCGAAAAATGATTCAAACATAAAATAAAATCACGGATAAACTAAGATTATCTCAAATTGTTTCTTTCTTTCTTTTATTTAATATCATGGAAATGTTATATCAAAGGTAAAATTATACCTTAAGCTAAAAAGTAAATACAAAATTTAAGAAAAAAAAATTCAAACTTGCAACTTCAGCTTGATTTGACTTTTACTAAAAGATACAGGTGAACACTGATTGGCAATGACATCAGTCTCTTTGAGTTTGAAGATACAATTCTGTTATTACGGCATGAATCCTAAATTCTTTAATATTATTATTTTTTCAGAATTATTTAATCCATTTCTTAAAATTCTGCTCCATTTAAAAAAGTTAAATTTTTCAAACAGTTTAACATGCTTTTGTATTTCATAATACTGTGCACAATTCACAAACAATAAGTATACTATTTTTTCCTATCTGCAATATATTATAATAAGAAAAATACAAATGTGAATAAAATATAAGTTGATAAATGATATTTATAAAAAAGTAGCAATTTACAGCTTTAAATCAAGAAAAAAAAATGCTTAAAAAGTTCTTAAGAAACACCTTAAATGTTTTTAATGTCACAAGATTTCGCAAATGGTTTGAAAACTTTTTTGAAACTTATGACAACTATTATAACCCACCAAATTGTGCACGATAATATTTTTAATGAAATCATCATAAAGTGAAGAATTTAATTTAGTTTCTCTAATACTAATAGGAAACAAAATTAAAATATTAATTCTATAATAAATTTATGTTTATTTCTGTATAATTTATCACATTATGTATTAAAACGATTGATATTTTTTCTTTTGTTATTAAAAATAATGAAAAATTTAAGAAAACTCTTACCAGCTGTGTCACTATAACTGATTACAGCTACCCTTGAAGCATTTGAATCCACAATAATATGAGTCAAAAAAGATTCCACAAAACCTTTTTCTGTTTCAAAGTTTGCTGCTCCAACGCTACCAGATCTATCCAACAAAAACACAATCTCAGCCTTGCCGAGAGAGAAATTCTTCTTTGACAAGTATTCCACAATAGCATTTTCTTCTTTATCGTTTGCGAGGCACCAGTTAATTATAACGAACACGAATATTAAAATTTCCCCATTCAATAACAACGAGTTCCTTCGTTTGTTAATCATATTCCAACTATTCGAAAAATTCTCCCTCTTTGATTCGCGATGCACGCAATGTTCTCGTTTGGCGGATCTCTTAAATGGTTCTTATTCCTTTAAAGATAGGAAATTAGAATCAAAGAATATTTTAAATCAAAATCATTGCAACTAACTTTTCAAGTCCTTACTCAAGAATCGTCTGCTTTGGAAGAATTTTTATGCTCGTTTCTCCAGTTCTTATCAGAATATCGATCGATTTACTACTCTTCGCTTGTCGAAATGGCGGGGAAAACCGTCGAATCTTATCGCGGCTATGTTTATATTCATAAGACACCAGATATTCTTTGACCCGGAAATTATTTTGATAGGCAAGGGTTTCATACTTTTTCCCTGCCTGTTTAGTACCTTCGAAACAACTACTTCCCCGCAGAAATGCTGTTGCAATTGTTTTTTCACCGGAAAAGAAATCCAGTGCGCGGAAGGAAGACGATAAGGGTTCAAGTTCCTCATTCATAAGAAGATTCTGTTGCACTCTCTCAACAAAATATTCTCGGACGAAAAAGATTTTATTCCTGACTCCTAGACGGATTTAAAATGTTGTCAAAATTGTTTTACTATTTCGGTTTTGTAGAAAAAAACCATTATGTTCAAAGATAAATATGAATTTTTAGCTTTCACTAAAATTTTAAACATGTTATTAGCTTTTATCCAAAAAGAAATTTTGATTTTATCAGTTAAACTAAATTTTTTTAGTAATAGCATTACAAATGATCGAATTTAATATCTGAAATCTAGATCCTAATTTTCACAGAACTGCATGGTTCTAAATTCATTTTAAATTTTCATTCATTGAAATATAATTAAATAAATTTCTTGAAATTCATTATTTACTTTATTCATAGACCTATCAAGTTAATTTATTAATTAAACAGAATATTTTACCTTTTATGATAGAAACTATTATTTTGTCAGTTTATCACAATTATGGTCTATAATTAGCTTTATTATTTAATTAAATCCTATTAACTTAAAAAATATATGCATTAAAACACTAATACAGTTAATTAGTATCGTAAATTTCCAGTATTCTAAGAAACCCTTTTCTTCGGTCAAACTTGTCACATATCGGGAAAAACACACACCTTAAACTAAACAAAAATTGCAATTGACATTCGAAGTCAAATAAATACAACGTTTCATTTTCTTTCATACTGATATTCAGTTACTGTTAAATTTCATTTTTTTCATCAGAAACAGATTTTTTAACCAAAAAATATTCTCTACAAAATTAATTTGATGTTTTTTTTTCTGTAGTTACATAAATTAATGTTATTCATGCTTAAATATTGAAATATATTCGTTAGTACTGTTTCAAACGAGAAAAATAGAGTTTTTAAACCTTCTATACCTAAAAAGTGGCAGCTATTTACATTTTTAATACAAATGATAGTAATATTTATTTCCACTAGTTCAAAGTTAACCAGTGACTACGATCGCATCCATATTTCCCCCTCTTTACTTCTTTGACAGAAAATAATAAAAATTACAATTTCAAAGTAAAATGGTAAGTCAATGAATTTTTTAAAAAAATAGTTTAGGCAAATAGGTTTAAAACTAATAATAGTTTTGACTGCATTCCTTTTAAAAGATGCAATTCTTGATTTAATCTGGTCAGAATTTCTACATTTCTTCAACTCTATTTTGGCATTTGAAAAAAATATCAACTTACTATATTTCTCAAAATTTGCATGCATAAGATGAGGTTGAGTGTCATTTATACTAATATATTATTTATAAAATGTATATTTGAAATTTTGAACTCGGGAAATTATTTTAGATTTTACTGATAAAATTTCAGAAATAATTTATAAAATAACTTCACGGTTTCTAAATGTTTAGACTTTATTTCTTTCTTCTAACATTTTTTCATCCTCAAAAATTGTTTATATAGATATTTTAGTCTCCAATTTAATATAAAAGTTTTAAAGTAAAATCATTTTACAGAGAATAATGAACTATTTAATTTCCTAACTACAATAGTTAGAAACCAGACATAGAAGTATCTGAACATAATCCTCTTATTCAAATCTAGTTATTTTTTAAACTTCAAATCTGATTAATAAAATGATCGATTAATTCCTTCAGAACTTCACTCATTCCTGACTCTAGCAATAAGCACACATTATCTTAAAACTATCTAAAAATGGACGAGAGAGCATCAAAATAATTTTGTGAAATGATATATTGGAACAAAAATAAGCTTTTAATCTATTTGAAATATACATAATTTTTGCTATGTTAATATTTTTTTTGACAAAATGTATGTTTATATTTGTCTATGCATAATTACATTGTGTATTGCTTGTAATTCCCATAATATTTAAAAATATTTCAACTATTCTATCCACGATAGTATTTAGGTTAAAAAAATTATTGGCAATTTCTCTTAATTGTGCAATAAAAATGTGCGCTGGTACACTTAAGGTGGATGGATTGTATGATGTTTCTGAACTCTAAACGTTTCTCTCTAATGACGATTGCAATAAGCTAAAAAGTAACATTTTAGCAAGGAATGCCCGAGTATCTACGGATTGATAAGTTAACATAAACCTGAAAAAAATTAAACAGTCCAGAGGAAAATAATTTTTATCTAACTTTAAACAAACAAACATAATTAGTTCGTTTAGTTTACACATTTATTAATAACGCAAATAGACATTCTGTTGAACGACAACCATTTGAAAGATGAAGACATGAAACCATTGTCGACAAGTTGAACATAAAATTCTATCTATAATTAAGCAGCGCAATATGCCCGATGATACAATGGTAAAGAAGAAAAATACATGCATAAAAAATTCCTCTAAATCAGCTGTTAGGAGAGACATAAAAAATGGATCTTACTCAAGTGTTGAACGAAATGTCTGGGAAAAATCAGAGATTGCGTTCTTCGTTACAGTTGCAGTGAGCTACAAAACGGTAGCGAGGACGAGATTACGTAAATCGTTTGACAATTAAGATTTTTTGCTCTGATGTTCCAGAAACCTATCAGGAAAGAATGTGAAAATAGTCAAAGGTGAAGGTCGGTGTTGAAAACTTTATTTTTGTTGCGCAATCTACCTTGAGTTTTTGTATACAAACTTAAAAATAATGTGGGCAGACCATCCATATATATAACAGAATTTCCTGTCGGATAGTTTTATAAGTCTTTCTGGATTAGAAAGTTTTAAGCTTAACTATGGCTACCATGAGTTCATTTCTGTTTATATTCCTCAGCATAATAGCTGGTAAGTAAATGTTCTTAATTATTATTCGATGACAATATTTTTAGTTTTTGTGTATTCTTTATTTTCCTTTAAATTCTTCTCATAATGTGCAAGAGCAATTTAAGAATAATTTGGCTATTTCATACAAAGATGAAAATCACGTTTTCTTGTGGTAGAAAAATAACTTTCAAAAAAATTTGTAGAATGTAAAAAGTTTTGGAATATCTTCGGAGCACTCATTGTTTTAAGAAATTTAAAAATGTTGCTACTGATTTCCTGATCACATGACTTTTCTCATTACTACTTAATTCTTTATTTTGAGAGAGTAAACAACTCTCACAAAGTATAATTTGTAATAAAATCAAGTTGTGAAATGTGAATTAATAAATTATGAGATCGTTTGTTTAGTTCCAAATTAAAAATGTTCTGAAAAATATTTCGAATTTAATGCACAATAGCAACCGTCAATTACTAATATATATTAATCACTATGAATAAAAACAAACCCCATAGTGACGCACTTATCTCCAAATAACTTTTGTGTCTAATTAAAAAAAACTATTAATAACGTCTTTAATTTATAAATATTTAAAACTTTGATTAATCACTGAAAGTTGGGGGAAAAAACCCTAAATTTTCCAATAAAAATAACAGGGTTGTACAGTAGTAAGAATTCATTATTAGCATACAGTTTTTTTTAAATCTTAATTTTACATTCAGCTACACTGGAAATTCACGCAGCACGAATGTTTTATTCTTCAAATAAATATTTTTTGCCAAATTTTTCTATCGTCATAGTTTGCTATATTTACTATAAAATGGTTATCAGAATTCTGATTTCAAACAACCGTTTTTTTTTCATTATTAATTACAACAATTTAATTCATTATTTTATTCTTAATTAATTGAGCTTTATTAATTCAATAAAATTCAAATAAAGTTACGTGTAACATGCAAGACCTAGCGTTGTTTTGAATCTCTTTATTCTTTTTCAATTGAATTGAAATGAATGCACCATATATTAAGTCTAATTCACTATATCATAAATATGTTTTTATTTTAATAAATTATATTTATGGATATTATGAGTAAAAAAATTGATGATCAAAAAGAAATCTGATAGTTTTATTGAGCAAATATTTGACTTTTACTATACCGCAATTGTCAATGAAATGTAATATATTTTAAATATTTATATTTTTTATATTCCCTTATATTTTATTATCATGTCAGAACATGATATTATTTTTTGGAATGAGGATTTTGGCGTCAACAAACATCAGTAGGCGAAAATTTGAAATTTTATTATCTGCATTAGCATCTCAAGAAATTAGCTTTTAATAACGCTTTGCAGATGTAACGTTTACAAAAGCTCCGATTTAAAAAAAAGTAAATGACTACAGCGAATAAAACCTAGAAAAATGTCATTTTGAGCACGTAATTATTTGAAATGAAATAAATAGGAAATGTGATATTTTTTAAACATTAAATGCGAGAAAGGTTTTTGGATTGTTTTCAATACTAAAGACACTCATTCGATGAAACAATTAAAATGAATAAAAATATGATTTAACTTGCACGAGCAAGCGGTTCTTGGCCGTTCAAGAAATTATGTTCTGACTTGATACATTGAAATATGCACAGCAGGTTTCATTTTAATCTTTATTTTTTTTAAATATTTAGCAATTTAGGAAATTTAATTTTTAACACAGCATTGAGCATAAATAAAAAAATTATAGTATTGGAGATAATTCTATCAAAATTATTTAGAATATTTTCACATTCTTTGCATTTTTGCTGTACAATAATTCAAACTAGATGTTACAAGTATATCGTAAGCATTAAATCAAATAGCTTTGGAATTTGGGTTTTAGCAATAAAAAGAATGTACTAGATAATGGATAACAAAACTCTTAACAGAACAACTGAAGAGAAGAAATTTGATTATAATCTATTTAGATGGAATGTATGTAATTCATCATAATTGATTTTATAAACAAGAACGTTTTAGAATTAATTTTATTTTATCTTCTACTTTTATTGCGCTTGCTACGGTAAGAAGAATAGTAGCTTTTAAGACTATAAAATCTTTCAATGTTCATTTTGTAGCCATTTTTGTTATTATGAAAGAACTCAAATGTATTTTGTAAGATTTTGTTAAAATTAAAAGAGAATGTATTAAATTTCCTACGTACAAAAAAAATTAAATATCATTTGAGTATTCCAAGAGGGTGCCTAAGTAAAAACAAAATATATAATTTACCACAGAAGAAACAGAAAAGGGGATTTAATTTGACTATTTAAAATATCCTAATTAATGGAAATATTTAAATGTTTTGGTATATTGATTAGCGTAATTTGTGCCTTCAGATCTAATTTTCATTTAGATTTAATGAAAATACTGTTACTTTCAGAAAAAATGACTGTTTAAAATCACAAAAATTAGTCTATTTAGAAATTCATAGAATTCGATGCGATTCGCACTCGAAGTAAATTGATAATAAAACATTATAACTTCAACAGAATTTTAATAGAAAATCTCCAGGTATATTTATAATTGTTTTAGTGAATTAAAAAAAAATTAATAAAATGTACATACATGGCAATGTATTTTATTTGAAAGGATTCTTATTTTAAATTTTAAAAACCGTTTATTCAAGTTGTTGAGGAATTTATCGTTCCAATTTAAATAATTTTTGAAATTGGAACGTTGTTTAACCGTTGCAAAAAATATTGTTCCAATATTTTTTGCGTCGGTTAAAGCCACATTTTAGTGATAATTCAAGTTTTTATAATATAATTATTTTATTATTTAATTAGCCGTAGGATTTAACAAGAACCCCCTTTTCGGCTAAACTTACTATATGATTAAAATGAATTATCTTGAATATCGTTACATTCTGTGTGTAAGTTTATGTTATCGTACGTGAAATATGAAGAATAAGACATCTAGGAATGTTGGAACGGTGAAGATATATAAAAATGCCGTTTTGAGCCCACCCTTACAATTTTTTCTAACGTCAGGATCAAGGTCAGAAACTGTGACTGCTCCTTTTATTCTTGCTGTGTTTATTTAATGAGGATTGGTACGGCATTTTTATAATTCTATTTCAATCGAATGTTTTTTAGAATAATCTTGTGTCGTTTCAGTGTTCGCGAAGGAACCTGAAGTCAACTGCCCAGCACCCAGGTCCCCTGGTCATGGTCAAACATTCCTCTATCAGGACGGTAGTGTAGTGAAATACGTCTGCGATCCTGGCTACAGCCTCATTGGAAGGGAGATGGTCCGATGTATAGACGGACAATGGGAAGAGCCGATACCGTTTTGTATAGAAATATCTGGTAAGTATAAGGAAATCTGATTTATGAAGTAAATACAAATTAAAATTGTTGAGACGTTTCTAGGACCTTTCACATTTTTCAATAGGTGGTATGTTTTAACATCTAACCTATAGAATATATCAGAGAATTTGTTGCAGAACTCGAAAATTTACATTTTTAAGGACAATACTTGTTATTAAATTGTAAGATACATTGCATCTTTTTACCAATGTTCTTACTATGAGCATATAACGAAACTTAAACTAATTTAATTATTCTGGTGGAAAAGGACTTTATTTGTTTCATTTTCTTCTGCCAACTCAGGAATGTAATCTTAAACATTATTAAACATTATTATTAAACATTATTTAGTAACATTATTTATTATTAAACATTATTTAGTAACATTATTTATTATTAAACATTATTGTGATATTTGCAAATTTTATTTTACGTGATTTTTATTTCCTTATCCACTTGTCTGTGATAGTGATTTTTGTATCCCCATACTTAAATATAAAATCAAATATCTATTTATTTGAAACCAAACAAAGCTTAATTTAAATCCCCCTTTTAGCATATTTTTAATTAAACTTTTATATTAGTACAGTACTCGTAACAATTCATATGTAAAATAATCACTTCCTCCGCCCAAAAGGCTCTGTAAAATATTTATTGACTCTATTTAAGTAGACATAACTTGTATAACGTAGTTTTAAAAAAATCGATATCTTAGTGGAGTGTATTGCGACATAAATTATAAATATTTTATATAAAATAAACTCACAAGTAGTATAATAATTATAAATATTACTTTGTGAATAACCATTGATTCAGATTGGAAGCTGTGATGTGTTATTGAATTTTTTTAGTTTGTCGTTTCTAAAGATATTTCAGTTTGAATAAAAACAAGTTGATGTTAATTGGGTAGCATTATTTATAACATTGTAAGAAAAAGTTCAATAGTAGGTCTTCTGCGTGCCATTTTTGTTGACACGTGGGCACAACAAATGAACTAGACTAAATGAAGCAGGGTCAGCATTTTTTTAAAAGAATATAGGCAAAAGAATATAGGCAATTTCTTCTATGACAAGTTAAATATAGCACTTGATTATTGCTGTTCTACTCAGAATACAACCTATGAAATCAGATTAATTACCATATAAATCACTAATCCGATTGAATAGTATGATACACATCTCTAGTTTGATGTTTTTACTAACCTGTAATTGGAAAATATCTTTCGAATCTCCAATTTGATGCAGTCGAGAGTACTCGTTATACATATTCCTCTTCGAAATACAATCGAGCATATTGTGCTTCCTACTGTGCGATTTAATACGGCGAAAGAAAAAACTTTTTAAAATGCCAAATTAGCCGGAATTGTATAAATTATTCTTTCTCTAGTTATTGTATTAAAATACCCTTTATATATCGATATTCACTTTATTTTATGTTTTCTGATCAATAAATGTAGGTTAATAATGTATAAATATTTGTTATGGTCTTTTCTACTTATTAAAAAATGATTAGCTTAAAAAATAGGGAAAATAGCTTTCCCAGTGCTTATATACTATAAGATGCTGGTGGGGATTTCTTAAACGTCGAATTTTGATTAGGGAAACATGGGGATCTTTTAAAGAATGTGCTTGATGGACAGTTTTTTATCCTTATGCTCAGAGCGTAGAAACAGTTGACGAAATCATTTTTACAGTGATTTCGATTGTCTTAATGAAATAAAAGATTTGGAATGGGATCAAGAAATAAGAAAATATTTTAGAATGAAGTTAATATAGTCTGAATTAAGACACTACTTTGGAAATTAATTAGAATTGAAATTAGAATCTGAAATATTATTATATTGTATAATATGAATGCATATATTTTCAACATAATATGATCATAATTTTTTAAAAAACGCAATTTAGATGCGATGTTTGTAAATGAGTTTAAATATTTTTCTAAAAACGTGAACTTATACGTTAAGCGATTATAAAATGATGTAATAAAAAATTTGTAATCGCATAAATACCACTCTGAACTGAGAAAAACGCTGGTTGCAATAGAAAACTCTCAAAAATCGTGGAATAAGAAACTACAGGGTCCACCCAAATGACTTGGCTTAGTTCTTAGAAGTTATTTAAATTACTTTTACTGTTGATTGATGTCCGATTAAAATTAACTAATATACAGGTGGCTTAGGATTGCTGATCTTGTGTTTTACTCAACGTATTATAACACTGAAGTAGAAACTGCTTTGGAATAATTATTTTCTTTGTTTTACGACAGACAGTAATAATTTTTTTTAACTATGTCATAATACAAATATCAAATATTCGTGAGTTGAATGTGTCGCGAGTCCACTACTTCTGCTATCCTGGAATTAATGCTTCAATGTTTTCTTTTGATCGCCTTCTCGAGGAATGATTTGAATGAGAAGGGATGAGAGGCGCGCTGTTGCTCTTATCTTTTGTTTAGGTTAAGAAGGAGACGCATCAATCATCATTCCCGTGTTTTCCTTCTTCCGAAAGTCTTTGATTATTTCAGTTCTTGTAGAGATATTAAAAGCGGAAGGAGCGTCGCGCGCAATGCAGCGTCTCACAGTTAAGAAACTACCCCGGATGATGAAGATGGATGATAAAAGAGACGCTCGGAAATCTTTCTCAAAATGAAAAACTTAAAAGATGAACCCATTTTCAAAAGTGATCGCATTTTTAAGGAAGACGAAAATGCTCTTGAAATTTTAAGACTAAAGCTAAGAAAGAACAGAGTAAGGCTTTTCATCCAGAAAACATGCTTTTAAAATAAAATCTGCTAGGAAATGACTAATTTTTTTTCTTTCCTGCTCTGTACGATAATATAATATATAATCGATGAGCTATATAACGATGTCAACAATTTTATGGAAAATTATTATATTGTCCATAGAATTGTCCATCACAAAAAAGGGCACTTTTGTAGCGAATAATATGCAATCAAATTACTATACTTTTTGGATCTTTTAAATTTCCCCCCTCAAAATGAGAAGTAAATAATAATGCTATATTTTATGATGAGCATCCAAGAATATAATAGTAAAAGTTAAACTTTTACATATCTTATTTATTTTAAAATTTTCATTACCTGAAATAACTTATTTCTACTAATATTTTATCGCAAAACATTTATATCATTTTCGGTTTTGCATTTTTTATATAATTTTCTTTTTAATTGGAAACTTTTTATAAATCTTTTATCGTAAAATACGAACACATAAAAGAATGGACATTTAATTCATTCTTGAGAGTTAGAATTTCTGAAAATGCTATGTTCTGTAGGAATTATGAAGCCAATGCAAAGAAATTATTGAGAAAATATGGAAATTTTCCCAACTTGTGTAGTTTTAAATGGAGCACCCCGTTGCTGCTGCCTGAATCGACATGATATTTGATGAAATATACGAGTTTCGAATTTTTCATATAATTTTATTTCAGTTACATTCATGCCGAAATGTTATATTTTCAAGCATATTTTAAAATTACTTTCTGGATGAAAAGCCTTACTCCCAGCATCTCTTTCTCTTTATTCTTCTACAAGAAAATCAGTGAAAAGAAAAATAATCAAATCTACGATCGCAAATTTCAAGTTATCATTTGACAACATTATTAATTTTAAGTCACTAACCAATCTAAACTGGTTTGATACATTCACGAGAGAGAGAAAAGGATAGAGACTCTATCTGTTTTTATTACTCCTCCTCTTTCTCTCTATATTCATATAATATAATTTTTAAAAACTTTCATACTCAATTTTTTCATCTGACAAAGTTTTAGAGCTTTTGAGACGGAGAAATGATAATAAAGAAAAAAAAAACCCATCATTTTTTTTAAATATCGACGCATACGTAATCTGATAGTCTCGTGATTGTTTCCAACCGCTTCAAACTAGATGATGACTTAAATTAATTAAAACAGTTTGTAAGAATTCAAAGAATGAACAATTTGGAAGTCAATTTGTAATTTTAGCTGGAGATAATTCGTCAAATGTTGCAAACTTCGGCATTATTTTCCAATAGCCCTAAAAGACGAGAGGTAATTAAAAGGAATTTTCTAAGAATACAGTAGATAATAATTTAAATAGATCATGATCAGCATTCTTTATGAAATAAAATCGCTTACTTTAATAGTTTGAAAAATTTTGAATTGAAAAAATATAACAACTATTTGTATTTTACATCTTTCCAAATTTTAGCCTAAATCAGAAAATTTCTTTTCACTAAAGAAGAATACTAATACAGTCTGTTAAGGTTTCTGAATTTGTAAGACCTGCTTTAAATCGGCTATCAATTTTTCTTGTAACAGTGCCATCTGTTATTTCTAAATATATATTTTGCCATTGCATTTCTTGTAGCTTTTTCAAAGGACAAAAATAGATTTCTGGATTACCAGCATCCAGATTAGCGTTTAGTCCGCCGTGTATTCAACGGCAGCGAACCCATTTGTTTTTCCTTTCCTTTTCGACCTCGCGCGACCCCCCATCGCCCAACCAGTCGAAATAAGTCACTCGTCGGGGCTCTCATAAATTCTGCCACTGACACGGCGAAAGGTTGAAATGTTTTTCGAGGCAGTCTATCGGAGCCGAGGATTAGAGGACAACCTCGAAAACAGCCTTAGTTCCCCATTCCGATCGAGTCGGGGCTTTGCACGAATGAAGTAGCAATCGATAGACAAGACATAACAGCAGGGATCAAAACAGCATCGCCCTTTGCTGCAGACAGCACGCAGTCCGGATTTTGTTTCTCAGAAAAAAGAAGAAAGAAAAAAAAACCTTGTCTGTTTTTTTAAGAACGGAAAGAGGCCGTCACTTTTTATACAGTAATAAAAATGTTATGCCATATTTTTGTTAAGAATATGATTATCTTAATAGAATATTTGTTGGGAATAAATTACGTATATTAATTAATTGCAACCCTCTTTTTTTAAATTAATGATATTTTTCTTATGCATGTTTATATAAATACAATAATAATAATAATTTTTATTTTTGCATAAATATATTACTTATTTTTATCTCATTATTAATTTTAACATTTTTGTTTTTATTAGGTATATTTTTCTATATTTTTATTATCATTAATTATGAAGTAATTTATGTAAAGTTAGTGATTCATGCGTTCTTTTAAAAACAAAATTGCAGTTGTCCATCGTAATATTAAATATATTTAAAAACATATTCATAGGACGTTTAAACGGTAGAAAGTTTTATATTTTCAAAGAAGTTTAATTGAATTTTATTTATTGACTGTTTCTGAATGTTTAAAGCTCAACTACGATTACCAATGTTAAAACGCAAATAATCGAAGTAGGATGCTAAGGGGAAGAGTTCTTTTTCGAGAAGCGTATTGTTCTTAATTTGCAATAAAGTAAATAACAAGTAATATAAAAAAACCAATTTTTTTTAAAAAATCATTTCCTATATAGGTTAACAAAGAAAAAATTTATTTTAGTTATTTTTTTTTATTAAATAATTACAATTATTGTTATTCTCGAGTTCCGCTTTACTACGGAAGAAGGGGTGCCGAAGCTTCTCAGCATATGGACTTATGAGCAACCGAGGACAAAGAGTGAATTTTAGTCCACACACGTCACAAAACCTTTTACGGGGCGGATTTCATTCACTCATCCACAGATGGTAATTTAAATCTGGAATAGAGAACTATCCTTTCTGACCCAGTACCAGCAGTGGTATTTTTCAGAAATGCAGGACTTAGTGACTACGACAGGTTTAGCATCCACCAACACACACACACACACACACACACATACACATACACATACATACACATACATACACATACATACACATACATACACATACATACACATACATACACATACATACACATACACATACACATACATACACATACATACACATACACATACACATACACATACACATACATACACATACACATACATACACATACACATACACA
>JAOUZG010043370.1:1189943-1245169 GCA_026289955.1 Argiope argentata | reverse complement strand
ACACACACACACACACACACACACACACACATACACACACACACACACACACACACACACACACACACACACACACACACACACACACACACACACACACACACACACACACACGGTTCGAACTAGCAGCATAAGCGATTCGAATCTAACGTTCCTACCAACCAGACTATCCCGGGCTGGGATAGAATGGTAATAACATTATAAATAATTGATAAAAAAATTATACTAACATTGAATTTTCAATGCCAATTGAACCAACGCTGGATGCGTGAATATTCTCCGCCAGTTGAGGTAACGCAATAATTAGAATTTTTTAATTTTCATTATTTTGTATTATTTTAATTCGAATGTATTATACAAAATGAATTCGAAAAATCGTTTAATTAACAATGTTTATTTTTAAATGCATCAAACATTAAGAAACATTTTTATTTATAGAGTTATTGCCTGTTGATTTCAATTTGCATTACAAATTGCTAAAACTTTATTTAAAGTATTAAAAATTAATTATATTTAATTAATGAAAAAATATTTGAATAAACTGTATTAACTTCCAATGACATCCACTACTAGTTTTTAAAAAATGTATTTGAACTTGAGGGGATGAATAAAAAGTATTTTATTAACGATTGAAAATTTGTACAAGATATTTAAATATATATAGGGAGAGTGTGAGCTAATAATAGGAAATGAAAAAATATGGAGGTTCGATATTTTGCAAAGGTCCGCTGAGCTTATTAGGGGAAAAAATGACAAAAACTAACGTACTAATAAACTATTAATGTGCCTGGGTCAATATAAATACTCTTATATCAAACTAAAACTGTAAAGATTGTATTATACTAAAAAAACATGAAAAAAAACCCAAATTAGGTATATTATATGACATCTGAGGTTTAAAAAAAGAATCCTGTTTTTACTTTTGCTTTTCACTTTCAAATTAGAAATTTCAAAGAATAATTTTTATAGGTCATATGAGCATTGATGGCAATTAAACCATTGTTTATTTTTTCAAGAATGTCTTTCTACAGTTTTATTTGAATGAATCAAAAAGCGCAAAGCATAAAAAATATCCTTCATCTTATGAAGATTATTAATTTTTGTTTTATAAATTTTAAATTCTACTAACTCAAAATTCAGTTCCGAAAATGCTTTTATAGCATGTGTCAACCCATTAGGATGCTAATTAAATTCAAAGGTCAAGAAGTTAAAGATAATTTTGAGCCAGAGGAGGCGTAAAAATAATATTTTGGGGGGGAGGTTCGTTATAAATGAAGTCCCCTGTTCTTACTAATGATCTTATTATGAGGCAAGTAAAAGTCAACTGGAATGAAGAGAAAATGCAAAATACTCTAATTAGATGTTCACAAGGAATTATTTTGATAACTTTTTTTTCGAATAAGAGAAGCAACTTTATATGATTCCACTCCTAGTCGCAGCTGATTATAAATTTCTTTTAAAGAACGAAAATGCAAATATTCTAATAAAAATAACCCAAGAATATCTTTCTTATTTTAAAATCGCAAGATAAGAAATTTTTCGTACAAGTTTTCAGTTAATCTATTGAGATTGCCATGTCCATAGGTATTTTGCATCTTTCATTTGACCATGACTTTTAATTAATATTTTAAAATACAATTTTGTTTACTCTTTATCTCGAACATTTATGATTTTATTTCCTTTATTAAACATTTTAAAATCCATCCTTTCCATTTTTTTTATTTTCATGTTATATTTGCAACTAAACTAATGAGGAGCTTTTGTAGCCGAAATACGATTTAAAAAGACAGTCTGGTCATAATATTTACATAACCTAATTTCTCCTTATATTTCCTGATTTATATAGATATTTTTTCATTTTTTAAAAAATATTTCTATATTTATTTAAACATTTAAAAAATTTCATTTTTTAAATATATAAAATAACTTTCATATATATTGTTGTTGTATCTTATGGCACTTGCCAAGGACAAGATCGCTGAGACAGTCAGTGATTTTAAGCCTTATCTGTGTCTCTTGTTTTTTAGTAGCGCCAACTAGAGCCAAGGTAACTACTTTTGTTACTTACTCAGCACATTCGCTTGCACAGTCCCCTTTTACAGGTGGGGGGGGGCACATTTACAAACCTTACAGATAGAACCCAGGAGAACAAGCATGCCTGAACAGGGACTCGAACCCTGGATGTCCAGATCATGCGGAAGACGCGCTATCCCTAATCCAGGACACCGGCACTTTCATGTATGCAAATCCAGTATATAATTTAAAAAAATTATGTATTAAATATAGCAATACATTTTAATGCAAAAAAGAATTAGGACATTGTGTGCATTATTTTAAAATAAATTAACGAGAGTAATTAATTTCGCTTTAAAAAATAGTGAAAAATTGAAAATAAGCAACAAGAGCTTCGAAATAACCATCTTGAAGTGTATACGTTTTTCCAGAAGTAAAAGAATAAATGCAATTATGCGTTTTTCAAAATTTAGACATTCTGCTCTAAATATTTAATTGTACCATAGATGCAACTGCTTCCATTTTGCACCGCAAAGGATTCAGTTTTTCAGTTAAATTTTAAGCAAATAAATGAGAAATTAATTGATAATTCCTAAAATTAATTAGTAAAGAATATATATATATATATATATATATAACTTAACATCGTCCTATGATGTGCTATTATATAATCTATTATATAATTGATTAATATGCTATTACATAATTGATTATAATCTATTTTTTAAGAAACGCACTTTTCTTAATATAAAGAATTTTTGTAATTTATTTACTCTCTACTTTTATTATTAAAATGAATTTGTTTCAGAAACTGATAGTTAAGTCTAATTTTTCCAATATGGAATCAAAATGTAATTTAATTGATGAATACCTAATAATTAAATTTTAATAATTTTAAAATATCGTGTCTTGTTCCAGAACATGAAAATATAAAACCCCTGAGCTTAAAGAAGCCAATTCTGTCTATTCAAACATAAAACAAGTCGAGTCAAAATTGTTTAAAATTGACGAATACTCTTTTGAAAAGAAAATTCAGATCTCCAGTTTATTGTCTTTTGCCCAAAATATTTTGGCTTCAAATATAATAGAAAAGAATTAAAGAGGAACATAATAAACATAAACTAAAACCAATTATTCCTACCAATTGATCCTATTACCGGTCTTTGACAAAAGAAAGAAATTATAAACAATTTACTTTACTTTATTTAGGAATAGTTGAAAGTGATTACAACGGAATTTAAAAATTAAGCACTTATTCTTCTAAGTTCTTTCTCATCTAAGAATTAAAGTATTACTTGGGCTAAAAATTTTTATAAATAAATTTTTTATAATTAAACTTCCCCTATAAGCAGCACTCTAAAACGCAAACGGATGAATGGAACTGAAACGAAATTTAGTACACGGTCTTTACAAGAGACGTCCTCACGGAATTTCGAAAAATAAGTTCCAAAATATGCACCAAAGGGCGCCTTTTCCGGAAAATTAATTAACTTTTACCCAATAAAAACCCAAAAAGAAATATAGAAACAATATTAACAACTCAGAACAATGATGAGTAATAAAATGCAAAATTAGGAAAAGCTGTAATTTCTAGGGAAATTTTTTTTCGAGATTTGCATGCTTGCGAAGAAGAGGAAGCTTTATGGAAAACAGAATAGGATAAGAATCGTTTGCAACAGCTCTTTTGCATGTTTTACATAGAGTCGGCATCCTGGCTTAGGGTTTCCCGGAGGCCCTGTTTGGTGTTGCGGGTTCGAGTCCTAGTTAGGGCATGGTTGTTATTCTGTGTGCTATCTGTGAGGTGAGGAATGTGTCCGCTTGTAAAAAAAAGGGGCCGTGCAAGTGAATGTGTTGAGTGTGTAGTTAAGTCTTACTCATGGTCCTAGTTGGTGCTACTTCAAAAATAAGAGGTCCTCATTCGTCTAAAAATCGCTGAGTAGCACGCTTGCCCACAGCAAGTGCCATTAGAAACAAACAGCATGTTTTACATCGATGTTTCCGGCTGTTATGGTGACGGCATCTTGTGACATTGAATGAGTTAAAGCATTTTCATGTAAGAAGCATCACAACATATTAGTTACGATCTGCTGTTGAACACACTGTCCTTCGATTCGAATGTTTACGAGTGAATGAGGTTGGCACATGGAGCAGCTTTCCCTCCATCCTTCTAGACATGATTAACAACTTCTGATCTTGTGCCACTTCGTCCTAATCTGTTCTCGTTTCTATAAACTGAACTCTTTTTCTCAGACAGCGTACTGTTACTTTTTTCCATAGGTTTACTTAATATAATTCGATTGCACGGTGATCACAATCTAATCAATAAATATTAATATTGTTTGCTCCTGTGTTTCGTTTCAGTCATTTACTGTTCTAAAATTGATGTTTTTCCAGAAAAGGTGCCCTATAGTAAACTTGTAACTAATTTTTTTCTTCAAAATTTCCATGAGCTCATCTCGTATATAATCTATATACCAAGTTTCGATGCAATCCGATCATCTGTTCCGTTATGAAGCTTTTTATAAAGGAAAGTTTAATCATAAACATCCTGTACATTGCCATTAAAAATTACATTTTTTGAAAAAAAACCCTATTGGTCTTTATTTTTGTATCTTCTGTGTAAAAATCAATGATAAAACTGTGAATAGACTACAGTTTTTGAAAGTTTTTGAGTGTTTCATTTTTACGCTTCAAACCATCAGTTCCCGTCATTCTTTTTTTTTTTTTTACCCTTCCAGAGAAAACATTCCTGCTTAAAATTCTATCCCTCGCACAAAATGGCTGTTTTTTAAATTTAAAAATGTTGCAAGGGTAGATAAAAGACAAATGGGATAAGAAAAACCTAAAATAAATTTAGTAAAAAGAAATAAAGCCTTCAACAGCTACGAGTGGCGTGGTCTCTTATCTTAGCATTGCGCGTCTTTTAAAAAATGAAATGTTGCGTGATAAAGCTCAAAATTTGCTCAAATTCCTTTTCAGCATGAAATTTTTTTTCTTCTCTCTGTCCAAAAATGAAGTTCCTTGTCAAAAGTTAAAAACATTTTTCAGCTGTATCTGATATCTATTTACATCAGCATCAACTTTTCTTTATATATTGTTTATTATAAAATAGATTTCATTCCCTGTTTCTAAAATATTTTATTATTTATTTATGAATTTCTTGGTTCCTTTTTGAGTTTTTAAAAATATTCATGTAAATTGAATATCTATGATATACTAACTTGATTCTTGTAAGCACAAATCTTCTTTATATACTTTTCTGACTATTGTAAAAAATCTTTTAAATGTTTCATTGAAATTTTACTCTCCAAGATTTATTTTACTTTCTATTATGAAAATAAATAATTAAATTAATATATTTTCGAAATATCGTTAATATCATGAGATATTTTGCAAAATTTAATGACATCTTGTGTGGTTTCTGAAATAATGATGTAAGTTCGTAAATTTAAAAAAAAACATACTGTCCGTGAATAAAATTTTGAAAATTCTGTTAGAAATTTTAAATAAATATGGGATTAATTTCTAATTATTTAAAAGATGCATCGTAAAAGAGAGAAATTTAACGCATTTATACCGTCAGAAAGAATTTGATTTCTGTTTCAGGCAGTAAAAATGAGAGCTCAACTGTTTCCGTATTTAACAAATAATTTAGCTGAATGTGGATATTAAAGAAAGGATTCAGCTATGGTGCTAGATATTGGTATGCATTAAATTTTGCATAGATATTTGGCACATATAAAAAATGCATAGATATTTGGTATTTCTCAAGATATACTATTAAAGTAAGAATTTTAAATGCGAAAAAAGGGTTTTCCGCATTCCAAATTATTTTTCACTTCTTGTGAGCACGTGTAGGTCCATTTCTTCTGGTATCTTTTTTCAAATACAAAAAATCTAGTCTTTTTACAAACATTTACATTTTAAAGTTAAAGCTATTCAAAGATTTATTCAAAAATGAAATTTTGAACAGTGAACTCCTGGTGGACTACCTTGTAAGCAAAGGGGCAATTTTAACAGCCCAGCGACTTATCTTAAGGAAAAACCTTACATACAACCCTTAACTGTTTCCATTATAGTTAAAAAAAAGAAAAAATAGACAAAAAGGTATTAACTATGAGAAAATAAATTTTAAAAAAGGCAGCAAACAGTCATCAAAGATAAGACAAAATTTTGCTAATCAATTATACAATGTAGTATGAAGTTGCTATAATATTTTTTTTTCCGAATTGCCTAGCTATACTTTTAAATAATTTTTTTTCAATGAACATTTATTCTTACGAATGGAACTAAATTCACCTATTTTCAATGAACAAAGAACTAGAATGGCAAATTAACAAATTATTATCATAAACAGGAAAATTTAACCCTTTGCGGTCGTATATCTACTCTCAGCTACCATTCAAGAAGGTGTATCATTTTGACATTTTATTTATTCCTTTTTTTAAATTTTAATTGTTAAAAACATCTACAGAATGTTAAAATGATGCAGATTTATTATTCAGGAAAACTCATCTTAAAGCATTTGCATGTATTTATTTTTTGATGTAATAAACAGGTCCATGTATTAGGGGAATAATTTTGTATCGAATTACTTTTCCGACCGCAAAGGGTTAAAATGTTTTAATGCCCAGAAAACCTTATTTTAATAACTTTTTATGTCGTTTCTTTAAAGGTGCTTTTTTTTAATTCAGTTGAATATTTATAGAGCTTTTCATCTGCCAATGCTCTGTAAAATCAACATACAAAAAAAAAGAAAAAAAAAGAAAGAAAAGATGAGCTATTTATTTATTTTTTAGCTTCCGGTAGCGACATACCACTAAAAGTTCCTTCCGAGCCCCTGAATGCCGCCCCCGCTCCCCGCCCCCTCTTCGACTGGAGCGGCGAGGAAGGGAACGCCACTGCGGACGAAGGCGATCTACCTCAAGGTGATGAGGCCCGCCTACGCATGGTGATCGTGCCCAGGCGCCGGGCCCGGCTCCTCTCGGCGCGCGTTGCTAGGCTGCACAGCGCCGCCGAACTGGAGGAGGAAGAGAAGAAACGATCCGGCAAGAAAGATGACGCAAGTGAGTGAGTTCTGCAAAAAATTCCAAAAATGCATATTTGGAATTTTAAAGGTTAAACAGATTTTACACAACTAAATTTTATTGCATCTGCAATGTATGAGATTTTAGCAGTTGGTAAGCATCGTTAAATAAAACTAATATGAGAATTACATTCAGAGCAATCAATAAAAATTTGATAGATACGTCATTTATTGATAGCATTTAATTCATAAGCATTCATTTAAAGCATGTATAAAATAAAAATTGATGAGCAATAATTTAAAATAACCCATTTTGCTAATTATTTTGCAAGACAGTTAAAATTAGAAATAATAAAAATTCCTAAATAATTAGAACACGAGCTTTATTGAAGCTATTAAATAACTATCAATTTAAAATATTATCTAAATAAGGATTTTTAAAAAGAAAAATGCTTAGTTAAGTTTCACATTAATTGGAGTTATAATAAATACAGATGCATATATTAGGGAGATAATTAATTTTAATTAAAAAATGCTTTTAAATTTGAAATATGCGCAAGAAACTTAATATTAACACAAATGTTAAAGATTTCAAATTTTTAAAAACTATTAGTTTCGATATCTCAATTAGGTAAAATATTTTCCAGGTTTTATTCAAATATTTATCTCTTTATTTGGATCGTTTTATGTATAGTTACAATGACAAATCAGAGAAAATAACTTTTTTTCCACTCGAAAATTTCAATACAAGCCCCGTGATTTATAATCATTGCCCATCAATAATATTCATAATTTCTGTAAGAATTATATTTTTATTCATCTCTCTAAAAAAGTAAGCAATTTTTAAGAAATGAAAGTTAGAAAGTAATGGTAAAAATGTTTAAATACTCTCAAAACGATGAAAATGACTTTCTTATAAAATTTACATCAAAAGAAATGCTTATGAATTTTGGGAGTAATTGTTTAATTTTCAGAGAGAACCAATTAGTGTGAATTTTAATCTGAAGTTGCTTCCTTAAAAATAATATAAAATAAAAAACGGTATTTCTCTTGCATTAAAGTGAATTAAATTCAAAAGACAAACGAAAGTGGGTTAAAAATTAATAAAAAAGTAATCACGAATTACAAAAAATTCTCATAAATAACTACTTTAATTAGCTTTCTTAAAATGGATAATTTAGAATGCATTCATTATCATCCTGGAAACACTTTCTGAAAGTAAGAAATTTATGAAACAATGTTTACAGTTTTTCCGTTTTCCCGTCTTAAACAATTTGCTTATGCTTTTAATGATCGACGAATTAAAATTATTGGTTGCAATTAATATTTCGCATAAAAAAACTTAATTCAAACAGCTTATCTTAAATAAAGTTTTTAAAAAATGACTACATAATTTCCGTCGAAAATTAAGGTAATTCTTTTTCTGTCGAGTAATTTACATTTTTATCTTTTTATCCACCCTCTCGGAATATTAAATCGCCATTAAAGCAAAGATTTCACGAGAGAGCATAAATTCTCTTGACTGTTTAATCGAGCTAAAAAAACTATTACTTAATACGAATTTATTAAATTTAGTGGCATTTAAATCAATGCTCATATAATTGATTAAAAGGGCATTTCACTAAAGATAACATTAAAATAATTCATTCTATCAAATGCCTCTGGATAGTGAACTACACATTCGAAATACACTTTTATCAACATTAAAATTTAATTTTAATAATTTAAAGCACAAATGAGAATTTTATTGGTTGTTCAAGAGAAGAAACGAAAAAATTGAATTACGAATTTTAATGTATCGCATCCAAATACTTCTGAAAATGTCAAACGGTGCCTTAGCAAGTATTTAAAGAAAGGTTTTCAATGTTTTTTTTAGAAATTTTTGTTCAGAAATAAAGTAAGAAAGGAAGGAAGGAAGAGAATAAATTTTCATTGCAATTACTTACAATAATGTATAAAGGAAAATATAATTTATTAATGTTTACGAATGTAAAATTGAAATCTCCTCCGATATATCTTCTAAATTTCCCTCCAGTTGTATTTTAATCTATTTGTAAGAAATTCTGATTAAATTTTAAATTTTCTCATAATGTAAATTACGAAAATACGAATTTATTTAACTGCCTAATTAGATAAAACATCCTACTTTGGACATTTTTTTAATTCTTATAATAATATAAGAATTAAAAATGACTTTGAGATATGTAAGTTTTTATAATTGATTTTTGCATTTCTAAATACTCAATTATGTCGCTTAATTTAAGATTTAAAACTAAAAATTCCGCATTTCGATGCACGTCTCAGACACGTCAAGGTATGCTAAGGGGTTAGTTATACTTACATGTGAAAAATGTTACATATTTAAAATCACTTAATTTATAAACTCCTTCAATTATTTTCATATTTTTTTTCTTTTAGAAGTCTTGTAATGGTTAAACAATGCGATAACATTTCATATCATATTAGTTTATTTTGTTCGACGAGAAAATGAAACACAAATACTTATATATAATATCTGTCTAGAACTATTCACAACTTTTTTCAGGCACTTTATTATTTAAAACATGAACCATAGAAATTAATTTTTTCCCCAAAAATTAAGAATTCTTTAAACGAATTTTAACCCTTTGCACTCGGAAAAGCAATACGATGAAGCATTTCACCTAATACAAGGACATTGCACCTAAAAATAATTATATATAATTTCTTTAAGCTGAATTTTCCCGAAAAATTTATTTAGATTTTTTTACTAAGTATTTTTTAAAAATAAAAACAAAATTAAGAATAGATATATAAATAGCACATCATAATGGCGCATCGTCTTGAATAGCGCAATATAGAAGATATCTGAATGCAAAGATTTAAATATTTTTCCTACAAATGATTAAAACACACTTATTTTTACCTTTAATTTCTTTATCCATTAGTTAAGTAATTGTGTCCATGTTTCCTCTACAGTCGAGGGAGCTCCATTCCTCATTATTTTAATACCATCTGTTGAAGCAATCTAATAAAGTGCGATTAATTAGAAGCATTTCTATAAGCCCTTTTTGCGCTTATAGTGATCCAAAAAGAATGAAAGATTTGATTTCGATTGCACGAATGGGGATTCGTGAAGTAAAGTGCTGCCAACCCTATTAAAAGAACGGTTTGACAGCCGATAGTTTAGGGCTAGAAAAAACAGATCACTCTGTTTCTTGTTATGAATTTATTTTAAGTTAAAGATCAGCGTACTTTAAACCTAATGCGTGCATGAATTGAAGAAAATTCAATGTTGTATCAACGAAATCCATTCTCATTTACGGGGGGTGAAAAATTTCGCCGAAAGGCAATGTATGTGCCAACAAAGTCGTGCAGGCTATTTGCTCTATATGTTATTCCATACATAACCCTGCCCCATGCACTTTACGATTCAATAAAAAAAGAATATATAAAGAAAATAAAATAAAAAATATTTTTATTCTTTTCAAATCTTTTATTAACATGTTGTTCTAAAGTGTAAAGCTCCATTTGTACTAGTCCTAAACTATGAGCTGTCATTTACTGCACGAATGGTACCGAATTCAAAACTTAATTTAGTTCTGACGCACTGTTCTGGCGACCATACTGTTAATTCTGTCGCACCCTTTATAACCCTGTGATACGTTTGAAAATGCCTTACCTGCCTAGAAATCCCTAAGCATTTCAGCTATTCACCTGATATTGTGAATAGTTGAATGGCCATCGCTTCTAATTTCACAAGTGAAATCCTAGCGACCAGAGAATCTCTCACCCTATACCTGAATGACTCGCAGGCTATTAATTCTACTGAAGGATTAACAACCATCTCAGATTTCAAATCAGCAATAGAGGCCATCAGAAACGGAGAGATCAACATCACCTCCGATATCATTGATTGTCTTGAGCAACTCTTCACCAAGGGGAAAATCTTGTGTCCTTCAATGGATTCCTGCACATGCCAACATCGAAGGGAATAAATGTGCAGATTCTTTGGCCAAACAAGCTAGAAACCTAAATCAAAATCCCACTACCATCACATTTTATGATGTCAATACAGTAGCCAGATCTAGGATTTTGAAGGATACCTCGAAACCCCCCACTTGTTACAGATTTTGATAGTGCAAGAATTATCGCATCTACAATAGCCAGGCACAGAACCAATCATTTTAGAGGCATGAAGATTCGTCCGGACAAATCAAGATCTTATGTTTTCTCTGTAAAAACTGTCCCGTAGTCCAGCTCACGAACATCCACATCCTAGAATGCAAGCGCGAATCTTTTGAATAACGGATTGGTTCCCCTGCATTTCAGGAAGCCCCGTGCAGTCCTGATCCACCTATTTTGGCAGCAGCAGAGGTCAAGACTTTTGGAAAAATTTAGAGACTCCACTGCATATTTTTATTTTCTATCCATGGACATGAGAACAACAGCAACAACATGATATGGAAATGAATAATATCTTAAAGTTATTAATGTTTGAAATTTATAATAAAGTCTTTTCTCCCTGATTTCAGAATCGACAACTACCATTCATTTGGAGACCCCTCCCTCAGTGGTGTACGTCCGCCGCACAGTTTCGCCAGGCAAATCGGACAGCCAGGAAGCAACTCTTCAGGAGCAGTACCGCACCGCTTCAGTTCATATGACGGTGGATAATAAGGAGGATGGCGATAAGTTACAGGTGGTCGCTTTGCCCAGGGCTGCTGTGGCTCCGGTAAATGAATATTCATTATGCCGCATGGATTTTTTTAAGCATATTTAAAATTATGTATTCGCACCGTAATCGGGATTTCGCATAAATAATTTAATTAAAATAATTTTAAATAAGACATTGAAAAACATTTCAGATTTTTCATCGATAATAGTAGCTTTTTGGATAGTTTATATTTTTAAATACTTTTATTTGTCCTTCACGTATTATCAGGAATTATTAAAGGTTTAATAAGAAAAAACGCATTTTCTTTCTTTCAACATTTTTTTTTCTTTATCGAACTTATCAGCATGAAAATAGGAATATCATACTATTTTCATTCCACTGATTCTAAAGAAATAACTCTAAAATCCTTTAGACTTACAGATATAGAATATTCGTGCAATTTAATTTAATCATTATTTACCTAAAAAGATCACCATATTCTACATCAACAAAATATTAAAAAAATAACCTTAGCAAGAGAAAAAGTAGAAATTGAAGGTAGAGGTAGAAAGTCAGGATGGGAAAGAAATCCAGGATTATTCAAGAAATATGATTAATTGTTATAATGCATTGCCAATACACAAACATATATAATACATTGAAATAATCATGAATAATTGAAACTAAACCTAATAATATCTGTAAAAGCTGCAACGATTTGTTAAATTTAGTTGAATATTTTTTGTATTTTTGAAAAAAAAAATGGAGATGTGTTCAATATTTTTATATTTTTAAGAATAAATGTTATAAATTTATGACAATCTAGGACAAGAATTTTTACTATCCAGGTCACTTACTGAAAACTCAAACAAATCCAGGATCTCTTTGAAATCGAAATAGTCGAAAATGCGAGGGTGTTGGGGGGTGTTTCATTTTTTACTCGTTTCTTATTGCAGAACGACAAGGGAGATGAAAGTCTTCGTCATCTTTATTGGATGGCGCAGCAGTATTACCCAAGGTCAGCCTCCTTGGTAGAGTACCGAAGTGGTTCACCTGTCGTCATGACTTTAAGTGAGTCTCAGATGGCCTGGATCAACAGTCTGCATCCCGAGTTGAGAGACCAGTACCTGAGAGATCTCTATGTGTTGAGAGCTGAAGAAGCAGTGGAAGGACAGAGGGCCCTCTCTTTCCTCAGGCGCTACGATGACCGCTACAATTACTATATGAGACAACCTTGTAAGTGGTATTTATAATCTGACCATTATTTGGCGTACGCTAACAAGTTCTAAGGATTATTTTGATAAAGATTTGGCAGCTCTGCACGGAATCTGGTCATGGATTACACCCAACCGATTTGTAAAGGAAAAAAATTAAAAAGAATCTGCCCAATTCAGCCATTATTCTTTATCCCAATGTTAATATAATAAGGATGGTAAAGAATTTGATTATACTCGCATGATATGCATCAAATGCATTTAACTTTTTAAATCCATTTGAATATATTATTGAAAGAAAAAAATACATGACGCCAAAATATAAATTCATTGAATATTATCCCTTTTGATTATAAATATTATACACTGTTAACTCAATCAAACTGAAAGATTCAAAATCAATGAAGTCCGTTTAATGAAGCATTAGTGGATTCCTTTGACACCTGGATATCATTGTAAAATTCCTTTCTCTTTCGTTAACCACTCAATAGTTTTTCTCGAAAGCCGTACGTGCATCGATTTATTGAATTTTGATAGCTGTAAGCTAAAAATAAGCCATTCATAATTATTGTAATTCAATATGGAAATTACTTCGAATACATAGATAATTCATTTATTCAATGGATTTGCATTTGAAATAAAGTAAGAAAATATTCCTAAATTAGAAGGTGTCATCTTATTAGGTATTAAAGAAAATAAAACAGTTAAGTGGTTAAGCATGAGAGTACCTTTGGCGGTTACTTGGTGTATTAAAAATGCTCGCCAAGTTAGATTGGGAAATAGGAATTTTTTCGAGAACTTTCAACCAACGTTCGAGCATACATTTGCTTAGCAGCTTTATTTAATGTGAGTTTTCTTTCGAATATCAACCCCTTAAGAACACCTGTTATCAATGGGTTTTTCAGGGTGGTAAGAATTTTTCTTATCCCTGAAATATAGCTGTAAGCATTCCAGTATTCTGTCATACCCAAACTGGAATGATCCTAGGAACGAAACAATTTATTACGTAATAAAACAGGCAAATTGAATTACTTTTCTTACAGTTAACATTTACATAAACGCAGCATTAATGTTCGCAGAAACTTGGATGCCGAGTCACGGAATATGCTAAATGAATAACATGAGTATTAAGACAACGTTTTAAACACAAATGAATGAATATTAATTGAAAGTATAAAATCATTTTACCCTTTTGATGATCTTTTCTTTGCGAAAACTAATGTAAACATTGAGACTTAATTGATAAAATAAACCATAATCTTAAAATTTTATCTCGGAAATCCACACCAGAGCGATAAACATTTCTCAGAAACAACAAATTAGAGGTTACTCTTCCTTGTGCTTATTTGTTCTAAAGAAGCTGCAAACGTTTTAGATTAAATTTCAACACAATCTCCCAACACTTACGGCGCTGAAGTTTCCCTGGAAGAAAGAAGAACTTTCTCTTTATTCCTCTGCAACTTATCCTTTCCCAGAAGGGAGAATAATAAATTTGCTGTCACCCGAAAGAAGTGAGCTGTAAATATTAAAATTTTAAGAAATGCTCTCCTCCTGAAGCGTGGTCAACGTGGCAGCGGGTCGATACCGTGAGTGACACGCAATAATAAATTTAGGTTTCGGTTGTGTGAGAAAGGGTTGGCGCGTTTCGTTTTTATTGTCTCCAACTCTCAATCAATAATGTATCGCGGCGTAACGATCACTTTCTGGTCGGTTAGGTGGAGAAGTGTAATTGTCTGCCGCTTGTTTTAAAGGTTTGCGTGAAGGGAATAGAATCGGGAAGTACGCTGGATTTAAGAGCTTCAACGCCATTTTATTTGTTGGATGTTCCTTTTCATACAGCGTTGCAAAATGTTTCAGTAGTAATATTGTTGTGGATTTAACTCTTGTTTTTTTAAAAAAATTATAATGAGAGATAGCCGCAAATTTTTATTTCTAACTTATCTCATTTAAATATAAATTAAGCTTAGATTTATTTAATAACTTTATCAAAAAATATTCAATATAAAAGTTATTATAAATCTGTTCTTGAGATCATTACTTGTACTATAATATGTAATAAATTCAAACGAGTTATTCGGATGAAATAAATGGAAATATTCCCCTCAACATTGTCTCACATATTCTATAATAAATCTGTTTATGTGTAATAGATGGACAGTGGAATGCAGCTGGCAAAATAGTTTCGAAACAACTGCTTAGAGTACAACTGTTGGCAATTTTATTTTGAGAATAATCATTGAAATGTTGTCAATATATAAATGAATAAAAATTCAAATGTTTATATTGGAAGTCTTTTTCTAGACCAAGTCAGATCAAAATGTGACTTACCATCACAAATAAAATTTCATTTTTTAAAAGTTATTGCAATTTTAACTAAAAGTCAATTCTTTCATTGATTAGGTTTGCAATTAGATACATATCCATACTTTAAAGTTAAATTTATGTATCAAATGTTACCAATTTAGCTCACCCTTAACTATGTTGTTATTGTTCCTAATGGCACTTACCATGGACAAGCTCGCTGATGCATCGGCGAAATTAAGTCGAAATGAACGTCTCTTGTTTTGAAGAAGCGTCCACTATGGTCAAGAGTACGACTTTAGCTACTCACTCGTCTCATTCGCTTGACATCCTCTTTTTACTGGGGGGGGGGCACATTCACACCCCTCACAGATAGTACACAGAAGAACAAGCATGACCGAACCGGGACTCGAACTCGGGACTTCCATCTCTCGGAGAAGATTCCCTACCCCCTACGCCAGGATACCGGCCCCCTTAGCTATGCACTTATTTTATTGACTTATATTCAGACAGGTATATTCCTTCTGAATGGATTTGTTTCAAAATTTGATGGCAATTTTGAATTTGGAATAAAGATCATAAACCAAATTTCCTCCTTTTACCTTGAAACGTTTTTGAATTATCGTGACACTCAGTTACATTTTAAATATGTATTTTTCAAATTAAGGAAGATCCGAAACCTCAATATTCAGCAAGAACTCGAGTTATTTCTATACTTTCACTTTGATTCTCTTTAACGATTCCTAAACTTCATGTACGAGAAAATTAACTCAAGTATCTTTTTCATTTTTAAGTACTCTGCATTGAATAAACTATGAGTTTTAGGAACATCTTTCACACGAATTTATTCATATACCTCGATAAGCAAAGATATAGATTGTACAAAATACGAACAATGATGATTGATTTGAGGATTTTGAACAGTGCTTAGATGACAACAAAACGTTTCTGAGTTATTATTCTCTTACACAAATGCACCAATGTGAGAATTCGTAGTTTAAGATCAAAATGCTTAAAATCGGTACAGATAAAGGATCTTTTAAGAAACTGGGATTCGAATTTTTAACCTTCTGTTCACAAAATCCGCATTTACTTGTTATTCGATTACTGAGATCATTATAAATTTAAAAATAATGGGAATTTCCCCAATTTTTAATCAATATTTTTGAATTAAAAAAAGCTAATAAATTCTTTGATTTATTTTGATTTCTATAAGTGATGCAGACAATTAATGAGATATTTGTATCGCTTGACAATTGTATTTGTTTTGCCTGTTGTCAGTAGTTAATAATATGCTTAACTTAAAATTATGTTTTACCTTATGCCATTTTTTCCTTGAAAAATATGAGCAATGAATTTTAAAACTGCTTATTACTTGTGCTGTGCTAGCAAGAGCTGACACCATAGCTTTAAGCCTTTTAATATTTACTAATTTAAATAAGATATCTAACATTTTTCCCAAATAATCATTGTTAAAATAGATAACATAATAATAATTATCCGGTAAAATCAATCAATTAATTAACTGATATATCTTTAAGGCATATTGATGTGGAGTTTTAATGAATAAGGACAGTTACTAGATCTTTAAATGCAAGTTAACACTTAACAAAAATTCTATTAATTTAAAAACTGCTTGAACTCGATGTTCATATACTTCTTTTCTGAGTAATGTGTATCAAAAAATATCGATGCCTAGTTGGTTATTTGAAGTAATATTATAATAAGTAATTTCTAAATTAAATTTTAAGTATCTGCAATTAATTTTGCAATGAAAATTAAACAAATCAAAAATATTTTTTAATAATAAGAGGCGTTGATTAAAGTTGAAGTTGATAATTTTATTTGTTACATTGTAATAAATTATAGTTGCTATATTTCAATTAACTAAAGTCTACGGTTAATTAATAGAAAGAAAAATAATGGTTGTAGACAGACTTAACTACTTAAGATTATTATAATTAATATAATTAGCGTATGTTATATGTTTAAAATTATGCCATAGCAATTAGAATTGATTGAAATTTTAGTCATTGAAAATTATTAAAGCCACGTGAAAAGAATATAAAGAACTGATTAAAATATAATTATTATAAAAGCTAAAAAAATCTATAAATTTTTTTAAAGACTTCTTCCGAAATTTACAATGGCTTTGAATTTCGTCATGTAAATATTGCTGTTTTAGTACATGGTGTTATATTATTATTAGTTAGGTTTTAGTTAAAAAATGAACCCAAAGAGTAGACAAAAATGGATAGCTATAAGAAATGATAGTTTATTTATAATTTAATTTTTTATTTATATAATTAAAACTGGTGATGATTTAGTAATTCCCCTTTATATATAATTATCAATCATTTGTACTATTTAAAGATATATTTATAAATAAAAGTTATAGGCATATTCATTGTATGTCATAATACAATGTTTGATATTAGCTCAAATTCAATTTAATTTTGAATTTGCTTTCCGAAAAAAAAAAAATTCTACTGGATAATATTTATCTCAGTGTATTGTTAAAGCAGCGCACTGCTTTTGCCAAATGAATGCGACACCAAATGAAGAGATCCACTTAAATACTTTATCTGAGAAATAAAAAAATTAGAGGAGAATAAATTAATGTACACGTTCCTTTTATTTGTATATATGTTTGCAAAGTAGAACCTAAATTCAATAACATACAATCCTAATCCTAAAATATAATAAAGTGTTTATTTTTTTCATTAATTATCAATTTTACTTTTCAATTCAATTTTACTCTGCAGTAAAATATTTAATAATAACAAATATAAAATAAAAATAATTTCAATAATCCTCGATACGAATTTCTAAAAAAAAACATTAAAAATTTATTTTTGAATTAACTTAACTGTTTTTAGCATTTAAAATAATTTCTAACATATTTAATTTGTGTTTTATGCATTATTGTTGTTTCTAATGGCATTTGCGATGGACAAGCTTGTACGTATAACTGTTATCCCCAAGAGGCAGAATTGATCAGAAAATCACAAAATATGATCATCAGTTATTGACCGAAGTACAAAGCAAAGAGAAACTTCTAACCGATTCTATTTGAGCCAAATAAAATACAGCCCTTTCCTTCATCCCCAAAATGTAACAGAATATCTCTTTTCAATGTCGTCTAACCTCTATGTTTAGGGTTACTAGGTTTTTTTTCGTGGCTGTAAGTACAAAGCTGTATTGGTTGCAAGTTTAATCGACCATTTCAAAGTTTCTCTCAAAGTTCATTTTTAGGGTTATTAGGGTTTTTCTCATGGCTCTAAGTACAAAGCTGTAAGTATAATCGACCGAAGTACAAACTAAAATGAGATTTCTAACTGGTTCTATTAGCGCCAATTAAAATACAGCCCTTTCTCATCATCCCAAAATGTAGCAGAGTATCTCGTTTCAATGTTGACTAAACTCGACATTTAGGGTTACTAGGGTTTTTCTAGTGGTTGTAAGTCAGTAGATTTTATAACTGAATAAATGCGACGTATTTTCATAATACTGCTCACTTTTTCCATAATAATGCACATTTTAAACAAATTAAATCCATATTAATTTTTTATCAACGAATTTCGTCTAGTGGTCGCTCAGGATCTGACTGCCATCTACGACTACTCATGCAACCAGGCTGGATCCCATTTCGTGACGGCCCCCAAACTGGCCAATGCTCACATCGCGAGATACGACCGAAGGCAGAACCCAAATCATCCCCACAATCATTACTTGACGGCGGTGTACAGGTGCAACCCCGGTTACGTCATGCTGGACACCCGATTCACCGAGCTCACTTGCAGCAGAAGAAATTGGATCGGAACAGAACCCATCTGCGTCCCCAGGGCTTGATCCTCTGCAGAGACACTGGACCACTGACCACGGAGATTGAGACACGCACAACTGTCGATTCTTTGGTTTATTTTTCGCAAATGTAAAATGCTTTTACTGTACTTAAACGCATACTGCAAACAGTAGAAGTAATTGTAGAGAAATTTATACTGTAAATGTTAAGTTTTATAAATGTTTATCAGACTGTATAAATATTTCGTTGACGGTCTTAGGAATTTTGAAGTCTTGTGTTTTCAATTTGTAAATAAGTTTTTTTTTATATAAATTTTGTAATTTTGTGATAATGCCCTCAAATGCACAATTACAAAAGAGCGCTTTTGTAACCGCACAAAATAAATTTTCTTATGAAGCATTACAGTCTGTTCTTTATTTATTAATATTTATTTAATCAATAAATAAATCAGTAAGAATCATTTCTTGAATATGATCCAAAAATATTTTAAGGAAAACATTCTATTTACATATAAGAATTCGTAATTTTTTAGGGAATTATTAGCTATTTGTGGTAAATAAATGGAATAATTAATAATGCGTATAAAATATTGATCCAATTTGAATGACAAAATGCATATTAAAAATGCATATATAGCAATGGATTTTTTTAGTTTCATTGATCGATGAAGAATCCGGGCTTATGATCGATATTTAGAAAAGAACACTTCACTGGAATGGAAAATATTTCAAGTATCAATTAAATCGCCGCATGTTTGAATTATTGAGTTTATATATTCATTGATAAACTGAGATATTTAACTTTATTTCCAAAAATATTTTTTAATGCTCCAAATATGCTTTTAATATTTTTTTATTCTTATATCAATTATATTGATATAAGAATAAAAAAAATATTACACATTTGAAATGCCGACATTTAATAAAATGTCAGTGACAAATTTTCTGGCATTTAAAGTAATTTTTCCACCCTGTTTATGAGAAAATAAAAAGTCATTATGGTCAGACATATTGAATAAGTAGGAGACTACGTTGAATAGTCGATTTTTAAAAAAATATTTTTTATTTCATGTTCTTAATGTTTAGGCATAAAAAACATTGAAATATTATAACTGTTTTAAGGAAATTTCAGTGATATTTTTTATTTACATTTACTTATGTTTTAATGCTATTTCACATCTTTAAATTCCATTTTCTCAAATTCCAACCTTTACTAAAATTACCTTACGGAATACCTTATAAATTAAAAACTATTGCGTATCCTTTATTTAAATCTGGTATAATTATTTTTCAACACGTTCTGCAGTTACTGAATTAGAGAATAAATAATCTATGCATTTAGAAATATTTTATGATTTTTTTTATTACTTCACGATGTAAAAAAAGTTCAAAATTTCATGTTATTTATCGGTAGAAGTCAGTATTTAAAAAATAGGTAGAAACACAACTTAATTTTTAGTTCAAAATGCAGCTTACTTATTTTTATATCTTGAAAATTTTTAGTAAACTATTTGATCGATGTCTAAATTAGAAAACTTCAGCTTTATATTACTTTTTAGCCCCCAAAAGTTCTGTCTTCCATTTCCATATATGTTTTTCCCCTCTTTTTATGCAAAAATTCAAAAAATATAACCGTTGTGTAATATTTTTCAAAAAAAAATCACCTTGAACGCATACCTTAAAGGTAATCTTTGGTGCAGCCCAAGTTGTTTAATATGTTAATATTTTCTTCTTACTTTTCATAAAATTTCATTTCATGGCTAAAATACCTTGAAAAAGAAAATGGAGGAACAGCACAGTGATTAAAAGAAGGGTTTTTTTTAATCATGAGAGAACCTGTTGTTGTATCCGTTAGGGTTTTTGAATAATTGAAGGCCACAAATAACCGAAGCTCGTAATCGCATAGATAATGAATAAAGCATAAATGACAATATTCATCTACTTTTTTTTATCGATATATTTTTATCTGCTTTTACCAGTATTGCATTCATATTATGCATGCTTCTTTGAAAGCAGGTGCTATTTTAAAAGCTTGACCTGCTTTTATCAGTATTGCTTTTTCAAACTGGTTTAAACTACTTAATGACTTAAATTAATTAAGACAAGTAATGAATTAAAAATAACAATGATAACGTGAAATTTGAGATCGTAGATTTCCTTTTCTTTTCTTCTTTTTTTTACCTTTTGAATTGCTTAGAATAAATCCCTAAAAATATGTTTCAGAGAAGTTTTCTTATAATAAAAAGATTTCCAGAGTGGGTGAAATTTTCTTTTTGCTTTTATTGAAATTTTAAAACATTTGTTTATAGCGCTCCAATAAGAGTCATATTATATTCTTACAAATACTAATCTACATATAATTCATTGATAAATGCGGTATAATTGATTGATAAATACGGCTAAAAATTCAATGATAATGAAATCAGTAGATATAATACGCATAAACCATTAAGGGTATATATAAATAGAATTTAATTCCCATAATAGATCTTGCATACTTTTTCCAGTGTTTGCAGCTGCTGAAAAGTAGTAATAGTAAAATGAGTAAATATGATACGCATAAAATATTAAGAATGTATCTAATTAAGTTCGGTTCACATACTTAAAGAATCTGGGGGAGGGTCAGGATTTAATCTCTTGATCCAGTGATCACACAGCTCACAATTATAATATCATGATAATAAGTTTGTGTCTGCGTATTATTTTTAAGAATTGATTCAAAATATTACAAATAAAGGAATTAAACTTATTACGCCTCCAAAATTGTTTAAATAAAAGAAATGAAAAGATACGAAATTTTTATACAACCAGGTTGTTGTCCTTTGGACCATTTTTACTCCTTACATAAGTAGAACTTAGAAAACATCACAGTATTCCAAATGGATTTTGTTGTAATTAAGAGGTATCTAGAAAGTGAGAGTGAAAACTTTGGAATCACAGATAAATGACACTTTAATATTTAAAAGATCATATATTTATTACGCTCTACAATATTGACCCTATTTATTACACTCAAAAATATTGACCCTATTTATTACACTCAAAAATATTGACCCTATTTAGTACACTAAACAATATTGACACTATTTATTACACTCTACAATATTGATCCTATTTAGTGCACTCTGCAATATTGACCCTATTATTACACTCCATAATATTGACCCTATTTAGTGCACTAAACAATATTGACCTTACTATGAGGAACAAAGGTTACATTGCCTTAGTATAGAAAACTCTTAAATAACTCAACTGTTTAAATACTAACCCATAATATAGAATGAAACTACTTTTTCAGACTTCTACACTAGGTTGGTATCAAGTTCGAAATGTTGTAGGCAAAAATATAACATTCTTGAAAAACTTTATTGTAGTAAAAATTGTAAAACTTACTGTATAGTTAATTCTAGAAAATTTTAAAGCTAAATAATTATTTTTGCTTATGCTATCTTAAAACGTTTTCAATATCCTGATTTGAAAACAAATGACCAAACGTGCAATAATTTATTAGTCTGAATACATATAACAACGTCCTGCTCTAAGCAAGAAAGATCTTAAATGTCAACAACAACTTAACACCTATCCTATTAAGACCACAGAAGAACTGCTTCAGGACAATTCACACTCGAGAAGTTACTCCACAAAAAGAAATAGAAGACGATTCGGTGTTCTGAAGAGCGACATCAGTTGCTCAATTGCTCGGCATTTCTTGGCCCATCTTTCTCAGAGATTCAATTTATTTGAGATCGTGGGGCAAAGAAGTGGTGGCAGAAAACAAGACAATCAACGGGATCCTTCAATTTCCATAATGAGACTGTCCGTGGCTGAAGGGGAAGTTTAAATTACGAGGATGGAATTAACGCAATCAAATGAAACGAGGACGGAGGGGAAGGATGGCATAATTCAATCAAACACGCGATTTTATCGATCAAACCGAGCTCCGCAATAAATCTCGACAAAGTTGAGATAACTAGTTGTAAGAGGATTAATGAAAATAAGTTGAAGATAAATTCTATTTTTTTAATGCAAAACTATTCTCTGTAAGAAAAGACTCTTTGATTTTTAGACGATTAACACAAGGCTTTTTTGAAACGTTAGCTGACATTATTCTGTAAGATTTAACACGAATTAGAGACTTATTTTCCCTTCTCCATTTATTTACCCGTTTTCCACCAATTGTTTATGTGCCCAGAAGAGGATGTTGTTGATGAAGATGATGTTTGGGGTTGTTGTCATTTAGACTGTAATTGCGTCCTTAATCTTTACACCTCTTCCCATATCCTTCTTTTAAATTGATCCGCTGAATATTAACTGATATATGAATGTGCCAACATTCATGCAACGCTACTATAAAGCTCATACTGCATTTAAATCTTTAGGATAATGCTTTTTTCCATATTATTGAGAATAATGTTCATAATTTTGATATTAAAAATTACTAGAACAAGTAAATATTCAATTTATATGTTGTAACAGGAAACATAAATTAATTATTTAGGCATTACATGATAAAAACACTTAGTAATATAAAATATAATAATGAAAACAAGAAATATAAAAAACAAGTAACTTAGTATAATAATAAAAATAAGTAATATAAAAAAACAAATAACTTAGTATAATAATAAAAAAAATAATATTAAAAAATGTTAAGTTAATAAAAGAAAAGTTTTATTTCAGTAACTTTTTATTAAATAATTACAAATAATATAAATAATTCACCAAAAAATTATTAATTTTCACAAGAATCGAACTCGCATTCTTCACCTTCACGCAAAAAATACTAACATCCTCTCATTTTACCAATTGAGCTACTACCTGTTGATTTCAATTTTCATTACAAACTGCTAAAACTCTATTTAAAGTATTAAAATTAATTAAATTTAATTTAGGAATTAATAACTGGAAAAACTTTTTTAACATCAAGTTTAATCCACAACAAGTTTTAAAAAAATGTATTTGAACTTGAGTGGATGAATGAAAAGTTTTTTATTAACGATCGAAAATTTCAAAAAGATTAGAGATAGATTGATAGATAGATTAGATAGATAGATTAGATAGATTAGATAGATAGATAGAGAGAGAGAGAGAGATTTAAAGAGAGTAATAGGAACAGGAAAAGAGTTGATCTTCAAATTAGAGTTTTATTTATATTTTCTGGATAATCAGAAAGAATGTTAAAATATATTTGATTCCACGAACCTTACGAGGTTCTTCCAGCAATCACACTGCAATCTCAAACATTAATGTTTGATTATTGCAATGAAGAAACCGGATAGTTTACTAATTTTTCACAGATAAAAATGACAAATTAAAAAGGAAGTATACATTCTGGAATTGTTTTTAGAATTTATTGAACATTTGATGTTGAGTTGAAGAGTAGGATTTACAATATTGGGTATTATGTTTTTGCAGAAAATAATAGGATATATAAAAGATGATGAAAATCAAAACAAAATCCTCACAGGAAAAACAAAATACTTATTTAATACATCTTAAGTTTTCTAGATACTGACTCTTATTCTTGAAATTACTAAGTTTTAATAAAAGATTAAAAGGAAATCTGCTACGCATATTACAATGTATCATATCAGAACATCATTTCTTGAACGGCAAAGCACCACGAGCTCGTGCAAGCTAAATTATATTTTTATTCATTTTAATGGTTTCATTGAATGAGTCGCTTTAATATTGCAAACGGCCCAAATTTTTTTTTTGTCTTGCATCTACTATTTAAAAAAATATGGCATTTCCTATTTATTTCAAGTTTATATTATCACGCGCTCAAAATGACATTTATTTAAGTTTTATTTGCTGTAGTCTTAACTTATTTTTTCAATCGGAGATTTTGTAAATGCAATGGCAACGCGTTATTAAAACCTAATTTTTTTGTGATGCCTGTGCAGATAATAAAATTTCAATTTCTCGCCTACATACTTTTGTCCAAAAACCTCATCCCAAAAACAACATCATGTTCTGACATGATAATAACAAAACCTCAAGGGGAGCATCGAGCAATTGAATGATGTCTTTTGATTCATTTAGAAAAGTCATTCTTGAAGGTTAACTTTTTCTCTTATCACAAACTGTTCTTTTAGAAAATAAGCAGAGAGTTATCATTCTCAGATGTAAAATATATTATGTTGAGAAGATTTACTTTGTTAAAAAATATATTTAAAGAATAATTTGTATTTCAAAAGTTATTCCAAAAAAGGAAATCAAAGCTGATGAAAAAATAAAGCTATTTCGGATAAATTATGAAGAATGAATTAAAATTTTTAATTTTTCTAGATACTACATCTCGGTTTCTACTGATAATAGAAATGAACATTATATTTATCTATGTGTGTTGAATAACTTCAGAAGAGGCGTTTTGATTTAAAGCTATGAAATGTGGCCGAAATGTGCTTTAAACTGTGGAAATGTGCGGCGACTTTTTAAAAAATTAATTAATTAAAAAGTAAAACAAATTGTAATCATTTTGCAATTAAAGTTAAGAAATTATCATAGCATAAAATAGATCGTTGTATCATTTTAAAATTTAAATATTATTTTCGCAATGATACCAATTTAGTAGCAATTTTAATCTGTTTTTGAGCATATTTTACAACAATGTATTTCATTTCTGAAGTGAAAGGGAAGTTGTTTTGATTATAGCCAAAAATATCTCATTCAGAATTATTTGCTGTTTTTGTTGATGATCAAGGTATGGAATTACGGCTTAATTTTCCATAACGAATAAGTTTCCATTAAAATCCAAACATTTGATAGACTTTAAAAATTTTTGCACTTTCAAATACGTTTCAATTTTACGAGGAAGCAAAGCTTAATTTTTTATTACAGTGATTCGATTTATAAAAAATGAAATTCTGTAATGCAAATAATTTAATGTAATTTATCTTACTGTCATATTAACATTCTATGTCAAAACAATGCTGGAGACATTGAAGGACATAATTAGATGCGATCAGATCGGCAGAAGTCGAGGCTAATTTCTACAGGTGTCCATGACTCATCTGATTGCTAGTAATATGAAAGTATAAATTTATTCATTGATAAAAAATAATTTGTTTGGATTGCTAATAATAATTTTTCATCAATTAAAAGTACAAAATTACCCATTTCTAAAATTAAAATTGTCTGATAACAAAAAGACATTTGTAACTGCTATTCAACTTATAAGAAACCTCAGGTATGGAATTGACAAGCTTCTGCATTAGAAGCAGGCCCTTGCTTCTCCAGTGGGTATAGAAAGAATATCAGGCTAATCATAATGATGTCGAGTTGTCTTCGTGAGGAGTGGATGCATGGAATGAGTCGTAATGCGAGTTCTATATGTGTTCGCCAGCGTCCTGGTACAGAGGCAGCACATCTTACACGTCATCTGAGTGTCCTGGGGTCGAGTTCCGGTTAGGAAATGGTTGTTCTTCTGTGAGAAGTGTGAATGTACCTCCCCCCGAAAAAATGGGGCTGTACAAGAGAATATGACGATTGTTTAGCAAAGTCTTACTCCTGTCCTTAGTTGGAGCAACTTCAAAAACAAGAGACGTTCATTCGGCTTAAAATCAATTGCAACCGTCAGCACGCTTGCCCATGGCAAGTGCCATTAGTTAAAACAACAACATATATGCATTCATTTTAGTATCTGATTTTACTGCCTTGGCGGCTCTATTACTCAGTTTACTTTGGATATATTAAGCTTGGTGGGTGTAGCTCATTTTCTAGTGCATGAAAATGTTAGAAAACCAAAATATATAATTTTAAGATGTTTGAAAAGCAAAATTTGGTTGTCCCAGTTTTGATGAGATGCATATCATTAACTTTGTTTTAACAATGTTAAAAACATTCAACAATCGCCGAGAACAGCAAGTATTAATAGGACTAATTTAATTATATTAATCAATTTTAAAAACAACAATTTATCACTAAACAAATGTCACATTATTTTTATCCTATTCTTTAAATTTTACTTCAGCAATAATGATGCAACATTTCGAGTTGTTAATATTCCGAATATTATTTTCATGTCATTTAGTTAATTTTGAGCACTAATCTAGAGAGAAGCACTTAATTATGAAATGCTTAGATTTCCTCCTATTTCTTCTTTAATTAAACATTTTTATTTATCTATTAGCTCATATAGATGCAGCTTATAGGTTGAAAGGCCGATTTAAAGTAAAGAAAGGAGCGGAAAAAAACAATTAAAAATAAAAACAAACAAACCATGGCATTATTATTAAATTATCCAGTAGGGAAAAAAATCTACGAAATAAAGTAACTCTGAACAAACTTAAACAAGGCAACTATTAAGTTTAAAAAATTAATTCAAAATAGTGATAAGTTAAAAGTTAATATGAATTAAAAAGTTAAAAGAAAAACCTCACAGACTGTTTGATTATTCGAAAATACCCTTAGCCTACCTAGCCATAAAGTGAGTTGGTCTTTAGTCCGAAATGACCAAGAATGATCCTAACGCCGCAGGGCCATTTAATGTCTCTATTAAGTACCCTAACGGCGCATTGGCCGAGTGAGAAACGAGAACCACAGCAGACGGGGATTAAACGGGTCGAAATCCGTCCTTCTGGGGTCTGGCGATGAAGCCACCTAAAGCTTTCGACCCAACCACTAATCTGGCAGAGCCTAAGTAAACATTCTAATCCCTTTGTTTTTCATGGGAGGAGGGAGGTAACAGATGTTATCAGGGATCGGCTATCACTTCTCTCATTTGCAGTGTATCATATCGTACGTACGCTTGAACCTATTTAAAGCCCTTTTGGAGAAGAAAATAAAACAGAATCCTTTTCGGCCAGGCATCAGAGGTGGGTACAGATGGCACTTCCAGTGGTTCAGGTGAGTTCTTGCATTAACAAAATTTCGTACTCAAATCTCTTTTGATGTTTCTGTGAGAATGGTTAGGAATTTCAATCTGTAATTTAATATTCCTTGATGAACAGAGAAGATATGTTAAGAACCATTTCAGGATGCGAATCTGTTTCAAAATAACACTATTAGACTTACCAGAAATTAGACCAGAAATTTGAACATTTCCCCCGTAGCATAGTATCAGGACACGTTTTCTAAAAGAATATGAAATGTAGGTTTAAATTTTTCACATAAAATATTAAATGCGTGAAGCATTTATAATAATAATAATAATAAAGAAAGAAAATATTAATTAAAAAATTAATTTTATTAATAAAGTATAATAAAATTTCTCTATCTACTTTTAATTACCAATAATTTTGAAAAATCTCCTAGTCAACATTACAAAAACTATTTGGATATGTAAAATATTAAGTCTAAAAGTTTCAGTTTCAAAGTAATTTCTTTACTAAAGAAAGTAAAAATAAATAAATAAATAAAAATAATTATGAAAAAAGAGAAAAAAAATATCTAGATTTTAATTTCATATAGGAAAAATCCTTCAAAAAACTTATTACACTTTTGTAGCATTTGGTAATTACATTCTTACAAAAATAATCTTGACAGTAATATAATCATCTTATCTATGCAGCAAAACTTAATTCCAGTGTAATATAGCATTGAAAATTTGGATTTGAATTTATATACTGCAAACATCTACTTAAGAACGCAAATCTGGCATTTGAATTTATATACTGCATTTCAAATTTGGCTATTTCTCGCCAAAGTGGAAAACCAAATCGTGTGAAACCTGGGAAATCCTTTGTTGAAATTTCACTACCTTGGAATCGAATAGAGCTTCTGAGGTTTTTGTATGATGGTGTTATAACTATTACGTTCGATAAGGAAAAATAAAATTCGACAGCTGAAAAGCTTTAGGTGAGTTATAGAACTAATAAGTGATATGTATCAATCACCTTTATTAAGTGGAATTTTATTCGCTTTATTTATTTCGCTTATTATGGCCCCTATTATCAGAAATATACTTCTTAAAATAGTATTAATATATTTCTTAAAATAGTTTCATAAACTTTAATAATATTATTAGACGTAGATATATCTATATCTTTAAATCACTAGCAACTTTTAAACGATTCTTTTCTCCATTCAATATTTATTTTCTTTTTAGTAACTTGTTCTCGTTATATAACAACAAACACTTTGAATGTTCTTTGATTGCGCTAGATTGTGAAAATTGCCTTATTTTTTTATAAAGTTTCCTGCAAAATATTACATTTATTCGAAAATAAATATTGTATATTAATAATATTTTGAATAGTAAGCCACTTAAGATATCGTAAATTTGTCCGCCTATTTTTTGAAATCCGATGAATGTTATTTAAAAGAAGGTAGTTATGCGATTGAAATGCAAGCACTTTCGGCTCCTATCCTATGAAAAGACTTTGAAAACATTTTTTAAAAATCAGAAATCATTTTTAAATTGCAACATCGTCAAGAAAAAATGGCTGTATACGGACTCAACTCGACTGGTTATACGTTTTTTCAGCTACCAAATTTACTTAATTTGTAACCTTATTAAAAAAAACCCTAAGTGGAATTCAAATTTTTTTCTTCAAAGTATTGAAAGTATTTTATTATAGAAAAATTCCTATACTAAAATTTAAAATTTTAAAAAATTAATAGAAATTAAAATGACTCATGATATATATATATATATATATATATATATATATATATATATATATATAATTTCTGCATATTAGTCAATGCATTTATTTACATGCACATTAATATATTTCTTGTGATGTTTATTTTTTGTGTGCATTCATATTATTTTCACTATAATTAAGAGTAGATCTTTAAAAATAATATAAAAACAAATGAATCAAACTTAATATATTGTTATGTTTTGGATTAGAGGCCCCATTCTCGTTTAACCCTTTACAATCGGAGAAATACTTCCATAAATACTTCTTCACCTCATACAAGGACTTGTTTGCTGCTCTAAAAAAGTTTTTTTTTAAATTAAATTCTACCGAAAAATTAATCTACATTCTTATGTCATTCTGTTGGTACTTTTAACAATTAAAATGAAAACAACAACTATTGAAACACCAAAATGATGCATCCTCTTAAATGGAATCTGAGAAGGCATTCTAACAGAAAGGGTTAATTTTCGAATAAATTATTAATAATTTAATTTTATAAACTTCAATAATTTTGATTAACAACTTCAAACTTGAATACTAATTGATTTTCTAAGCTTTTGTACATTATTTTTTTACTCAAAGAAATATTCATTTCAGCGTTTTTAATAAAACTATCGATGGATTTGTTAAATCTTTTAGATGATAGCTTTGGTTTGGTATATTAGAAAAATATGTAGCTTATATTATTTGCCTATAGAGTCTATAAGGGTCTAAGATAGAGTATAGCTATTTTATCGAAGATTCATATTATTTTTAATAATTCTACTTTATTTTTGCTCTAATACAGTTTTGCTGTCTAAGATATAAGTGAATACATCATCTAGGTGAAATCTTTCTGATTATGGCTATTCTAATATCTTAGCACGAAGAACAGAATGGAAATTTTAGTCAACAGTGGAAAGAAAACTTAATCATAAATCTTAAAGGAAAATCCATATTTCAAACAAGCAATGTCAAAAATGATTCTTAAGAATCACGCCTTAAGAAAATTGCGTTGTGTTTATAAAATGGCTTTTGTGAAGTTTTGGTTATAAAGGCTGTTTTTTTAAAGACTGTGATTGAAACTATTGAAAAAGGAGAACTTATCCCCTTATTAGTTTCTATAAATACTTATATTACTTTCTAAGAGAAAAAAAAATGATTTAAAGTTTGAACCATTTTTTTGTCACCTGAGTAAAAAAAATTTATATGGATAAAAAGGTTGAAATTATCTTAATTGTCAGAAATGAGTTATTTATACTTTTACTTTTAGATGGCTTAAACCTTTAAAAATGACTCGTACATCGAATTACCGAATTCTTATTTTAAATCTGGAATGAAGTACCAATATTAAATAATTTAAAACGTAAAAATCAAGTGAAATGTTTCAATGCCTCAAATACCTTCATATCCTCATTAAAAAAATAACATAATCAATGTACTAAATAGGATGAATCGTCCAATTATGAAGTTAATTAAATTGAGTGGTCAGAGTTTAATGTACTGATTCAAACGACTTGATGGCTAGTTTAGGAGATTCCAAAGTATTGAAACGTCCACTCGCATGACCAGGATTCCTCTCCAGATTCCTGCTCGAGCAAAAGGATGTTTCACCTTTTGGAGTTGGTGACAGGCGAAATAGAGCCTCTAATCTGAGATCCTTCATGTCTTGAAAACGAATTCAAGCCATCAAACTGACCAGAACTCTTTTTTAATGGGATAAGAAATCTGATTGAAAGTTTTTGGTTAACGAAATATTTTGTTGTTTATATTAATTGAGAAGGGTTTGCATAATTATGCTTAATTTTGCATTTTCAGAGCAAATTATCAAGAGAAAAAGTTTTGAATCATTTGATATTTTCATATCATTATAATGGCGGATAAAAAGAAAACACTTGCAAGAAAATAATACAGCTGATTATTATTAACAAATTGATAAAGTAGACACTTTGAATAATCTATTTAAAGTATATAACTTCTACATTAATTCAATTCTATCAAGATAATGTCAAAAACGTTGCTCAAAGTTATCATTTTATTTAAAAATTCAGAAATTATACGTAAATAATTTTAACGCTCCACATTCTGCTTTCGCCCTTTGCACTCAGATTGTGCCTCTCACTCACCATTCAAAAAGGCGCATCTTTTTGATATTTTATTTACTCTTCAGTTTTGATTGTTAAAAATCTCTACAGAATGGTAAAAGACGTAGGTTTATTTTTCAGGAAACAAATGTTGACAATTATTTTTTGGTGTAATAAAGAAGTCCATCTATTAAGTGAATAATTATGCATCGAATTACTTTTGAAAGTGCAAAGGGTTGCATACATTTTAATAGTTCTCAAAAACAACTTCCTATCTAACTTCCTATAAAATTTTTTCCCTTCATTATTTCTGTGCAATTTTATTTAGTTAAAAATGAAACCATTTTTTTCATCCACGTATTATTTAATCAAACGTAGTATTCATAATCCAAAAGATAAGAACAAAAACCCATCAATTCTAAGCAAATTCTTCAGAACAAGCGAATGGAACTAAAAAAAATAAAATATATTAAAAATAATAAAGCCTTTCCTACCTAAATTCTGCCTTTGCGTCAATAAAAGTGTTTTTTCAAAGTCAAAAATATGGCATTTGGGTTCAAAGAAATGTCAAGTGCAGGTTTTTCAAACACAAATGGACGATAAAGTTATATTTTTTTCCAAAATAATGGTTAGTTGCTAAAAGAAATTCGAAAATTTTGAAGAAATAACTACTGTAAATGTACTGTAGAGCAGGAATTTGTTGCAAAATCAATGCTCGCAACAAGTTGTTAAATGCGAGTTTGCGGTTATTCTGCATCTCACTAACATTATTATTTGAATAGAACTTTTTCGTACGTCTCGAATTGAAAGGAATTTTTATGCTATTTTTGTGTGATGAATATTAAGCTTTTACCTTTGGGAAATTAATTAGATGCAAAATTATTCCCCTAAAACAAAAATTTGATTATTATTTTAAATGAAAAATAAATATACATAATTGTTTTAATTCGAATTTCTTTGAAAAATTAATATACATGTTTTTAATATCCTGAAGGGTTTTTTAATAATAAAAATTAAAAACAAAGAAATAAAACGTCCAAATGATGCACCGTCTTGAATGATGAGCGAGAGGCATCATCCGATGGCAAAATACTACTTTTTTAGTCTCAACGAAATGAATAAATGATAGTCGTAAAAATTTTTTTAGAGCATCTGATCTGCATTCTATCAATAGAATTTACTTTACGATATTCAATTAACTATTGACATAAGAACAATTATTTTATGAAGAACATTCTAAGGGAAATAAATTAAGAAATATGATACGATAAAAACACTGAAAAACGTGATTTTTAAATTGATGATATTAACAGACTACATTTTAATTGCTAATTGAGACATATGATTGCAAAAATCATTCCAAATGCTGTTTTTACATGGCAAACCATCTCATTTTAAGATACTAAATTTGGCATGTAATAACTTCGTTTAAATACTCGCTATTTTTAAAAAAAGTTGAAATTTTAACTCTACGTGCTATTAGATAATAAATTCAAAGCATATTAATCAGAAAACAAATTTTAAATTGCATTAAAACTTAATGTAATGTTTTTTATTTAATTTTGAAAAATATCTTAAAATATACTTTCAAACATTTGTATTGTTAATCTAACAATCATAAACAATCATTTGTATTGTTAATCTAATTACCTTTATAAAAATGCCCATTAGGATGATATTAAAACTTGAATTTGGTGTCGCAATTTTTAAAAGAAATTTTGAAAAATATTATATAAAGAACAAATAGATCAAATCTAAAGCAACTTCCTATTATATATATTATGAACTAAAATTTTGCAATTTCCTTAAACTTTAATTATTTTACATGCTCATGCCGAGAGCTGAGCAATTTGATGATCATATTTTTAAAAGTCTATTGAGTTATAATTTGTTTGAATAAGATATACCTATACAATGAGCTTAATCCGTTCTAATTAAAGTTTGTATCTATGTATTGGTGAATATGAGAATGATGTTATCTAAAAATAACAGATGTATATTAGAAATATAATTTTAAAATAGTAAAACACCATAAGTTAAAGATATACATTTTTTTTTTGTAATCATGATATCAAAGCAGTAATTTTTTGTCTGAAATCGAATTCAATCTTTTCCAAATTTAGGCACTTTATTATGAGTTTCCCCATTAAATAAGCTGTGTTATTTTGTTTCACTTTTCAACAAATCAACAATTCAATAAAAACGTTAATAATTTAATTTAGGTTACCTTTTCCTACTTAAAGAATATGCACTTTAAAAAAAATATTTATTTTTTATCATGGCAGAACGTTATGTTTTTTTGGGATGAGGTTTTATTTTCAACAAAAATCCGAAGGCGAAAAATAAATTTTTATTATCTACACGAGCATTTCAAAAAAAAAAAAATCAGCTTTTAATAACGCGTTGCCATTGCATTTACAAAAGCTCTGATTTTTTAAAAAAGTTAATGACTATAGCAAGTAAAACCTAGAAAAATGTCATTTTGATTACGTGATTACATAACAAATAAATAAATAGGAAATATGATATTTTTTAAAACAATAAATGCGAGACAAAGTTTTTTTATCGTGTGTATTACTAAAGTGACTCATTCGATGAAACAATTTAAATGAATAAAAATATAATTTAACTTGCACGAGGACGTTGTGCTTGGCCGTTTAAGAAAGGATGTTCTGACATGATACATTGAAATACGCATGGAAGATTAATTGAAATATGCATAGAACTTTAATCTTTTATTTATTATTCACGACTGAGAGTCTTCTACGATCGATCATATCATCATTATTAAGTAGGTCTAGTGTTTTTAAACATGTAATAACTAATAAATGTCTCAGAATCCCAAGACTTGCCTTTTTCGACGATTGTACTTAGGAATGGTACGCAGAAAGTCACCGAATTCTGCGAATAATCTTCGCACGCAATTCTATGAATGATGAGGGTTTATCCTTTTGCTAAATGTAAACATCCCCTGGCACATGTGCAAAAACGTGGAATGTTTTAGAATCTTATAATAAACAGTAGATGAAAGTATTAAAAAAACAGCAGATGTTTGTCTAATCTTATTGCACAAAAGTTTAATATTATCCTAATATTGGGAATTTCATAGTTTCACCATTTTTATTATTTAACAAATAAATCCCTAACCATTTTAAAATCGATATCTAGGTAGCCTGCTGCTTGTCCAGTGGTCTTAATTAGTACTCTAATTTAGCTGGTCGGGTATCCACCACTGTTCGAATTGAGAAAAGGCAAAAATTCTAGAAAGTACTTCTCTCATCTATACTTTTAAAAGTAAACATATAAGCAGCAATACATTGTCCCAGAACATTTCTAGAATTTAAAACCTATACATCTGATTTTATTTCAATGTATTTGTTTTTTTAAAATCTTTCTATGACTTCTGACATTTTGGCATTTCTTTAAAAAAAGCCTCTCAACATGACCCTGTGGTTGGCGATAGACATTCTGTGATTTTCGCATGCATTGGGTGGAAAGGAATCTCCAAAATCCCAGCAACCCGCGTCTTCACTCTTTATGCTCGGCTTAAAATCCGTTGCCTCTGACACAGTTAGCTTCCGGGTAGAGCGGAGTATAATAACAGCTGCGGAGAAAGACAAGTACCACGTGATGTTTTTTATTTATTATTTATTTTATTTTATTTTTGCTCCAAGCAATATTGGATTCTTAGCTTTCCGAGAGGGAAACATACAGGATAAGGATAAAAGAAAGTGAATTATTCACATTTTATTTTCCTTCTTTTGTGTTACTTTTCTCTTTCTTTCTTTTTTCAGAAAACATCCACTTTGCAAATGTAAATGATTTTTTTTTCTTGTGAAACCTTTGGCAATTATTATTTCAGGTCGAAATAACTTTTTTTTAATGTTGAATTTCTCGGAAATTACTTTCATATCTTTTTCTGATTAAATTAACTTCTACAACAAAAATCTAACGTTCACTTGATATTGCCACGGAAGATTTCTTTTTTAAATGTGGGAGTAATTATACAATTAAGAAACAATCGAATTCATTTTCAAAATTGAAAATGTCCCCGAAATATACCATCAAAAAACGAACAAAATGGTATCCGACATAGAATAGATTATCTAAATTGTATTCATTCGAAAATGAACCTCTTTTTTACAAAATAAATATTTGTAGTTTCAATTGTTGCGTATAATTTAAGAAAATTGTTGAAATTAATTTTTTTAAATCTTGGAATTAAAAGTACTAATAAAGTTTAAAATATTTTGTGGAATGAGGAAAAAAATCGCTGTAACGCAAATAATACTATACTTATAAGTACCTTTTTACCGATTTATTTTTTATAATGCAAAAGTATTTTTATAGAATTTTTAACTGTAAAACTATTTATACAACAACCATTTCGATATTTTCCCCTAATTCCTGTTTGAATCGAACTCTACAACCTTTTTGCCATATGTAGGGCTTTTATACTAATGTTCAAAGAGGATTTCCATTTCTCTTTGTTGCTCCTTGAATTATCGGGCGAAAATTATAAATGAAAATAAAAACGCTTAATCAAATAGTTACATAACATACAGCAGGGATAAATAATTAGAAAATAAAATATTTTATTGAGAATATTTTTATCATTGATTGTTATCAATTGATCGCAAGAAATTATGTAATCATCTTTAAGCTAATTATCTGATGTGCCAACATTTTGAAATTTTCTATAACAGCTCAATACTTTATCCTTTTATGATCATAATTATCAGCTAATTGGTCAGTCTGTTTGTAGTTAAATAAAAATGGCACCGATTGACAGCAAATTCGAAAATAAACTGCTCTGAAGATTTCGTTAAATTATATAAAACCTAAATAAGTAAAAAAATGCATAAAAATTGCATCCAATTTTAATACATCAAAAGATTTCTTTAAAAAATCTTTTCTTATTAGCTTCATTCAATAGAGTTTAGAAAAGAATGGACTGATCTCAAAGCTGTGCCTGAATTTTTTTGTCTCAAGACGTTTTATTGTCTGAAATTAGATTGTATCTTTTGTTAGATTTATTGATAATTGTTTTCGCTATTACTATTATATTTCTACTATTAGGTATTGTTACTACTATCTGCCTCTGGCCTCAAGTTTGTTAGTCCTTTTTAATGACTTTTTAGACAGTTAAATTATTATTTTGAATTTAACTTTTTAATAATCACGGCACCTTATTCTTTGAATAATGGAAAAACATGAATTCTATTAAATTAGCTTACTGCAAATTAAAAATTATATATATTACGGAATAAAAGCGGTTGTTAAAATCTGGTTTGAAATTTATGATAATAAAAGAAATATTTATATAACATGATTATTTTTAAAGGTATAAACATCAATATTCTTTAAGAAGTTATAATTATTACCCATTTGTTGAGGGTTTAGCTTATTTTTTGCTCTTGATTATTATTGCTGAGTTATTCGTCTTTGAGTAATTAAACCTTTACACTCCGAAAAATAACTAGATGCAAGATTATTCACCTAATACAAAGATTTGTTTATTTCTATGAAAAATAAATATACATAATTCTTTTTAGTTGAATTTCTTTGAAAAATTAATCTACATCTCTTAACCCTTATATAGGCATTTTTAACAATTAAATTTGAAAAATTAACAAATAAAATGTCAAGATGATGCACTATTCTGAATAGTGAATCAGAGGCACCATCGAAGTGCAAAGGGTTCATTCTTGACCTTTATCCCCGGTGGTGACCTGATAAATCCTTTAGAGACATATTCTAATAGTATTTGGGAGCTCTATTTAAAACGTTGGATTCAATGTATCTGTAAAAACCTTCAATGAAGCAATCTAAAATACAAGGGTTTCTTTAAATTTGATTGTTACCATAGGATAATAAGCCATAATAACTGCCTACTGCAATTTTCACATTGTGCGCCACATAGATGAGGGTTATTTATGCTTACATGGTGCGCATCTTATCTTCGTTTATACTGCGTTTGCACTATAGGAAACTAGGGCAGATTTTCTTAAACTCTTATATCACATCGTCTTTTTACAGATAAAAATATATTATGATCTAGAATTAAAATTTAAAAAAAATTTAAAGTGTGAATAATTTATTAATAACAGCCAAACGTGATCATCCACATTTATTTTTTTATAATTTTTGTAAATAACCCGGTTTAATATGTGGATCTAATTCTGTTCAGGGAAAGATTTAGGGATGAAAAAGGAAATATTAGAAACATTTTCAATTTGTCACAGAAATGATGATGAGAAGATAATAACGCAGCGTTCACACTAGGCCAAATGTTGCGCGCAATGGAAGGCTTCACCTACCTCAGAAAGATCACGTGATTGCATTGAGATAATGGCAATAATTCTCTAATCTCAAAAATTATTGGCAATTAGAGTCAAGTGATCTTGAAGTAGGTGTGACTTTCCATTTCGAGCAATAGTTAGCCTCGTGTGAACGCTGCTTTAAAGATATTTCTTGTTACAGTGACAAAAGATCTAAAATGAAAGAATTTTATCCTCGTAGTTAGAATAATGGTTAGGGAACAACGCATTCTCAAGACATGTTAAATTTTACTGGCTTGGTTAAAATACAACGGTAAAAATAAGAGAGAAGTTTAGGAGAAAAGAGAAGTTTAGCTGCTGAAGGATGAATCGGAGAGCCGCGGAACGAAGAGTCTCTGAAAAAATTTGTGTTAAATTTAATAAAAAAAGACTTTATTGAATTGTGGTTATTTTTAAAATTCTTTGATATTTAAAAAAGTATTTTTTTCTTAAAAACATTATTAAATCTGAAAGTTTTTTTTTTCATTTTGAACAACTAACTCATTCCATATAGTATGTGTATCATCTAATGTCATGCACATATATGGAATGTTCATTTTTTTTGCCTTCTGCAATTTCATTCAAAAAAAAAAGCTAGATTCTGCAAGTATTCGGATAAAGACGAATGAGGAATCATCCATTTATATTTTTCGTTTGTTTCCGATTTAATTCAGGAAGCCGAGCACCAACATATTAATGAATAATTAAGCTATCAAGGCTGAAGGTTTTTTGCATTATTAATGAAAGAGTCGATTTTAGGGTGGAAAGTAATCTTAACCTGCGGTTCCTCGTAATAAAATACTCAAACAAAAATAATTAATCATATTTTTTGGGAATACAAGCTAGTAAATGAAAATAGCATTTCAATAATGCACATTAAAATCTTCGAAATATTTTCAAAAACCCAGTTTTTCATTTTTTAATATTTCATGTAAATTAATTAAATTCGTAACATGCCCGAGATTTCAAAATCGAGGGGCAAGTCTATAAAAACATTTCTTGAAATAAATTGGTGGATTACTCGAGTTGGAAATTTTGCATACCGAAATATAAAGAAAAACAATCTCTTTATATGACAGCTAATTTGTAAAAGAAAAGCGAAGCGACATCAAAACTAAGATTTTTTTTGAAAAACCAGATTCTTATTATGAATTAGAAAGTACAAATGTTTCTTTACGATGAATAAAAGATGGGTTGAAAAAAAAATGTAAAAACTAATGCATTATTAATATGTGGAACGAAAAACCATTAGTTTTCGTTTCGCATCGGAAATGCGTTCTTTTTCCCTTGCATTTCTCATCGATATTTGAAGCAAAGATTCTTACAAAATTTATGTTCTGTAATAATCCGCATTTGAATAGTAAATCTCTTAGTTTCATGTATTATTCTTTAAAAGATCAGAGCTTTATTTGAATTGCCGAATCCAAACCGAGTCTCATTTGTTATGTGGATTTATAAGAAAAACTCTTCAGAAATTCATTTAATTTGAGTAGGAGTAAAACTGAATTTTAGGCTTACAATGATAAAGCTTTTGTTGGAACAAAATAGCAGACTATAATTTAAAGGAACAATTCAATATGCCTTACTCAAAGATTCTCTTTATTGAAAAAAAATATCGAATACTTCTTACAGATAGCAACAAGAATTGTTGAAATAGTGCTTTTTCCAACAGGAGGCATGTGGAATATTTATTTATTGTAGAACGCAAAACAGAGTATTATTATTTTGCCTTATAGAAGAATTTCTTTTTATTTATCTGAAGTATAAAGTACTATAAACCCAAATTTAAAAAATTCGAACTTTATATTTTGACGAATTTTTGTGTTTTAACCCTTTACTGCATTGATTAATAAATTATTGAAAAAATTGTTTCACGGTGGAAACAGCTTTATTTAATTATCAATAAGACATATTAAAGGAAAAGATTAAAATGAAATCTGCTATGCATATCTCGATGTATCATGTCAGTACATCATTTCTTGAACGGCCAAGCAAAACGTGCTCGTGCAAGTTAAATTGTATTTTTATTCATTTTCATTGCTTCATTGAATTAGTGACTTTAATATTGCCAACGATCCAAAAAATATTGTCTCCCATTAATTGTTTAAAAATATCACATTTCCTATTTATTCCACATAATCACGTGCTCAAAATGTCACTTTTCTAGGTTTTATTTGCTGTATTAATTAAAAAATTTTTAAATCGGAGCTTTTGTAAATGCGATGGCAACGCGTTATTTAAAACTGATTTTTTTGACGTGCTCGTGCATATAATAAAATTTCCATTTTTCGCCTACGGATTTTTGTTTACCTCATTCCCAAAATAACATGTTCTGCTACGATAAAAATACTGATTCAGTTTTATATTTTTTTTCACGAAACCATATATGGGCTCGTATATAGAATAGAAAACATTTGAAAAGCGGAAAAATTACTATCCGTCGAGAAAGATGCGTATATCGACTCCATGAAAATATTTTTTTTGTCAAAAAGTACCTACTTACTTTTTACCCTATCGTTTTTTGAGAATGAATCCCTCGTACTTCAATACTGCCTTTTCACTCACTTACACAAAAGTAAGGTTATTTCAAAATGCCATAAAAGCATAAACATTCTTTTTTTTCTCGTTTTACTATTGCTAAATATATATTGGATGGATTGAAATAGTTTGGATTATTTTATAATCCTGAATTTGGGAATAGAATTGAATCGAAACTGCAATGCCACTGTACGGGCCCATATGCGGCAAAGGTTAGATCTCCCCGAATTCGGAAAAACTCAATTTCAGCATTCTGAGTTATCTACTACAAATAAAACTCAGAAAAACTTTGAGCTAGACGGATAAAATTTGGAATGTGGTTTTACACCAAATTTGTAGATTTCTCTCAATTTTGAGCATATTTCTTTCAGAGGAAATCTTTTGGCCTGATTGTTCGAAAATATCTTAACACGATAGTTACAAAATGAAGATAGCTATATAGATAAAACTCTGTAGGAAGGTTTAATATCTATAAAGTAGGCGCTTGCAGAATTTTGAGTCAAATCTAGCAAACGGTTGGTCATCTGCTAATCTGTGCTTTCAAAAACATATAAACTCGAAGAATTCAGCAACAAATTTAATAAGTCGTTTCGTGACCGTTCGTCAGATGTTTGTTTTGTTCTCAATTGGCTTTGAAAATTCAATGCTGGTATAATTTTTTGATAAATTGTTTATAGTAATTGTAAATGTTAAACCGGGATAAGCTGGTAGATATGGAGGTGGATTCGCATCTCCCGGGCTGCGAGTTTGAACTTGTGTGTGGTGGATCCATACCCTCATTTGCTACTGCACCTTTTTCTCCCTTCTAAAGCGGAACACGAGTGCAACAACAATTGTGATTATTTAATAATGAGTAACTAAAATAACACTTTCCCAGCTTCCTGAATTTTTCCTAATAATCTAAGAAGGAATTGATTTTAAAAAATTGATTTTTGTATTACTTGTTATATTATATAACGCAACGTCAGAAAATAGTATGAATAAAACACTAGCTACTCAAATTTCGATGGTAAGTCGAAGAGTAAAAGAGAAATGCGAAAACATTCTCTTACTAATAGAGGAATAAAAAAAGCATATGGATTTTTAATTTCAATAGATGTCGGCTTTGTTTTGTGTACAGACTTGGAATTCATCCTGTAAAAAAACAGTTTAATGCTCTATACATTGCACATTTCATGGAGGCTGAGACATCGATCACACTATTTGTATATTCCTTTATTTGTAGAATTCGTCTATATTTTCGTTTAGAAACTTTTATGATCTCATTATTTATGCTCTACTTTAAAATAATTTTGTTTGACATCATAAAATCGCAAATTGGTAATGGGCAAATTATTATTATTCTACAAAATTGTAATTTAAATCTTTGGGAATTCTAATAAAAACAAGCACCTTGAAAAGGTATTTCATTTTGCAACATTGTTCTAATCGAAATAACGCATTAGATATGCCAAAAATGTTGAAAATATCAAGTCAGATATTCTTTTTATTCATGTTGAAATTATTTAGCTGTTATTGGCTCTTATTTAATTTCAAAATTCTGTAACTTTTTTTTTCTTCAAAATCTTTATTTTAGATTTTCTTAAAATAAATTATATTAGATCTTGTGGCAACTTGCTGAATAATATCCATAGCTTACATGTTTTTATCTATTTCTTTTATTATAAAGGAATTGTTTTGATAAATACAGAATTTTCCTTATATAAAATTAAGCATTAATTTGATGTGCAATTAACAATTCCTTGAATGAGCAAAAAATAAACGAAACACAATTCCAACACATTTAATATCACTGAAATTCATAAAAAAAACAACGTAGAAATAAAAATTATTGCATTAATAAAATTTACAAGAAATTGTTTTACTTTAAGTTGACGATTAAATTTTTATAAGGTTCACAATTTCTGTTAATCATGTTTAGGGGGAGATCTCAACTTTTTAATACACAGGTATGCAAAACTTAAGCCAAAATGTAAATTTTAAGCATATAGCCATGAAACTGCAGAAATGGGATTTTTGTTGTTACTAATGACACTTGTCATGGACAAGCGGACTGATGGACGACAGCAATATTAAGCCGAAATGAGCATCTCTTGTTTGAAGTGGTGCCAACTAGGGTCAAGAGTACGACAGCTACATACTTATCACATTCGTTTGCAAGACCCCTTTTTACAGAGAGGCACATTCACTCTCCTCACAGAAGAACAGCCATGCCCTAACCGAGAATCATACCGGGACTCCCAGATTACGAGTAAGACGCGCTATCTCTGTGCCAGTACGCAGGCAGAATGGGGTTCTTGCGATCAGTACAAAGAACGCGCAATTTGGTAGAAAGATGATGGGTATGCAAACGTCAGAAACAAAACTTCATTGGCGTCGTGAGTGTGCACAAAATCCGTACAGCCTGTGCATGTTAGAATTATGGAGGCTGAATTAAAGACGACCGCTGCAAGTGCAAGTGTGCTCTTTTGGGATATATGGTTGCAAGAAATCACCTAGGCGACTTCACCCATGAAAGATGAATCGGAAAGCTAAAAGAGGGGCGCAGTTGGATCAGTTTAGTTTCATATTTCAGAATCAACAAAAGAGTCGTTCCCCGGGCTGGGAAACGGGTCGTGCCCTGTTTCAGACCGGACTCCATGGATTTGACTCGGGGGTAGCTCGTCTTTCTCGTGACCTGGACGTCCACTCGGTTAAAAATCTACGGCTTAGTCAGCAGGCTTGTCAGGTGACAATTGCCATGAGAAACAATTACAAGACAAATCTATTAAACCAGCGAGGAGAAAGTTTTCATTGCTCAGATGACATATTACATTCAATAACCTATTAAGTTTTGAAGCCTATCTATCGCTTTGCGTTGCATGTTATTACATGCTTTAAGCTCGGGCGAACACAATGACATTCATTTACTTATTACCTAAAATATGAAATGTAATCTCATGAAGGATTTAGATAAATTTTAAAAAAGTCTTTTAAAGATCAATCAATTGAAATCGGTTTAAATTTAATAGCGACGATTCTAAATTTATTCTGTTGTTGTTGTTACTAATGGCACTTGCCATGGAGAAGCGCGTTGACGGCCTTGAACGATTTTAAACTGAATGAGGGTCTCTTGTTTTTGAATTAGCGTCAACTAGGTTTAAGATTACGACTTTTTCTACACACTCATCACATTCGTTTGCCCAGTCCCTTTTTACAGAGAGGCACAGTCACATGCCTTAAAGATAGAACACGGAAGAACAACCCTGCCAAACCGAAACTCGAACCCGGAACGCCCATATCATGAAGAAGACGCGCTACCTCTGAGTCAGGACGCCGGCATATTTATACTATTTATTCTATAGTTAATTCTATTTAATAAATTATAATAAAGGTAGGTAATAGGGAAATGGAAAATAGCAACAAAGGGATAATGCTTTAGAGTTCATGGAAACTAAAAAAAAGATTAGCTACCGTTTCAGTGTTTTAATTAAAACTATTCAATCAAGGAAAGTTTCACCCTTGATTTACCACATTATTTTATCATCATTTTCTAGCTTTTTGCATCATAGATATGTTTTCATTTAGAATTAACTCATGAGTGATGAAAAATCTTTTTAATTTAATCAAAAGTAATTCAAGATTTAATTTCTATGCTTAGCTGTTATATCTAGTGCTTAATATCGGATCTATACTCTTTGTGTTTTTTTAAATATTTTTTAAAAAAAATAGTAATGTTACAAATATTTTGGCGTGGCTAAGTACCATCGGCGTATAAAGAGTTATAAAAAAGCAAAATGAAAGAAGAAAAAGAAACATTATTTTTTTTTAAAAAATGACGATGTTAGAAGAAAAATGTTCAATGGTTTCTAATTTCAGTTAAACAAATTTATCTGTTATCTGTTATAAATAACAGAAAGTGTAGATTATAAATACATTTACCATTTCGCATGCGTCATCACTTATACATTAGACATAAGGTAAATGTACACAAAATAATCTGTACAGAGATAATTTAACAAAACTTGTTGCTATAAGCAAACCCTGTTTTCATAGGTTTTCCAGGCTAAATTAGGAAGCACAAACGCAACAGTTAAAACGCAAACACCTTTGTCTTGAAATATGTAAACAATAATTCTTGAAATTCAAAATTCCTGATTTTTATTAAATTATTATCCTTTTGGCAAGATCAATTCAAAATATACGCCATGAACTTTTATTAATTCTTTGTAAACTCTAATAAATATTTATTCGCGTATTAATAAATGTAAATCATAATTAACCTTATAATAGTCAAATATAAAACGAACCCAGTTAATTTGACAGTTACAAATGGAAAGCAACGTGTCTTAAGCATTCTAGTCATATAAATAAACAGTAATCCAGCTTTAAACACGAGTGAAACACCAAGTAACGAAACAATTTAAAACACCCAAACTAAATAATTCATTCTTAAATGACGATTCTGTACAGAGCTGCATGTAATTAAAGTGCAACAATATAATGGAATTTATCATTGCAGGTGGATTATTAACATAAATATTCTAAGTGGAACACGCGATGAAAACAATTTGACGAGCAGGTGGTTTTGAAATAAATGAGAGATAACGCTATCGTATCGCTTACATGTAGTAGTTATTAAATAATAGTTCAAACGCTATTTTAAAAATCCAGCTGCTCGTTGAGGTGGAAGACGAAAAAGAAAATTCAGAAGTGAGGCAACCTAGAAGGAGAGGAAAAATCCATTTTCGTCAGATAAAACTGTAGAAGTATTTCTTCACTTTTCATTTATCTAATTCCGTTTCGAAAGACACGATCGTTCTTTCAGTTTTTATCATCATTTATCGTTTCTCTATCAGTTACAAATTTCGAACGGAAACGAAAACTCGTTTACTGATTTTCCTTTTTATTAAATGTTAATTTTAAATTAATTATTTAAATTAATTTAAATTTTCAAGACCCGATTCCACAAAAGAACCATCGTGTAAGTGGGTCCGGTGCATTCAAAACCCATCGGGGCCAAACTTTATACCGCTGATGTAAAGTGAAATTTTAGAGAGGGGATTGCTAGCTCAGGTGTCATCCTCGTCATCTGACCGCGAATAAAAATTACGAGGTCCATTACCAAAATGTCCCTATAATTGCTTTAAAATGAGATTTTAATGTAACTAAATTAAACTAAAATCAAAACGAATGGACGGAAATAGTGGAATGGCAAATAACAATTTTCGATGGCAGACTTTATGGATTTATTTCAAAAGTTCGAATTCCTTTTTAAACCAATCATGTATTTCATTGTATTGTGACTGGGACAGAAAGAATAAACAATACATTTATAATGAGAAGAAAACTGACTGAGAAATATAAATAACATTGACATATAGGTTTTCTTATAAACTAGAAAAACACATACATTTAATGCAAAATAATGAAAGAAAAAAAACTCCTGTAGTAATGAATTATTTCGGTTTTATGGGTTAAAAAATGTAGAGTAAATTTCAAAAAAAAAAAACATCGTTATTGATAAGCTGGGATTGGTTTTCAATCTGAAAATTCTTATTATCTTTTAAAATGATAATCTAAAATAAATAAATAAAAGGAATTTCGCAGCTTTTGATATTTTACAGTTTGATATTTTAAAAATTTTATCAATGTTTGTCACCATTTTGGAAACTTCTTCAAAATTTAGTAAAATACATGTTTACAATTTTCTATGAAGTTTTCAGCATTATTTTATTGCAAAAACTGTATTATTTCTGTGAAACCAGCTGTAAGTAAAATAAAAATGGCGGAAAAATTTTATTGAGTATATTCAGTGAAAATATTTTACAAAAATAAAAATGGCTTTACGTAATAGATTTAGCAAAATAGAATATGTGGAGAAAGCGATGGAGGCAAAAATAATTTCCTCTGAAAAATTTAAAATATGTGAAAAGGCAATTTTTTTAAGCCTAAATGTTTGCTTTAATGCTGGATCCATTTTCCCGCTAATAAACGAGTTTCACAGAGAATAAAAATAGAAAATTATGTTGAAAACCTAAACATGTTTTAATAAATAAAAAATGATCGAATTAATTAGATACAATAAACAAGTGGTCACAGTAGGAAGAGGAGATAAAAAAAATAGCGTTATTTGAAAAATAAAGAATACTGCAATTTTAAAAAATTTAAATGAGAACAAACGGGGAAAAAATGTCAATTTCAATTGGAGAACAAAAAGTGGCAATGATGAACATTCATTTAGCTGTTTTGATAATTGGGCTTATTTTATATAAATCTGTTTATACTAAACTAAAAGCATTATTACTTTGCTTTTGTTATCTTTTTATATTTTGTTGTATTAAAATTCTGTAATAAATATTATACTAAATATGAAATTTTTCGATTAATATGAAAAAATTCCGTTTATAAATATATATTACTTTGATATCATTTTGTATCAGTTTATATTTAAAGAGGATAAACTATGGCGAGATGGTAATAATATCAAATGTTTCTCTCTCTAAAGTTTAAAAAATATTACATTCATACATGTAAATCAAAAAATTCATATATTACTTCGATAAAAACTGAAAATACCTTTTATGATATATACAGAGAATCAGTGAATTATTTCGTCAGATTTATTGTTTACGTTTTATACTTGTAAAAACTGCAGAACTTATAGTATAGTAGGTGCTGAAATAATTGAGTCGTTCAAACATGCAAAAGGGTACTGGTTGTTACATTTAAATAGGTTTTGTTATATTTATTATACTTTTACAATTGATAAAGTATTACATAATTTGTCGAAAAGGTTTATTTTGGAATAAATCTGAAGGTGTCTGCGATAGGCTGTGAACCACTCGGGGAATGTTCAGTACATCTGTTGTGAACCGAAGAATTTCGATAAACTACAAAGAAAGATAGAATTATCTTTCGAACTCAGATAATAAAATTTGGATAAAAGATTTCAAACTTTTTTTTGGAGGAAATAAAAGGTAAAAATATATTTATTTATTTATTCTTATATCGTTTTATATATAATTTTATAATAATTTCAGAATAAACCATTTTTTATCTACTGTTTAACTATAAAATAGATTTTAACTCTTTGAAATGCGCAATTAAAAAAATAACTATTTAGTTACGATGTTTGTTTGAAAAATATTTGAACATTTGCAATGTGCACTAATATTGCAAATTGCACTAGAATAACATGATATAAAATCTGTTATCGTATAAGGCACTATAATATGATATGATATGATAAAAATCTGTTATAGTATGTTACACTATAATAATATGATATAATAAAAATCTGTTATCGTAAAAATGAACACTCGTAAACTGCCAAAAAGGGGGTTTGCAATAAAAAATGGACTGATTTCTAAACCACATAAATCGTATGATAAGTTGTTGGAGGGTTAAACGTTTGGTGAACACGAACTTTTTTCGTGGAAATGAATAAATAAATACTTTTCCAAGAATTATAAAATATCTAAATAATATAGCTTATTTAAAATGTAAAGAACCCACCTTTCTTGAAAAATAGAGTTGATTGGATAGATTTTTGTAATATCTAAAGAAATAAAGAGTACTTACGCATTAGATCATTGACGCCAACGGTTTAGTAACTCAGTGGCAACGGATTCAAATTTTGCGATAAACCGTCGACGTCAATGAAATCAACAAAATGGCGGATGACAGTTAAGGTTTGATCAATTTTTTAAATGATGGCGGTTTATTTTTGCCATTATTGGCGGTTTAGCAACTAATTGGTGACGCCTTTAAATATGACGATAAAGATCGATGGTCTAATACGTAAGTAAGTTTAGTTTATAATTAAATTGATAAAAACTCGTAATTATGATACGCATCGTATTTAATTAGAAGAATTTTTCTTTTCAAACCATTTTTTAGTACTTTTTGAAATAAAAATTCTGTCTTTACTGAAAGTTAATTATAAATCTTCATTACTTTAAGTATTTTACCTCAACTTTAATTAGATTCTTGTTTTTGCGGAAACCAAATTTAAAAATCGAACTTTTTCCAGTCGCTTTGTTAAAAGTATGTAAATTTGTTCCATCCAACAAAATTTTGTTCTGCAGCTTGGTTTCGGTGCAATCAAAGCAGCTTAATTTATGCTGATGTATTCAAAACTTGTTTGCTCCCCTCGAATGGGCGATCGGTTACTTTCTTTATTGGTCTAAATGATGCATGTGTGTTCATTCTGAAGGTGTCTGGACGGTCACAGTGGATGAATGTTTTCCCTTTCGAAAGAAGTCGCGAGGTGTCGCACTCTAATTAATCAAAAAAGAAACGGTAATCAGCTTGAACAGCTTTAAATAATGAAACAGCGGGCATTTTTGAGGGAGATTGTTCAAAGGAATCCTCTGAGAGATACTTCTAAACAGTCATTTCCGCCTTTATTTAGTAAGCAATAAATTTCAAGTAGCCCTATGAAAAAGATAATCAAAATTTTGATTATCAAAGAATACTTGGAAAATTCATAACTCTGCTGTTATAACCTGAAATTACGCTCTCAACAAAGAAATATTATTAGTGAAAATAATGAAACTTAAAAGTTCCCGTGCAATAGTAATTGAAACTGATTATAGTGTCCCTGTGAATAACGCATTACAAGGATAGAAAATTTAATTATGAGCCTTCGAATATGTATATCAGACAATTTTTAATCACTGTCATAAAGATGTTCCAAAGGGATAAAGAATTACAAAGCAGGGAGATTATACAATATTTTAATATAAAAATAATATAAAAAATTTTATATTTAAATTATTTTTCAAAGTCAATTATAATATAAATTGTTTAAGTCAATTAGTAATTAGGTCAAGAAGGAAAAATTTTGTTTCATTCACATTTTATTAAATAATTACAATTAATGTAAATAATTTAACAGAAAATTATCAATTTTCGCAAGAATTGAGCTCACATTCTTCACATTCGCACTAAAAGTACTGAAACCTCTTTATTTCACCGATAGAGCTACTGCAAATTTTCCATTTTCATTACAAACTACTAAAGCTCTATTTGAAGTATTGAAAATTAATTTAATTAAACTAAATGTGAGAAAACTGTATTAACATCAAGTCTCATTCACTACAAGATTTAAAAAATGTATTTATACTTAAGTGGATGGATAAAAAGTGTTTTATTAACGATTGAAAATTTGAACAAGATATATACGGAGAGTGAGAACTAATAGTAGGAATTGAAATATTGTTCTAATTTATGTATTTATAAATACCATATCGTTCGCAGAAATTGCATGAAATTTTCGCGAACGATAAATAAAAGGGAAACAATAATTAAACTTTAAAAGCTATGTTTATAATGACAAAATTTCGAATTTTTATGTCTCAGTATTTTATTGGAATCTGATTTCTGTGGTAAAAAAATTCCTAAATAGTTTTGGAGTGGAATCGCCGACAAAAGCGGAGACAAATGTTACCTTAAACACAGCCCAACTTTCGGGCTGGGGACCTGACCTAGGGTCACCCGTTATCTGAGTCCCGAATTCGGGTTCCAGTTCGGGCATGATTGTTCTATACCCTACGTTTGATCTGAAAGGCACGTCGAAGAGCCCCGTTGTAAGAAAGGGTTGTGCAAACAAACGTGTGTGCCATCTTCATATGAGCAGGAGGTCAGACTTTCACCCTTCGGTGTTCAGGGGCTTTGCCCTGAGAAGCTACTGCACACTCGGCTTAAATGGTTGACAGTTAGTCAGTGTTCTTGCAAAGGGTCGTAACTAAAACTACTACTTCCGTTTCTTTTGATTTCACATTTCCCGAGATGTCTTTGGATGTGGACCTTACCTCTTGAATCTCTTTTGCAACGACAAGGGCACTGGCTCAAGACACCGCCACAGAAGATATAGTTGCATTTTCTGAAAGATAAGTCACCCACAAGACGATAAGCTAAGATCCTATTGCGAGTGAGCAGGGAGTTTCATGGACCACTGTTAAAAATTACATGGTCATTCCCTAACTATACCTAATGTTGCTTTAAAACGGGACCTTAATATAACGAAACGAAACCAGCTGGGCGTTTCATTTTCTACATCTCGTACGATACCGAGATCTATTGTCCTCACGCTTCAACATTAGTTTTAGCGTGATGCAAGCACATTATAAATAATTATTGTTATTCCTTTTCCTCCAATATAATTAAAGAAGAGTTCCTGTAAAAAGAAATGGGAGCTTCATCGTGAATGTTTCGAAATTTTATCACTGTAAAAGCAATCGTTAGAGTTTAAGGGAACTGGGACGTTCTCGACAAAAAAAATTGTCAAAATTTTAGTTGTAAATAAAGGGGATTTTTTTATAAGTAAAAAATATGACACATACGGAAATAATGTACTTTTTCAAGTAAATACAATTAAAAAAAATAGCGATATTTTAAAATATTTATTTTTCAATAGCAAATAGAAAATGTGTTATGATGCGACTATCCATTCATATGCAGGTACACATAGGTATGCTCAGAAAAAAATTATGCTTAAAATCATCTCAAACTTAGTATAATGTGTGCATAAAAGTATAATAATTATAATGAGCTCCTTTTTGTTTTATTAGAACAAAAACAAAATTAAAAAATATTAAGTGCCAAATAACAAGAAAATCTCAAAAATATGTGGTATTTTTCATTATAAATATCCTCTTAAAATTATATTTTTCCTCAAAAATACATAAAAAAGAGTTTAATAGACACATAATAATTCTATGTACTATAATATAAAATTTAAAACCTACAATAAATAGAATTTTGTACAAGCATACCTAAATTTAAAAAAAAAACATGTTTTGAGAAAACTGTTAAAAACTATATTTTTTACCTATAAAATAATCTGTATTAATTCTTCAAAACTGCCTGAGCCATATTAATCTTAATTTGACATTTTCTAAAGTTCAGATACTTTTTTTAAATTTGTCTTTTAATTGTTATTGCTTCTTTTTTTTGTGTGTGTGTGTGTGCATAGTATCAGTTTCTTGGATATGAAGCAAATCTACTTTTTTCAATGCATCACAAGTATTTCTACCAAATGTAATACTTAAATTTTTTAGCACTTCAGTGTGACTGTAAACTACATCATTAAAGCATTTTATAACACCCGTTACGCCTATTTTTAATGCATTTTGTCCGAACAAATGTTATTTGGAGGATTCTTTCCAACACAATTGTTGAAACTCTAACTAGGATTTTGGGCTTGCCTGTGAATGCCTTTTGCCAAGAGCTCTTTATTAGATAGCGCAAAACAGCATCCTCAATGGCTCTCATCATTCAGTTAGGGCGCACAGTACATATTGTTATTGATACTTTTTCTTGTGTATAGCCGACCACTCCGTCACCACTGAACGTCGCAGTATCGACAGGATTTGTAGTTGCCGACGGTTATTAATATTGATACTGAGGTATTGCAAAACTCTGATTAGGGCGAAATTTTCTTTTTTCAAATTCTTTTCTTCTCCGCATCGTTATTTATTATGTAATTTCTGTGTGATTAAAAAGTTTTATCAACAAAATTTAATAAAATTTGTGGAGTGGGATCACGAAATACCAGGAAAATCGATGACAAAAGATCATGAATAACACTGTAAACAAAAAAAGAACGAGGGGGAAAATAATAGTTCAATGATTTTGTAAACATCAAAGAAGTGAATTAAGCTGCAGGAATCCTTTCTAAATATTATAAAATTATGAAAAATACACAAATAATGAATAAAGGGAGAATTGGGTTCCTTTAAAACGACGTTTCTTTAAAAAAGGGGCGCGGCACCTTTGTTTACATTTTAAAATTTTAATTTCTTGGCTTTTGCCAATTACAAAACTACACATATCATACATTACTGGATTCAGCAAAATATTCTCTATTTTTTAAGACTAAAATTGAAAAATCGATTTTTTGAAAGTATATAATGTCCCATTTCCCTTAAGTATTTTTTTCATGATAGTTGAACACTTACCTCAAAATAACAAACTAACATTTTATTTATTTTCTCTGAACAGTATGATAACTACAAACTCAAGATGATGCTTTTTGTAACCATCCTTTATTTTGAGTCAAACATTAATAGATGAAACTAACATTTTATCAAGAAATAGCATACATTTCATTCATTCTCGGATTATTTTATGTCAGCTCGGATTATGTCAATATTGCTAGATCAATGTATCCTTATTGACAGAAATTTGAAGCATATGATTGATTTATTATGTTTGTAAGAAATCACTTCGTACAAAACAGACAACGCTGTACAATTTTGCTGTTGATTTTACTATAATTATCATTTATTTTTTTAAAAGGACTCCACAATCTGAGATTAATTAATAAAGACATGGCAACGCTTACCGGCCTTATTGAAAATACATATAAACTCAATCACATTAACTTTCCTTATTTAAACATAAATTAATTAACTATTCCTTCTTCCAGTTTCCAATCAAAATCGTTTTCACTAAATTTATTATTTGAAAATTATTAAAATTTTATTTAGAAAAGCAAAGCCATTTTTTCTTTGATATTTTAAACTACTCTCTAAAATTTCAACAAACTAATTTTTAAAAGCGAATTTCGTTTCTCATGCGAATGATGGAATGTATTCATCTTTTATTACTCTTTATTACTATTTTTAACTCCGAATTTCTTAGGCATGCAAGAATACAAGATTCGAAAACTGGCATTGCATTTAAGAAATTAAGAATCCTCCATTGTTTTTCACTTAAATAAACTGCATTCATTTACGAACAATTTTGTGCAACTCTAAGCAAATCGTTCTTTCATTCCTCTCCCCTCCAAATCCAATAAGCGAACCATCTTCTGGGCGGCGTTATCTTCGCTCCAAGTGGCGATAACTCCCCTCGAGAGGTCTTTGGATCAGAAATCAGGCGACTTATTGGATCGGGGAAGATCTCCGGGAAATGAGACCATCTTTGCCCGCTTCTAAGAATTTGATTTCTTTCTTATTGTGAGCGAAGTCGGGGGTCCCCTTTCTAGAATTTCGAAGAGCAGTTACATAATTAAGCAGTGAGATGACCTGTGTTTGAAGCTAATGGGCCTTTTTGTTCCGTAAGACTCCCTTAGACATTTGTTTTTGCGGACGGAGGAATTACAGTAAGGATAACTTCGAGAAGTTATATTACAAGTAGAAAAGTATGTAATATAACATTAAAAGTATACAAAAGGATTTTTAATATTTTAGGAGTCGCTAACTTTTTAAAAACTAGTCACCTTTGGCACCAGTTTGTTTCCCCCAATTAATGAACAGGCAGTGAAATGATTAGTAGGAAACGAATTTAATTAAATCTTTACCTTTTGATCCATTATTTATAGTAAGTGGAATTATGATCCCGAGAGAGTCTAGTTGGTGGGGCATTGGATTCTCATACTTTGGGCTTATCCCAGAGAACACAGGCGCGGAGAATCTCGGGCTGCGAGTTCGAATCCGCCAGCAGAAGACCCTCCGAGCATGTGTGTGTGTGTGGTAGAATTAAATCTGTCGTGGTCGCAAAGTACTTCACATGGAGAGTAATACAACCGGGGATGCTGGGTCAGAGGTGATACTTCTCTGTTCCGGATTTAAATTACGATCTGTGGATGCATGAATGAAGTCCAGCCCGTAAAAAGGGTTTGGGACGTGTGTGAGCTAGAAGTCAGACCTTTCCCTTCGGTGCTCAGGGTTCCATACCCTTAGAAATTACTTCCCCCTCTTTCCATTGTAAAACGGAACACGAGAACAACAGCAACAATTGCAATTATTTAATAAAAAGTAACTAAAATAATTTTCTTTGTTTGTCTTAGTAGGAATTGACTTAATTTTTTTATATAACTTTCTTATGGATAAGTTTGGATTTACCATAATATTGTTTCAAATTGAAAAAGAAGAGAACATTAAAAATAATAAAAATAAATCAAAGTATTGTAAAGAAAAAAAATTGATACCATTAACCAGTAGAAATTGTCTCCCTCTTCTCTCGCATACCCCCTAATAAGCGTCTTATCCTAGATAATACTTTTCATGCATTGTTGAGCAATAGTAACGAAATATTCATTTGTGGAGTGAATTTAGAATTTTCGCTGTAATCATCCACAGATTGATGAGATTTTTGATAATTAATCCCTGGCATGTTGTTAATTGTACCCAAAAATCGAAGTTTTATATCGAGGCGTTTTTACTAAAAGTCGATTTAAAAACATTTTTAATGTCAAAATCCCTTTCTAAATTAGATATATTCAAATCTTTAAATTACATGTTTGAGAAAGTAAAAACTGACAGACGGTCCATTCTTTGTTAGATTTGGCTCAAAATCTGGTATGTCTTCATTACAAGTGTTAAATTTATGCACCCAATTGCAGCCCTCTCTCACTCTCTCTCAGTTTTGAAAATATCATGCTTATATTCAAATAGCCAAGAAAATAGACTTCGACTGAATAAATTTAATTCAAAATTTGATAGAATTCAAATTTCAACTGTCTACTTGAAAGCGGTTTTGGGATACTATTGTCACTGACAAGTAGGCAGAAATTTTCAAAAAATGTGTTTTCTGAGCTCAGAGAAGTCTAAATCTCTAGTTCGAATTTCTTAATGATTTCAATACTTTATCTATAGTAGGAGTAAAGGAGAAAGAATTCTATGAAATTAAAGATACTATAATAACCATTTTTGTTAAATAAGCAGTTCGGAAGGCAATATTGATATATATAGCATATTATATATATATATATATATATATTGCCTTC
>JAOUZG010043370.1:1106076-1162214 GCA_026289955.1 Argiope argentata | reverse complement strand
GTGTGTGAGGGCAAATTTTGAGGTATCATGTGAGAACATTATTACTTTTAAGCCGCTATTTGCTTTATATATATATATCTATAAAGCGAAGGGTAGAGATCGAAACAGAAATTTGTTTCAAACCAGTTTAAACTGGTTGATGATTTGATTAATTAAGGCAAATAGCGGCTTAAAAGTAATAATGTTCTCACATGATACCTTAAAATTTGCCCTCACAGATTTAAGTTTCTTTATATAATACTATATTAAAATTTTAAATTCTAAAAATAAACCAATAGAATTATAAGGAAATGTAGATTAATTTTTCCCGGAAATTCAACTGAACACAATTTCATACATTTATTTTTTGGAACACTAAAATTAATACTTTTATTAGATGAATAATTATACATCAAATTACTTTCCTGAGTTAATCCGGTTAACTGTTTCAATCATATGAAAAGGTTCAAGGCATCTATGAAAGACCTCCCATGTATTTTGGCAAAATGCAATTTGTATATATTTCTAATTGTATCCGACATGTATGTTTTCAATTCAGGCATCGTCCTCATTATCTACTTTAAAAAATTTTCTACTCTCATTGTCTTCTCAAAATTAAAAGTTTTATTTAAATAGATTAAGGATTTTTTTAGGATTGCTAAACAAAATTTAGAATATCCCTGAAACAATATGGAAGGATTTTTGGATAGAGATTTTCAAAAAATAATTTTCCAAACCAAAAGAAATCGTTAGTTTTTTTTTTCAGGAGTTTCTGACGTTAATGGGTCAGTAAAATATTTTCTTTTTACCTACGAAATATCAACAGAAATAGTTGAATTTTTTTCAAAGAATTGGCCATCGACAATGATTTTGTAGCTGCCCGATTTGGGAGGGAATATTTTCTCTTCTTTCTTCTTCTTTTTTTTTCTCATTTGGCCATCAAAGCTGATTTCCAACAATTCTGAGAACGAAGACGTATTACTTTCCATTTGTTCAGAAGTTCTGATGTAAGGGGTCGAATGTTATCTCCGGGGAATAAACTTCCATTTCATAAGGTACTTCTTTTCAAATGAAATATTAAGAGATTGGCAGAGAGAGCAGTATTTTCAAGAGATGTCTCCTTTTTATCCCATGCATCAAAAACTGTTTTAGCAGAAAGTTTAAAATTTTAGGAATACTGTTACAGTCTTCAGTAAAGATACTGATTAAATAATATATTTACCTTCATGAAATTTTAAAGATAATTAAGATATATGAAATTTTTTTGATATGTATTCCAGTAATATTCTCTCCGATTCATCTTGGCTTAAGCAAAAATTTCCAAACACTTGCAAGAGTTAATATTAACCCTTTGCACTAGGAAAAATAATTAGATGCAAAATTGTTCACCAATTACAAAGATTTGTTTAAATTAAGCTATGAAAAAACACACAAACAAAAATGTCCAAAAATGTATTTTTTTTTAATTCGTATTAGTTTAAAGCTTAGAGTTTTGTCAAAATCTCAATTCGAAATTTTGATTATTACCATCCTTTCTTTATACTACGTATACGAAAGAGTAAAAATCGCTTCAATCTTCTAAGACAAAATCCGAGTTATGAAAATGTGATGATTTTAGATTAACCCATTCGCTACCAACCACGAATAAACTCGTGGTTGGCAGGGTGAAACTCATTGCCAGCACGAATATACTCGTGATACTTTCAATATATTATAACGTACAACTTGTCAAGCTTGCAAACATTTTATGGCCACAAAACTATACAAGTGTAAAGACTTGGAAAAAAAAACTACAAATTGTTTTTACAAAATTTTTACTTTATTTAACCCATTCGCTGCCAAGCCTAAATTGTAAGAGGTTATTCCCATTGCCAACCACGAGTATACTCGTGTTTTTTATAAACATGTAAATGATTATTTATGAAAAAATATGTGTATTAACTTAAAGTAATAAAACTTAGATAAACATTAACACTCAAAACAAATGACAATGGGAATAACCTCATACAATCTAGGCTTGGCAGAGAATGGGTTAAACAACCGTGACATAATATTAGATTAGTCCGGCTTGGAGAGATTTCAGGCACTTATTGTCATGTATTTCTTAAAAAGTTCAATGAAGTGATCTAAAATTCCTGAAATTTAGTTATATTTGATCATGATTGATACTTATATACTGCTTTTTAGATTATATACCTCGTATTAATGGTAGAAGTTAATGTAGGGGCTCGATTCAAGTAGATATCTTATCTATTTATAAAACATGCTTACTTTTAATAGCTCATATATTATTGAATTAATAAAACAGACATTTTTAAATCATCGAAACTTTTTTTCCTTACACTTATCTTTCTAAAAATTATCACGCTTCATTTTAATTCAAACACGGCCTGAAAATTATATTTTTCTGAGTTTAATTTGTTTTAAGAGTTAACTCAATCATTTAATTTGAGCTTTTACCAATGTAAGGGCAACATATTGATAAAAATTCAGTTTTTTTCAAAACTCATAATAATAATTTTTTGGGGTAAGTGTCTCTCTCTTGTGCTTATTGATAAAAAATCTTATTTTTTTTTTGCTCACTTCATTTGGAAACAGGGATAACAGCCATAATTGCAATAAATTATATTTTTTCAGCTTTCAATATTTTTTATGGGAAATGACTTATTCCTGTAAATTAAATTACATTTTTTTTTTGTAATGATAAATATTGAAAGCATACTAAGCTTTTTTTAAAAGTTATTGAAAATTTAAAAAAATACTTAAATATATATAGATATATATAATGTTTTGGAAACGGAGCCCATCGTCCTATTTCCATACTGATTCTTAAGTGAATTTTTTTTATTTAACTATTTTTTTCGCGTTACGAGTAAAATTCTAGAAAAAATTATGCTCGTTAAGCAAGATTCCTATGCACTTAAATTTCAAATATATATATATATATCTATATATATATAATATTAAAAGGGTTGTTATAACCCTTTCTTTACATTCTTTTCCAGACATAATCCCTATCAATAGTGGAATGTGGGGCACTGATCCATCCCATCCCTTTTATGAAGAGATCTCCGATTGCGCGATATGAAAAATGCGGAGGTCACGAGACAAAATGGCCTTCTCCGATTACAGCGATATGAAAAAGAATGTTCTTTTTTAATGCTGGGGGAACCATGAATCAATTTATTTCTCGAGGAAATGGAATAAGTGATAGGTGGGGAGGGCTGAGGGGGGGGGACAAGATTGAATCTTTCCTCTGTTTCGGTCGAATATCAAACAGGGATGGTATTGATTTTCAAAAATGAAGACTCAGAATCATAGATATGTTAAATGGTGCATTATTCAAGAACAGAGATCTTGACGCGTTCTTCCGCTTGTGATGAAAATGCAGAGGAGAAGTTTTAAGGTCATGGAAAGTAAAACTATTCTAATGGATCCGTTGGTTTTTTATACCTTTATGAAAAGTGTTATTTAACATTTAATACTAATGTTTATTTTTACAAAATATATAAGGAGACGATCATTTACTTTTCTAGGTTTTTCGTTGTTCTCGATTAAAATATATTGACTTGATGAAAAAATATAACTTTCCATAGTTATAAATTTGAGAGAAACTTTATGCAAATGTGAGTTTAGCGCCCGTTGAAACTATTGAAAGAGAACGCTCAATCCCTGGTTGTGGAGGGAAGATATTGGCTCAGGTGTCCTCCTCGTCATTTGACTACGGGTCAGTGATTCAGCTACTCTCTCCAAGATGAATACTAAGACAAGATGAGTATTATCTTAATGTACAGATTAGCAAGAATAATTGAATCGAAGACGAAAAAAAGAAGAAAAGTGCATCTAATATCTAGGCGGAGTGGCTGAAGTACGTCGGGAGTGCGTACTCTTGGTAGGGTCACCCAAGGCTTGAAGGCTACTCCGCTGTGCTCAGCTAAGGTTTGTAGGCATCGGAGGTAAGTCGGACTTCTACCGCGGGACTCCCTCACCGTAGGAGCTGCCCAGTACTCCATCTATGAATAATTCAGGGTGAATGAGTTTATGGACCTTATCCAGCTCTGTTGGTCACGGGGATGAGAGATAATAAGAACATCTTAAAATTCACCAGTAATTTGAACTCTAATTAATTCTGGTATGTGACCAGAATTAAGTAGATATGTATTTATATCTTGAATATTAAACTTGTAGTTGCATAACTAAATTCGGGGTTAGTCATTAGAAAAATAAGTCCAAAATACATATTCAGTTTTCTTTAATATACTTTTGAATTGCCAAACTTTCATATAAGGGTTTCTGAAAATTAAAATCGAAGCTGTTGTGATATTCCCAGCCTTTCTTAAGATTCAAATTATTATGTTTGAGGAGGAGACTGAAGTTACTCTATTAGGGATCATGCGATCAATTTCGAGGTGAGACTGCCATTTGTTTGTAGAAAAGAAATAACTAAATAATGTTTAAAGAATTATAATTAAAGAATTATTATTACATAAAAAGAATTATTTGTATACATTCAACTGCACCGTTTTCAAATTAATACACGAGTTTAAAATCCCCTTTCAACTACCTTGACCATTGTGTATTAAGGAATAGACTTAGTCTATTTAGGTAACTGTAAAAGTAATCAACAGTCATGGGATCTCACCCCCCCCCCCCCAGTAAAATGGATTACACTAGATGTGCGGGCCCATTTGCCTCCATTCCAAACCAAGCCGCTTCAGTATTTACAAATGTCTTAATTAATTGTCATAAGTCCTTTGTCTAATGTCTTTTTCGCCTGCTTTCTTTTTTTCCGGGCACGACCTCGGCGAATGTCCGAAACAAGAAGAGACCTGTTCATCGCCCTCGACAACAATGCCGCGGCGCCGAACAGTGTTCCTGTCTTGAATGTTTGCATTCATTAGGGTCCACTCCCTTCGCCGGAGAATCGATATCTGATTTCAGAACAGAATGAAATGATTTCACTCGGACCTCCTTGAATAATAGAACCTTCATTCTTCACTCTCGAAATAGATGACGAGCCGAAAGCCCTTAGTTTCTTTCTTCCACTTTTATTTTTCCTCACTCTTTTTCTCCCGCCGTTTGGGGAAAACGCGCTTGAGAAAATGAAACGTCTATCTCAAACACTTTGGGAAACTGTACCAGTTCCCAAACACGGCATTATTTTACCTACTCATCTGAAAATGTGTTATCTGCAATTCATTTTTAAATTCGATATTATTCGATAAAGGAGTCTATTTAATTCTACGTTTGTTACTAAGTAGGAATTGATTTAAAAATATGCCGATAAATTATCTGAAATTAAATCTTACTTATGAGTTTGTTTCAAATGATTTCTTCATATTAGATGGTTCTTTTCTGAAATATTTTCAACTCTGTTTCGATTGATCAAGCTCATTCCAACTTTTTATGCTTGGATTATGATTATTATTTTGTAAAAGGTAAATACGTTGAAAGTGGACTTTTTGCGAAACTATGAATTTATTTTAGATTTATATTTTTAATGTACGAACAAATTTCTTTATAAAACCTTAGAATTTGATTCTTAAGTTTATTTTTTGAGAAGTTACATTGGATTTTTATATGGGCATTTGCATACGTTTTAATGCTATTTTATATCAATAGACGTAATTTCTGAGGTTTTAATCTTTGATAGAATTTTTTAAAGAAAGACATCATAAATTAAAGTGTAATGCATATTTTTGGTTCAAATTGGGTGTAATATTTTCTCAATATGTTCTGCATTTCATGAATTAAGGAATAAATTATTTATTTAGAAAAAGTTTATAATTGTTTTAGCCTTTCACAATGTGAAACAAATTAGAAAATTTGTGCTATTTATCAATCGTAAGACATTACTCAAAAAATTTATATAAACGCAGCTTTTTTTTATTTAGGAATTAGATAATATATTCTTAAGATAGATAATATATCTGAAAAGTTTTAACCAAATCACCAAATCATTTGATAAGTCTCTAATTAGAAAATGTTTGCTCTACTTATCCATATATAGAATTAAAAAATTCTTGCTCAATATTTAAATAAAAACTTTTATCACTTAATGGTTATATTTTAGTTTCATAGATGTTTTTTCAATATATTTTTATACAAATATTTAAAGATATAACTATTTTCGAAATTTGCTCTAAAACTTCATTCTGATTCATTCTCGTACCTAAATATATTACTTTCCTCAGCGACAATTTTTCTGACTATTGTGTCTACAAATGAAATCATTTCACTCTTCTCTAGGTTCCACTAAGTGCCGCGTTTTGAATTTACTTCCGTCCCCCACTGACAAGTACTATCAAATCTTTGGTCAAAGTGAAAATATTGATTAACAAACAGATCTAACATACGACACAGCACTTTGTTCTTAAGAATTACCGTAAAATTTAGTATTTCTATCTGATTGTGTTTAGTGAATTATCGTACTGATATTTATGAGAAAAAACAGACAACATGGAATAGATGAATTTTGTTTACGATTTCATAAACATCAATACAAATGCTGAATAAATATATGTTTGCTAATTGCGGATCACTTTTTTTTCACCTGTTGTTGTTGCTACTAATGGCCCTTACCATGGGCAAGCCCGTTAATGCATCAGCGGATTTCAGCCGAAATAAGCGTCTCTTGTTTCAAGCAGCACCAACTAGGGCCAAGAGTACGACTTAGCTACACACTCATCACATTCGCTTGCATTTCCGCCTTTTACAGGGGGGGGCACATTCACACATCTCACAGATAGAACACAGAAGAGCAACCGTGCCCTAACCGGGACTCGAACCCGAGACGCCCAGCTTGCGAGGTAGACGCACAACCTCTGTACCAGGACGCCGGAATATTTTTTTATATTCTTCAATAAATGGCAGATTAGTTTTTTGAATTTTTTCAAATTCAGAGAAGTCGGCCGCGTTGGCCAGGTGGTAGGGTCTCGAATTGTGAACCGTTGGGTTTCAGATTCGAGACCCAATTCCACCCAAGAACCATCGTGTAAGGGGGTCTGGTACACATTAACTCTGTCAAGGATAAACGCCCAGGTATCATCCCTGTTATCTAACCACGTTTCAAAATTACGAGGTCCGTCCCAAAATAGTCCTAGTGTTGCTTTACAACTGGACCTTAATATAACTAAAATAACTAAACTAAACTGCATTCTGGCATAGTACTAGCGCGTCTCACCCAAGATCTGGGTTTTCTTTTGTACGAACAAATGTGCTTTTAAAATTATTATATAAATATGCGATGTCATACCTAAATTAAGTGAGCCACAGAATTTGGTTGATACGTGATAATATTTTGTTTAGCTAATTCCCTTTTTCATCATATCAGAACATGTTATTTTGGGAATGAGTAGGACAAAAGTATGTAGGCGAGAAATTGAAATTTTATTATCTACACGAACATCTAAAAAAAATCTGCTTTTAATAATGCGTTGCCATTGTTTTTACAAAAGCTCTGATTAAAAAAATAAGTTAACGACTACAGAAAATAAAACCTAGAAAAATGTCGTTTTGAGCACGTGATTATATGAAATAAATATGAAGTGTCATATTTATTAAACAATAAATGCGAGTTGAAGTTTTTTTGATCGTTTGCAATACTAAAGTGACTCATTCGATGAAACAATTAAAATGAATAAAATTTTAATTTAACTTGCACAAGCACGTGGTGCTTCGCCGTTCACGAAATGATGTTCTGACATATTTTGAAACATGCATAGCAGATTTCATTTCAATCTTTATTTTTATTTTGATATAGAAGGTTAATACAAATATGAAAACAGAAAACACTAAAAAATAATTATTTTCTTCACATTCATTTAAAGGGAAAATGCAATGCTTAATGTCTGGAATCGTTTATGTATCATTTTATTTAAGTAAAAGAATCCTTGTCTTAACTTACACGATCGAATTATTGATGAAATTATTTTGACAAATCCATTGGAAATTATATTAATCTATTATAGTAAAGACGTGACTGTTCATTTACGCATTTAAGGGTTGTTCTACTGATAAATATCAATGATATTTCAGTATAGATAGAAATTGGCCTGTAGCATAAACTTATGTAAAAAAAAGCTGAATACTGTCTTACTTTAAGAGTAAGTCGTATTTTTGGAATGACCAGAAAATATCATAATACTTTTATCTTTTATATTAAGAAATTCATGACTTCCTTTGAATAAAAGCAGAACAAAAAAAAGTGTAAAAGGAAATATGTTATGCATGTTTCAATTTATCATGTCTGAACATAATTTCTTGAACTGCCACGTGCTCGTACAAGTTAAATTATAATTTTATTCATTTTAATTGTTTCATTGAATGAGTCACTTTAATATAGTAAACGAACCAAAAAAAACTTTAAAAAATATCACATTTCCTATTTATTTCATTTCATATAATCACGTGCTCAAAATGACATTTTTCTAGGTCTTACTTGATGTAGTCATTAATTTTTTAAATCAGAGCTTTTGTAAATGCAATGGCAACTGTTATTAAAAGCTCTTTTTTGAGATTCTAGCGCATGTAATAAAATTTCAATTTTTCGCCTACGGATTTTTGTTGAAGCCACAAACCTCATTGCCAATATAACATCATGTTCTGACATGGTAAAAGAAAGCACATAAAATCATATCGATGATTGAATGGTGCAGCTAGCCTAAATTTAACCAATGATCTAGTTAAATTTAAACTAACACATGATAATAATTAGATTATTCTTGAAATGAAGTACTATATGATTGAATGATTTGATTTAATTAGGTTGTGTGTTCAAATGTCTTTTCAAAGTTGCACGAGAATCCTTCTCGGATTGGCTGCATGATTTTTGAATCTTGTTCCTATGGCGAGAAAAATCCAGCTTTTCCGTTTCACCTAATCCAAAACAATACAACATTATACCAGTGGGAGGGGGCATATTCCTCCTCCCTGTACAAAGTATTCAGAGTCTTTTCTGTGCTTTATTCGCTTTTGGGAAGAAAAACCTTAACGCTCCGAGAGCTGTGGTGGTCAAGTTTCACCTTGCTCAGGCTTTAAGAAGGTTCGACATGCGATTCCACTAAAGAACCGTCGTTTAAGCGGGTATGGTGTTTATTAACTTCCAACCGCTGGTGGGGTGTGGAAGTTGGCTAGCTCAGTTGTCGTCTTCGTCGTCTAACCACGGCCCAAAACAACCATAACGTTGTTTTAAAAATAGGGCGTTAATGTGACTAAATTTCCAAGTGAGTACTTTTCTGAAAATAATTTAGTTTAACAGATTTCATAAAAAAATAGTTTCATTAATATAAATTTCTACTTCAAATATTGGATCATCATTTTTTAAAATCATTTAAGAGAGTTAAAAATAAGGATCCTAAAGTCGCCTAAGACTTGTTACAATATATATTAGTGTATTAATTCTATCACTTTTGAAATTATCTAGACCTGGTTTCAAGTTGTTTAGAATTTGGTTAAACAACTGATTTTTCATTGACGATAACGTGTACGCTTTACAACAGAAAGAGGAGTGCAATAGCTTTTGAGGGTATGGACTCCTGAGCACCCGAGCTCAGAAGACTAACTTCTAGCTCATATGAGGATGATACCCACATGTTTGCACTGCCCCTTTTTACAGGGGGGGGGCAAATTCACACACCTCACAGATAGTAGACAGAAAAATAACCATTCCCTAACCGGGACTTAAACCTGGAAATGCCCAGATCAATAGGAAGACGTGCTACCTCTGCGCCAGGACGCCGTCGATAAAAAGATTAAAATGTATGGAATGTAATGTATCTAAAGGACGATGTATTATGTTCTTGAATGCTAAAATAATATGCTGAAAAAAATCAAGAAATCAATTTTTATACGTATTTCTTGTCTTAAAAGTTTAAATTTATAAAATAATTTTGAAGGACTAACAGACAGAATCGCAGAAAGTACTACTATTCTACGGTTCAAGTTGGGCTAACTAGGCATTTTAGACGATTTCAAACAATTTCAATAGCTGCTTCATGATAAATCGTAGGAACAACGAACAACTCTTATTCTATCGAATTATTAAATGGCCTGAAATAATTAAACTTTTCCGAAATATTCTAAAGTTATTAGGAAACTGTTGTGGTAAATTTGACTTGCATATGAATACAATTCTCCCGTTTATATTATTTCTATCAAATGCAAATATACCGATTTCGAATTCTTAGATACGAATGAAGGGTTAAATTTAAAAGCTTTTGAATAGCAAAACCGTAAGAAGCAGTTTTAGATACTGGAATGTGATTACACAATATTTTGTTTACAAGCATACTGCGAGAAAATATTCACCCCTTCTGTAATACAGATTTATATAGGGGTTTTAACAAATTTTCGAATAAATGGCTTTACTCATGAAAATATAATAGTTACCAGTAAAATAATTTTTAAAAATACTTTGTGATAAATGTGTTTTTAACTACGTTCAGGTTCTTTGGCGTCGATTTCCTGGTCTTCTGTCTATTTTATTTTGGCATTACTTGAGGATATTTAAAGTTTAAATAAATGAATAAAAATAAATTCATTAAGCATTACTTCGAGCTTATTTCATATAAAATATGAAACAAGCCTACAAATCTTGATTTTTTCCCCCATCGATCATAATCTTGCATTAATATAAAGTGAATTAGCGCAATTGAGTCTATTCAACAAAATATGATAAATAATTTATTTAATGTATGATTTTTCAGATTTTAATACAAAAAATGGCAGATATTAAAAAATATATTTTTCTTGAACATAAAATATATTTTAGTAATTTGGATGCTAAATCAGTGGCATCGGTTTCCCCCAAATTTATCCCGAATTATCACGTTAACATATATTCTATCAGCCAGACAAGCTAAAATGTATTAATAAGTAAAATTCATTTGCTCTAATGAGTAAACTGATTGAAATCTACAAACGGCAAAATGCTTTAAAACAATAAATTTGATGTAAAATATACAATATATCATTTACAAATTTCATTTACCCTAATTTACAACATTTTTGAATTATTTTATCACATACAGACGGACGGCCCTTTTCTAAAAATATGTATTTCGAAATCAGGGTGATCTAAAAATGGTGATTCGTCAAAATAAGGAGCTCGTCTTTTTTTTTTTTTTTACTATTATTATATTTTCTCTATATATAATAATAGTATACACAAAAGTAAAAACGATTATAATTTTTTTCCTAAAAAGAAATTCTCATTGCCTACGAAATTTCAAGTAGCAATTGAAAATTTTTATTTCTTATTACCTCAAAAATAAATTGCCCTCTTTCAGATTCATTCTTTTCAGCTTTAACCGATTATAAAGTAATTTACTAATGATCGACTAAAAGAGTGGAAAATATTTAAATTTCGCTTTCTCTCCACTTAAGCTCTCAGCACAAAGAACATGTTTAATAAATGCGATGAAAGTTGCGCTGTTTATTTCCATTCACAGAATTTTATTTTTCAAACAAAGCGTTCCGTGCTTCGGGAATAAGCATTGTAAAATTTGCTTTAATGGAACATAAAAATTCTTTTGATTAAAGGTTCAAAACAAATGTTTTTTTTTAATTCTGAAAACCTAGTAATTTATTAATTCTCTCGAGAAATTTAAACAAAGTAAAGTTACTGGCTTTCGTTGCGAATTTATAAAAAGAAATCCTTTTAAAACTGCATACATTATTTAAAACAGTCGAAATGCGTTTGCAATCGGTTTGTAAATTTACAACATCTGTTACAGCTGTAATTAAATGTTGTCAAAAAATATTGGAGTGGCTTTATATCCAATTTAAACTAACGAAGATTTTGAATATCATATGATAATTAAAATAATATCGGTAAGCACAAAGAGTTATATAAATTCAACGAGGAACAAAGTTTTTGCTTTAAAAAAGTTAACTGAAAAATAAATTTAAGTAAACTTAGCAAGTAAATATTTTTTTCTATTTCATATTTAGCCGAACCTTTTCAATAATAACTTTTTTTAATAATTAAGAAACAGTCCAATTTAAAAAAATATTTAAAAATATTCTTACCTGTTAAGTCGTTTCGTAATATATTAAAACAAGATTTTGTCAGGAATGATCAAGAAATTATAAATATTATCTTCGATAATTTTTTTGGTATATTTCTGCACTAACATATTTGAAATTTCTAAACAATGTTATGCTTAGATTTTCAAAGACCAAAATTTCTAAATAGAATCCATAAAACAGCTGGATTGAACTTCTCAAAATTTTTCCCATACACTCAAAAAGGTATCATCCCATTACCCTCCACTAAAAAGTGTGGATTTGGGGCTTGTGAATGTCGGGAATATTCGGATTTTTATTTAATGTCCCACAAATGAGAACTGCATGATTCTATTTATTGTAAAGAAAACTGTCATGTATCAGTTGCATGGCATTAGGAAACAATAATATCGAAATACGGATATTTAGCGCGAACTCAGTATTTTAACAAATAAAAAACGATCTTCAGTTATTTATTTATTGGAGACTAATCATTTTCATGAAGTACAGAAATGCTAAAATAATCGAATATGTGTTTTTATCTCATTGTTTTTTACCATTGTGAAAGCAGCATTCTCAGAACTGTAATTATAGTCACAAAAATCGATCTCATATTAAATTTCTTTTATATAAACACTGCACTCTTGAGTTATTATGTTTATATGAATAAAAACTGTAGATCTACATATGGTTAATCCCTTATAGGGTTTGGTTTAAACCCAACACGAGAGGTCTATGTAAAACCTCTTCGCTTATGATCTAATAAAATTGTTATCCTAGAGAACCCTTGCACCCTCCCAAGCAGCTCTTGTTGGCATACGATAATTAAGAAGTACACTGAAAGGTCAGAAAAACAAATGGTCGTATGCAAATAATGGAAGTGTTCAACCAATCAGTGCAACGCGATGCGATCGACAGTGCGTATATAAGATAACATGTGTCTCGGGAGGCATTTATATTGATTCTTACTGTTACAATGGCATGTTATCAAGATTTAAACGATTTTTAGCGGTAACTAATCGATGGCGCATGAGAGAAGGAGCACGATGTTTGCTAAGAAGAGATGAAAGTTGGAATTTTGAACCACGGATACCAGCTTTCCGGTAAGCCAAATCCCCTACAGTGGTGCGACTTGAAAAAGGCCTCAGTAGTGCGGAAGCATCGACACCTGAAAAAAATATTTACACGAGATGGATGTTTAGAATTTCCACAAATTGCTGCAGATTCGAAACTAACAATAAATTAATTATATGCTAATAAACTTCATGTACCACCGTGGTTTTCTTTACCGAATCAAAAAGCAGATACCGTGTTCACTCGTGGGCATACTAGCCATCACCATCTCCATTTCTTGTTAGGTGAACAACCTCCTCTATGCTCTAAGTATGACTGTCAAATGTGTATACAACATACATTGTCAGAATGCCCAAATTTTAGCGTTTGCCATTTATTCAAAACTCAAACATTCCATCGCCATTCTTACTTAGTGAGACTCTACATGCTCTTTTTTTGCATTTTTAAGGTCTATAAAATTTTCAGAGCTCATTTAAACTTGTTCGTTTTGGGTTATTTTTATACATTGTGATTTAAACCTTAGTTTGACCCAGCATAGTCAAAAACATGGCTCTTGCAAACAGAACCCCCCCCCAAAAAAAAAATTGATGATTGTTTGGCGAATATTGTATTTTCTTTAATACCTATATAATTTTAAAATTATTTGGAATAATTACATGAATAATATGAATTTCATAAAAAAATTTTCTGTGAGTTGCAGAGAAAATAAACGTGTATACATGCGAAATCATTTAAAACAAGGTTTTCTCTTCAATGGAAAATGCAAGAATCAATTAGAAAACGGATTTGCAAATATGGCTCTTTTGGTGTTAGAAAAAAAAAGTGCAGAAAAAAAAACCAAATCGTTTTGTTTAATTTCCTCTTTTTATTAGCTTTTTCATTCCAAAACTTCATTTAAATCTTCTGTTTTGTTTTTAATATCAAGAGTAATTTTTTCCATCAAAATTTTCGTGTTTTAAATGTCATAGTCTTTAAACATGCATTCAGATAGATGCGCAGATATAGTTTTAAAATTGCTTTATTGAAATGAAAGAGGTACATAACATACTTAGAGATATTTAAAATCTCCATGTTGGGTTTTCGATTACAGTAATTCTTGTATACAATGGCTTCAAACACTGATCGACTCTTCAGAAATTAAATAGGAACTCCAAAAATGTTATTGTATTCGAATTTAATTTTCCATATCATCTCCATTTCCTTCTGAATAACACCTAATTTATAAATCTAAATAAAATTAAATTACTTTTTTATAGAAATTAATAGTGAAATATCGAGGGATAAAAAATGTCACAAAACTGAAAGAATGTCAATATATTTTTGGATAAATTTTCAAAAAAAAAATTAATTAATTAAAATTTGCTGATGCTTTTTAAATATAATAATCTTGATAGTTTAAAGATGATTTGAATTTTGTCTTAGCAAATATATTTTGCATTCACAAAAAAAAAAAGGCTAGCAGCGTAAAAATTAAAAAAAAAATTGACTTTTGGAATTCAATTATTTTTTATCACAAAAGTTGTAAATCTTGGCGAAATATTGCTAAATTAGTAAATTTATCTCGAGCGTTTGATTCCTTTAGGTTGCAAAGAGAAATTGCCTCAGAAACAATAGATAATGACCCCAAACAGAAAGCTCATTTGATGTTAGAATTTGGGAGAACTCGCGTCCGAGCCCTGTGAAAGCAGAACGAAGCGAAAACTTTTCTGCTTCAGTTTCCCTCCAACCTGTAGGGAGAGCCACGCGATGAACTCTTGCGAACGGGCATTCGGCCAGATCAAAATGTTTTGTGAAAGAGAGAGAAAAAAAAATAGAAAGATTAGATTTTATTTTTCTCTATTAGTGATAAGTTATAAGAATTATTTAAAAGTAATAAACTATAATCTCATTAGAATATTCATTTCTTAATGTAAAATTTATGAAATATTGTTTTTGGTTTTCGATTAAAAAGTGTTTTCGGTAAACTTTAAAAATGTCTGGATTGAAATTTTGAAACTTTTTAAGACACACTGTATGTGCTGTTCATACGAGAGAGTAATTACGATCCATTTATAAGTAAGGCATAGAAACAGTTCTCATATTGTAAGAATATAAATTTCTGCCTGTTGTATAGAAAAATGTATTTCTAGATAACTTAGCCTTTTTGTCGTACGGAAAGTCAACATCATAGCTTCCTACTTAGATTATAGGATACTACTTTGATAATAGTAAATACTTCAATTCTACGTCCTTCCCAAACAGGACATATAATTGAAATAATAGTTATATCCTATTTTGGACATAATTATTGTTTTAATTCCTATAACGATGAAGCATTTTGAAATGATTCTTACATTTTGAATTTCTTAATGCGTTTATTTAATTGCTAATTAAATTAAAATTTAGCCATTCTCAAAATCCGCAATTGTGAAGGGGTTAGTAATAGATTAAAAACACACACTATTGAACACTGTTCAGAGATCTAAATGTAAAAAAATTGGATAAATAATGAGTATGAAGAATGCGTGCAAACAAAGCAAACGTTAATTTACGCTAAAATCCTAAATAAATTTGAAGCTTCGTTCACCAAGGCTGATATTTATTAGATTCTGATATTCATACTTTTCTAGTAATGAAAATTTTTATTAGTTATTAGAGTTTGACTGGCAGGTGATATATGATTTATGAGCAAGGAAATTAGAAACCTTGTACACTCATGCAATTTGTATGAAACAAGTCTTTAAAGACCCACTGGGCCTCATGGGAAACTTCTGAGCGAAAGCATGAATAGACATTCATCGTCTGATGAGGCTGCTGATGATGATTATCTCTTTTTACAACGGAAAGAGGGGTTACAGTAACTTCTGAGGGTATGGACCCCTGAGCACCCGAGGGCAGAAGCCTGACTTCTAGCTCATATGAGGATGATATGCACACACATTCGCTTGCACAGCTCCTTTTTACGCAGGGGGGGCGGGCACATTCACACAACTCGCAGATAGTACACAGAAGAACAACCGTGCCCGAACCGGGATTTGAACCCGGGACGGCCGGATCGCGAGGAAGACGCGCTACCTCTGTGCCAGTACGCCGGTATATTTACCGTCCGAGAGCAATGAATGAATTTGAGACCACCAACAGAATCTCCTTTAAGCTTCACGGGGAAAGGAAAAATTAACGCGAACGAAATAACATTAATGCTAATATTTCCGAATTGACTCTTAATTTCAAAAAAGCCCTGCAAAATTAAATTGCAGATAAAAAATGCATTTTTAATATTATTGTAGTGCGTGTGTTATAATAGTAGTTACCTAAAATGATGAAAAATGTTGCAGTAAAATTTATTTTAAAAGTTTTGAAAACATTTATTAAAAATAGAACTTTTTAAAATTATTATTGAAAGACTAATTTTGGATTTTTAAAGTGATATTTAAAAGTTTCTGCTCAGCAATATAATCCAAGGTTAGTAAAACTTAATATTTCAATTAATTTTTAATTAAATGTAATTTTAAAAGAATATTTTCATCATGTGAGAACATAATGTTGTTTTGGTTAGAAGGTTTTGATGTCCCCGAAATTAATGGACAAAAAAATATTTTTTCCTACTTTTACAGTATTGCATTATTATTACGTATGTTTCTTAAATCTTACGTATGTTTCTCAAAATCGGTCGAGCTCCAAAACTTTGTCAGCTAAAAAAGGTGAAAAGGAAATTTTAAAAATATATAATATATATAGAAAAAGCGATAGAAAAGTCTCGTCATTGTTTCAAATTGGTTTAAATTGATTAATGGCATATTAATTAGGATAAATAATGACTAAAAAATAATAATTCACATGATAACTTGAAATTTACAATCGAAGATTTCATTTTTATTGATAATTTTTTATTCGTAAAGTAACTATCTATCAAATTTGCATCCATTTTAACTATCCACTTCACAGAGAATTTTTTTTTTCGATTTTAATCCATTTAATCATTTTATAGTACATTGAATATCGGGATATAAATTAGTGTATAAATATTGTGTTAATGAAACCTTGATAATTGCGTTTATCAATCAATTCGGGTTAGAGAACTCCAATGCAAGGGGGATGACCTTTTCGCTCACCTTAAAGGCCCCTCATCATAACATCGTAGTTTGAGATCGTTATTAATTACAGCAGCAGGCACGTCTAGAATACACTGGAGACCCTCTCATCACGTAGCGATTAGTTAATTATATGTTGCTACACTCTCCTACCTTTAGAATATCCCAAGGGACGTAGTTCATAGCGGAAATGCATATTCACATGGAGAAAATATGTGATTTTTTCAGATATGTTTAACAATGTTTTCTAATTTTATTTGATATTATTACATTTATTAGATTAATAATGATTAATCTAATAAATGTAATAATATCAAAAATGATGGGAATATACAAAGGCTGTTTGGGCGCAGGATTTTGAATCGAGGTTTGATATCTGAACCTAACCTTTATCTAATCTGGCAATAATCAAGCATGTACCGGGTGTTCCAAAAATGACCGACATATTTGAAATTCAATAAAAACTAAACGGGCAGCTATAGAAATACACCGTTTGTTGCAATATGCAGACGATTTAATTCAAAAGAAAACGCTGAATACGAGTTCGCCAATCTGTAAGTCATCTTTCTGCTGTAAACTTGTGCTGCTCAAAAATTGTGAGTTGCAGTGGAAAAATCGCTTATTCCTTAGAATAGAGGATATTTCTAGTGTCGTAATTTCACACCTAGAGCGCAGTATTGTGGCAACAAGATGAAGTTTTTAATGGAAATTGAATGTAACCAAAGGACCGAAAAGTGATACAATCACGGATCTGTTTGAACTATCCTACATATACAGGGAGTGGCGTGGATTGGCCTCCCTATACACCAGACATGAACCCCTGTGACTTCTTTATGTGGAGACGCTTGAAAGACTAGGAAAACCAACACAATTCGGAAACAATTGAACCACTGGAGCAATTCATTTGTTCTGCATGTGAAGCCATCCCGCTTGAGATGTTTAAGGGGGTTTCTGCTCATTTCATTCTGAGACTACGCCATGTTATTGCTGCGCATGGTAGATATTTGGAAAATATAGTAGTTTAGATTTTTCTAGACTGCAGCGCCATCTTTTGTTTTTTTGAAAATTGTTACTAATTTCTCAAGTTTGCCTGAAAATTTACTGTTATCCCAAGCATATTGCAACAAACTAACTGATTTTTCAAATATACCGGTCATTTTTTAAAACACCCGATATAAAGAAAGCACATTCTACAATAGATGTGATGGTATCAGGATCTCTGAAAAATTGGATTGCAAATAGGTTTGTAGTTGCTGAAAGCTGATCAATAGAAAAAAAATCGTAACTTTTCATTTTTTTTTCATAACATTTTTTTTACAATAACATACGTTACTGAAGATTAATTTTAATACTCCACAACATTCCGGGAATTATCTGCCAGCAGTTTCATTTGCGCGCACAATTGACCGCTTTGAGACCCGTGATCATAGTGACTTGTGTCGCTCGAGTCATTAGCGGCAACATATTGTAGAAGCGATTAGGAACGTGAAGTAGATTTATAACAGTGTGGGTTGTGTGCACGTACCTCTGGCGATGCCCCCATGTAGGACAAGTGGTTAGTGTCACTTCTGCATTTTTCTGCCGATTGAATAGAAAGTGGAGATACAAGTGCCACTACACAAAGGTTATCAGCGTCCTTCACATCGCATATCGCTTCTTGGATATTTTAGCAGTAATAATTTGACCTACAAAAATCGAATTTTATTTGCAAGATTTGCCGCATTAGTTGAAACGTGGATGACAGAAATCGGTATGTCTGCTTTAACTGTTCCTTTCCTTTTATGGAAAAGGGTCAACGATGTCCATGTTATGATATAAAGATGCATTTTCTAACAGAATCCTTAAATACTCAACGGAGCAGTGATCCTACATATGAACTCATAACGGAACTGAAAATTATAAAAAGGATATTTTACTCAATGTTTGTGCAAGTTAAAACAAGGCATGGAAATTTTCCCATATACTTCTACAGGTTCGGTAAGATGCGAGGCAACAGATGCGTATGTGGTGAAACAGGCACGGTTCAGCGCTACATATCAGACTTTGTCGATCTCGAGGAAATTGGAGGAAGAGGTATAATGGATAGTGACAATTTTGACAAAGTATTACACAGCGAAAGATGTTTTTTTTTTGATGAACTGAGTTCTTTTAGTATCATTTCGATTGTAAGATAAATGTAGCAGTGTGTGTTTGCAATGTCAAATTTATTAATGTTGCTTTTTAATATTTTTTGTTGCCATGTTTTAATGTTTCCACGTGTTTTTTGGTTGTAATGAGCAATGAATTCCAAACTTTTCTTTAACATGAGCACTATTCAATTTGTGTGTGTTGTACAACCAATAGAACTCAAATTTTAGACGATATCGAAATTTATATATTTTTTTATTTCAAAACAACATATACATTTATTGATTATAATTATTGATACAAACTGATTTCTTATGATTTTACTATTTTATTCTGTTAAATACCCTCTCATGGAGGAATTATTGGCAATGAGGAGGCAGACAAGGCTGCTAAATTGTCAAATATTCCAGCGATCACATCTATTTATGTAAGCGATTTCAAGAAGCACACTTAAAGGTTTCTTTATTCCAAATGGCAAGCTCAATGGATTTTTAAACGAACATTAAATTATATGCTGTTTAACCCCATGGACCACCATGATCTTCCTTACCGATTCGAAAAGCAGATACAGTGGTAACTCGTTTTCGCGTTGGGCATACTAGCCATCCCCATCTCCATTTCTTGCTAGGTGAACAACCGTCTCTATGCTTTAAGTCTGACGTCAAATGTCTACATAATTTTTACTGTAAAAACACAGCGAAAATAGCGTCTTAGATTATGCAGTGTGAGGTACCATTCGACGATGCGAAGAACTCGCTCGTACGTCGTATACATTTTATAAAGCAGGAGTCGTGGGATCATCATATTAATAACAAATTACATTCTATCAGACTCACCTTTACATTCTGAACAACTCTTCCAATACCTGAGCTGCTCGAGGTCAAATTGACTCGACTCCCTATTGACCATAACTCATCGACACCTTTCATTCAGCGAAAGAACTCCTACTTGCCTAAATTGTCTAGTATATTTAACTGATGTTCACGTTTTATCGGATGCCCAAATTTTAAATGCGATCGGATACAGTTTTTTAATCGCTAATCGCTGGGAATGCGAATGCTGATTGGTGACCATCCCCGCTAAAGCATTTGTAAATTTTTAAAAAGTATTGGTATTTACCTTTTTTAATATTTTATCATGATGAAATTCAAGGAACTTGTTTCTCTTTAAAAGACAATAGTTCAACGTTTTAATATTAATACATTTTAACATTTAATTTTTGTATGCATAAAATTTTTATATATATTTTAACCATAAGTCTGGCGCAGTATAGTCAGAACTGGCTTATGCGTTATTAAAACCCACAAATTCAAACCAATCCAAAAAATTTTTTAAAAACTTATAGAAAATTTCTAGCTTTTTACGAATTGTTTGAAGATTATGTGAACTTTTGTTGGTCGTTTTCCCTTTGTCAATGTTTAATCGGTAATACGTATAACAGCCAGTCACAATGCGAATTAGTTCTGTGGGTGATTGAAAAAAAAGCGAGTACTGATCCGTGAATTTTGATGTAAAATATTACCTAACAGCATGTAATTATTACTTATTTTTGACAATGAGAGTCCCTTCCTGATAATTATTCACTACATCGAAATGCCAGTTGCATATTGATTGTAAGAAAATAAATTATTTTGTTGTTCCCAAATATTTGGGAAAAAAATACCAGACATTTATTTCTTTTAATTGAAACAGTATAACATTTCAAAGCTATTCATTTTTTAAAACTTTTTGTTGTGACAGTATTTAGAGTTAATTTATTCGTATTAGGTCCAACATTCTTTTGGCGCCCATATTTATAGAGCTTTTGTGGAAATAGGGTAAATCAACTAAATTTTATTTTCGACTCTTCCAATGGAATTTCTAAATTCAAGGTCACTAATTCAAAGTTTCTAATTCGGGCTGAATACTACTTCAAACTTTATTGAAAAATTGCCATTCTAAAGAGAGGGCGTGCATTAAGGATTCCTTAATTTCTCTTGAGAACTGATTTCGCAGCTCGGAACCTTTCGATCACAAATTTAAAAAAAGTTAGAGGTGGGATCCGAGAGATCGGTTTTCCGAATCCCAAACCTAATCTAAATAATCGGGCAGCGGCGGGCTAAGATTCCAGCAACCCTATCAATCTGTTGACCTCCCCACCGCTCGGCGAAGTGGTACAGTCGCCAACGCTCGCACACGGCGTATCGACCGAACACCCGCTCAGACTCACCTAGGAATCGTCTGCAGCCAGGGGGTGAGTACTCCAGCTCTACACCCTTTCTTTCCTGTTCATACGCCATTTCTCATAGGGCCCTGTCTTGTTTTTCACTTCTTGAAGGATGTGTTGGACACGATTCATACCCCTCCCTCGACCCCGTGCTATCGTTTGGTACCGGCACACCCCTCCCCCCCCATCCCTCTCCGGAGTATCATCGTCTGCGAAATGATGTGTGAAAACGTACTTCATGGGAACCGGTATCATTTACAGCGATTTTTTCCCGGTTCTGTTTCCTGTTTTAGTCACAGGAAAAATCATTCGGCAAATGCATTCAGAAGAGGAGTGAGGGAAGGGGTGTTGCAAATTAGTTTTGTCACGGAAAGTAATATTAGTTTTCGTGGTCAACCCTTGTTGAGTTAGATGTTACAGTTCCACCGGCTTACTGTGAACAACTTTTCTGAAATGTTGCTTGCGTGATAAGCATGAACGGAAATATTCAGTATGCTTAGTATAAAAGGATTTCAATTAAAAAGGTGCTGTCAAAGTGTAATAAAGCATATTTATGTTTTAAAATATACAGGAATGTGTTTTTTCTTTTTTTTTCATTTTATTTTCGAAACTATAATTTTTAGAAAGAACGTTTACAAAAATTACCAATGCAATATTTAAAATTTCGTTTTTTTTTTGGAATTACGATTTACGAACAACTGAAATGATCAATATTTTGTTTTTATTAGTGTTGCTTATTTAAAGTTTGTTTATAATTATATATGTTACCGTGCTATAGTTCGTTTATTGTTCCAGTTACTTTCAGGCTCAATTTTTGAACAGTAACTTTATTTTTTAAACAAAAATATGGATTTGAATAGCATGAAAGAGATGAAATACAGCTTCGATATTCATAAAATATGAAACCATTTTATGGAATTCAAATTTTTTCCAAACTTTTTGTTATATATAATATTTTATTCAATTATTCAGCTTTTCGTATCTAAAAATGATTTGAATTAAGTTTTGATGAATAATTTTTTAAGTTTTTCTGAGAAATCATTTTTGAAAAATTTGTTTGCATTTTTTTCAGATGTTTGGAAAATGTTTTAGTATTTTGAAAACTATATTTATATTTTCGGCAATAAGTTAATAATAATATAAATTATTAGTAATAATATGCCTCAGATATTATTACGAATATATTTCCGTGAATGCACGTCAAGATGGTTTTCTATAGAAATGTCATCATGTAGTTTTCCTTGTATTGCATTCATTGTTTCTAAAATGTTTTTAAATAAAATTTTATTTTTTATGAATAGGTACATTATAACTAATGCTTAAGCCGCAATATATATATATATATATATATATATATATATATATATATATATATATCCTTAACTATTTTTTATAATTATAACAGTTCTTATATCCTGTCAGTTTCAACGTAAATGAGCCCCAGAAAGTGGGCTCCCGTTTTAAAATCATGACAAGACGCACAAAAAAAAGTTTACGTAAACATTTATAAACAAATAAAATTCTTTTTTAAATATTTGAAGCTTATTTTAATGATATTTTAATGGATTATGAGTTATTACATTTATTTTCTATTTATTAAAAGATTAAAATTTGTTTTGTTTTCAATATTTATGCGTCAATTTTTTGAAGGTACGTCAAAATCGAACTTATTCGGTTTTTAAGAAAATTTAACTTAAGTTTAAGGACATAAATATTACTTAAAATTAATTCTACTTGGAGACTTCTATTCGTTTGATTCTGAGGATTAGAATTAACATTTTTTTTATCCGATTACTTCTTATTTTTTATTTTGATAATTGATTATATTCTTAAACAAACCAGCTTTCTCCTTTTTTTAATGATCTTCAACATCTCCAATTTCCTTTTTCACCTAAATTTTTTGTTTTTCTTCATAATTGAAGAAGGAGAATATTGTCTAATTTGTATGTACTTTCTCATCGAGAACTTTAACTGTTGATTTCATAAAAGAACTTAAAGGGGAAAAAAAGGCTGCTGGCATGGCATACTAATGAGCTTTTTCGTTGTAAATATTCTAAGCATGAGCTGTCAGCAACACGGTGGGCTGCTCTAATGAAAGGTTTAGCGTTAAAAGGGGGCTTTAAATGATTATTAACATGAAAAGTTACAGAAGTGCTTTATTTAAAATGATTCATCACTTATATTTGACTACATAAAATCAAAATATTTTATGAATATTCACGAAAGGTTAGGCTTATAATGAATTAAAGTTAAAAGTTTTGTCATTTAATTCAATAAATGAATAAAAGAGATTGGCTTTTTTAAAACAATTTTTGTTTCTTTAAATCTAAAATTTTTGCATTAACGTTGAAATTTTGTTTCTTTAAATTTATAATGTTTACATTAATGTTGACATTGTAAATAATAACTATTTTATCAATGTGCTTATAGATATTATTTATTATAGCATGCTGAATTGTAATTCAAATATTTTATCTCTGATGAAAATACATTTTAGAGCTTTAATTAATCAGTTTATTTGATTAATTAGAATTAATAATATTGGGTGGTAATTGTTTGTTCAGTTTGGGGAAAATATTTTTTATATCACGTTTTAAACTATAAAACCAGTTCAGTTTCATTGAACACAAGTTCCAGTTTTAGAAAATTATCTACGTTTAATGATAGGTAATAAATGTCAAAAATTATTTTATATTTTAGAAAGTTGCCCACTTAGTACAAAAAAAGGATGGATATTTTAATATTATTTTCAAACTAATGCATTAAATATTCATTTAATTTTCGCCAAATCTGTTGTGAGGGTTCATATTTTCTTATTGTATTCGAAATTAAGAATTTTACATAATCACAAATACAAACTGATTTTTTTAAAATTGCAAATAACAATAAATTGATTCCTAAGTTTTTTAGTTAAAAGTTGAGGGTCCTCTTAACTTTCACTAAATTAATTTTTCTAATGATGGTTCGCTCTTTTTTTTATTGCTTCTTCCATGTATTTGAAGTTATTTTTATAAGATATTCAATTTTTTTTACAGAAAAATGTAAGTAAGCTTATTTATATTTAATTATCTATGCTCTTATTAATTTTTATTGACTTTCATCATTATAGACTGATTTATAAAACGAACACTTTTTTGACTATTACTTATTTAATCTAGTTATTAATTAACCATAGAAGACAAAACAGTGCTCATGTTTTGTCTGCCAATTGCTCTCAAAAAATTGAATTTCTAAATATAATAGGTTTATATTTGTTCTAGAATTTCTTACGGCAGTTATGAAAATGAGAGATCTCCTACTTAAGGGATAAAAGGGGGAGGAGTTTTGTCTCTGTTTCTTTGTGTGCAATATGTAAAAGTCTATTACTTATGAAATTCATTAGTTTTATATTGATATACAAGATGCTGAATTATTTTATAGTTTTTAGATTTTTTTGTACATTTTAATTTAAACAAAAAGGTTTTTAAATAACAATTCACATCAAGTTAAGCAAAATAAATAAATAAAATGGGAAACTAAAATAACCAATCATCAACTTAATAAAGTTTCCTATTTTTGCTAATTAAGTTTTTAGGTGCTAAAGATATAAAATACTTTAATTATGAAAATGACTTAATTTTTGTATCCTTTAAGTACCGTAAATAAAAGAAAATTAAAGTAGGCCAGTTTTGATTCTGTAAACTCTCACGGAGTCAACCGACTCGAAAAAAAGCCGTTTTCTATTTAAAATTGTATTTATTTCTTATTTCACTTTTTTTTATTTTCAGAATTAATGAGTAAATCGATTCTTTAAAAAAGTACTTAACAAAGGAGGCCTTCTACTAATAAATTATTTTAGAAAAAAAATAGTTAATGATTGAATTATATATTCACAATGAATAATTCCATTCATCTATTCTTTTATTTTTTATTTCTATATTTAATATCATATCGTAAAACCAGTTAGAATCTTTATGTGAGCGTATTTTAATGGTAAAATATACATGAAGATATGAAAAGCACTGAGATGATACATATTATAAGAGAAAGGTTTTTAATTCATCTTATGAAAACAATAAAGGTTGCTGCTAGTATGTAAAGCGCGTTAAGTGGTCTAGACTTTTTCCGCTTATGCAACGTTTTAAATCTTGTGTAATATCGACTTTTTACTATCGATATCCTCTTGAAACATGAAGAAGGCACTTGGGATTGAAATGCTGTGCTGGCTTCGAAAGAGGGTTTTTTTTAGTTAGAAAACATTCTTGAACAATACTGGAATCAGCATTTGCTTAGAATTTAATGTACTGAAGAAAAAAAAATGATTGTTTTATGTTTCAGTTTTGTGAGTTTAGGTTAAGTTTTTTGTTTTGAAATAAAAAATAATAATATCCTATTGTCAGAAATAAAAACTTGTGAATTATTTTTCATAATTGGTCATTAGATATGACACAATGCTTATGTAAAGTGATAACTAGACTCTCAACAAGGAACTGACTTCAGTCAACTTAGAAACTGCATCTCAAATACTTTTTAAAATTTGTAACGGGAATATTATTGCCGAAGTATTCAGAAAAGTTTTATAATTGTGAATTCAAAATATCCTACCGTTTTTCTCGGGCATTTTAAAAAGGTAAAAACCTACGTTAGACGAAATTTTACAAATTCATGTAATGTAAACAGACATCAATATTTCGAAGCTACAACTTAAGTCTAGGAATTTAGTGACAAATAAAGAGCATGGTAGATATTTTAAAGAAATTCATTGATATTTGGTGAAAAAATTCATAATGATGAAATACGGTAGTTCGTAAATAATTTATAAGGCCATATTTACTTTTATTTCCCTCATTTAGTGTTGAAAATATCTTCTTAATAGTTACAGGAAAAGAGATAATATTCAAATTTTAAAAATCTTTTTCTGAAACATTAAAACAATTCAGAAATGGTTTGATCTAGGCACAATAAAAAAAAGTCCTCAAATATTTTTACATAAAAGATTGACTTGATTACCTTCCGTTTGATAGACACTATCATCCCCCCCCGTTTCTGAGTCATAAGCTGTCATCAATTAATGATTTCCTGATGCGAAATTATATTTCTTTCGGATAATATAAGGAGGAAATGTTTAGTTTTGATCATGTTTAAAGAAAAAGGATATCGCTAGTTGGTAGTTAAATTTCGCTTCCATGAAAATCAAATGTGTAATGCAAAAATCTGCGAAATATTTTCAATACCAAATGTCAAATGTTTTTTAACGATATGGATTTGAATTCGATTTCTAAATTGGAGAATTACTGGAAACAAGTAAGAGATTTTTAAGTCATCTGCTCATTTTTTAATAATTTAGTTTGCATAGATAAATGTTTCGCTTTGAAGTAACGCGAGGATTATTTTGAGATGGATCTTGTGATCTTTAAACCTTTACACTTCGCAAATATGATTCAATTCATAATTATTCACTTAATAACAAGAACATGTTTATCGTTCCGAAAAATTTATATATAATTATTTTAAGTTGAATTTTATCGAAAAAATTAATGTTATTTTTGTTATTTTTTTGTAAATATTTGTAACAATTAAAATTTTCAAAAAAATAATTAAATAAAACTTCAAAAGGATGTTCTGGTTTTAATGATGTTTGAGAGGAGATATTCGAATGCAAAGAGTTAATTATAGTCAGATAACAAGATTGGTTTGATTCGATTTGCTCTCCTTTTTTTAAGATTCCCACCACAATGGCGAGAGAACTGTTCACGATAATGGATTCAATGTTCCTACGCTGTTATACAGTGGATCTTCGTGTGGTTTGGGATCTTAACTTTTGCTTTTGGCAGCAAAATTGCTTTAAATCCATTGTGTGACCTCTATTTCTTTTTTAATAATATATTTCTAACAAAATTCTGAATTTTTAAATACTAATTATATAATTTTGGTAATCTGATTATGTTCAAAATAATTTGTTTACATTTAAGGAATTTCAGTAAGTCGTCATACAAAAAAAATCTTGATTAATAAAGTCTTCAGGTCCACACTGTTGAAAATACATCGAAATTTTGTATTCTTTCTTTTCTTTTCTTTTTATGTTTAATGTTTGGCATAGAATGTCCACATCTAGTCCTTATGCCAAACTAAACCAATTATAATATAGGAATATTGTTATTCATTCTTAGTTCCTGTTCTTGATATCAATATGGAAAGTGTTAAACATAATAACATATTTATTCCTACTTCAATTTTTCTTTAATTTGATGTTTAGTTTTAAAATTATTTACTTTCCGTTCTTTATAATTAAAAATTGTTCAAATGGATGTAAAGAAAATAATGGTAGCAATAAAAAGTTATATATTAAAAAAATGTTTTCTTAATCCTGTCACGCAGCTCAAGAATTTTAAATCCAAGAAGGAACCTAATCTTTAAAATTCAAACTCTGAAATTCTTTCCACATTCTATTCTTTAATTAATAGATATGCAAATTTCTTTCTATTTTTAAGATACTGTAAAAGCAGCGTTTAAATTCATAAGCTAGTGCATACGTATCGAAGTATTAACCTCTTGACATACGAATTTAATTAACTTTCTAATTAAATGACACATCTTATTTCGGTCATTTATTGTTAATTTGTTTTTTAATAATATATGACGCATTTGGGATATTAAAGCGTTTCCAATGGATTTTTTAATATTAAATATTTAATTCTATGACTTAGTTGCAGACTTGATACTAAAAATTCATTAATTCGATCCACTTGTTAGACACGTCATTGTATGTGCAGGGGATAAATTGCTTTGTTCACGATGGTAAGCATTTTTATATTCTACAAAAGAACAATATCAGGAAACTCAAAACCGTTCGTTTCGTTTCTTCAATTTGTTTTCAATTTTCAATTTTTTTTTTCATATAACTTGGTAATAATGTATAAAAAATTGTAAAGTTGAATCTTTTTTAATAGAAGAATTTCAAGCGCATGTGCAGAAAAGAAACAGGTGTGCTATAATTGACTAGACACAGAAATTTATTGATCGTTCTTTGATGGCAACTGCCGAAATTTATGAAAGAAAAGGCTTTATCTTAAAAGATTTGATTACTTTATTAAATATGCTCAAATCATATTTCGGAAAGATGTGCATTTTCTTTGTTTCATACTTTTAAATAACCGGACATTATTTTTGATGCATTCACTCAAGTTTAAAAAATGTTTTAGATATTTTTTTTTCTCTTTGAATAATATATTTTAGAAAAACCAATTTTTTTCCTTATGAGCAAAATGTTTGTAATAAAGATAATGAAATTCTTTAATTTTAAAATAATCTTTTCTTATAAACTAAACTTATTTGTGTGTCTACTTGATCATTTTAGTGTGGAAATAAGCGTATAAAAACACAATTAAAAATAAATAAGCCATTTTACTACATGAAAAAAAATAGCCAGAAATATTAAAGAGAATTGAAAGACTATTGGAAGGAAAATTTATGTCGCACTGCTTAATATGTTCGCACTTCCATGGTATATATCCAATATAGAACAAAATTACTTGAAAAAAAAATGTGGTCAAAATATTTGAGCACTTAATTATTTTTTCAACATCTCTATATCGTTTCAGTGCTTGAAATTGTGGATATCCAGACTAATACTATTTTAAGACATAAATTGTGAATTATCTTTTTTGTTGATTATGCTATAAAAGTTACGATAGTTACGATACATTAAACATATTGTGAGACTTTAAAATTTAAATACTTTTCATTTACACTAATTTCTCTCTTCATTGAAATATCCGAAAAGAATTTTTCAAGCATGCAAAAAAGATAAATTTAATAATTTTCCGTGTCCAAATTTAGAATACTATTTAACACATCGGCAGCCGGCGACCCGCGAGACATTCGACGGCTGAGCGGCGGCAACGTGGCGGAAACTTCACGAACTCAGACACCCGCGTTTTCGCGGGGCCGGCTGCCAATGTGTTAAATAGTAAGAGAACAAGAAATGTGGGGAAGTGTGAAAAGCTTAGAGATATTAATTTGAATAAAAAGCTGATTTTTGATTAATTCAGTCTGCCAAATAAATAAGTATTATAAATTTAATTAATTAAATATTTGACTTACTTTTGTAATGCTTCTCCAATAAATAATAAAAGTTTTAGGAAAATTTTAATTTTTCAAAGTGAAAATATTTTGTAATATATTTTTATCATGTCAGAACATGATTTTGTTTTTGGGATGAGGTTTTTGGTGTCATCAAAAATTCATTGGCGAAGAAATTGAAATTTTATTATCTGCACGAGCATCTGAAAAAATCAGCTTTTAATATAACGTTGCCATAGCATTTACAAAATTTCTGATTTTAAAAAGAAATAATTAATGACTACAGCTAATAAAACCTCGAAAAATACAATTTTGAACACGTGATTATATGAAATGAAATAAATAGTATATCTTTTTAAACAAGAAATGCCAGTCAAAGTTTTTTTTGGATTGTTTGCAATACTAAAGTGACTCATTGGATAAAACAATGAAAAAAATATATAATTTAACTTGCACGAGCACGTGGTGCTTGGCCATTCAAGAAATGATGTTCTGACATGATACATTCAAATATGCAAAGCAGATTTTATTTTAATCTTTATTTTTGTTGAATTAAAATTAACTTATATATTTCTAGTATTATGATTCTTACGCAAAACTCAAAAGAAATAAAAAAAATTTAAAATTGTCTATACAGTAAATGTAATACAATTTTGAAAGACTTTATATCAGAAACACTTAATATCAAAGCAGGAGATTCGAAAATTTTGCAATAATGCAAAGCTTTCTAGTTTTTCATTTTGTAAACAATAATTTGTTCAAACCTTTGAAGACTCGAACAATTCAAAGAATCAAAAAGGAAACTCGTTAACCAGCTAATTAAAATGAAGAAAGAAGCAATTGCACAACTCGACTTGTGCAGCTGATTCTCCCGAGCTGCGCTCCAACAGCTGTTGTGAGAATCTTGTTTGGAAATTTTAAAGCTTCCTTTTCTTGGATAAAAGCCAAACGATTTATTTCACAATTATTTGAAAAATCGGGACGAACTAAAGTGATCGAATGTTAAACATTTACAATAGTTGAAGGCATAATCAAAATATGTCTTACTTTGATTAATAGTTTGTCTTTACGATACAATTTCCTCAAAATAAAATTAACACAATATTCTAGTACATAACTATTATACTTGTCTTGCATTTTTTTAAATGTATAATAGATATAATTACGCTTAGTAATTTTTCTCCTAATTCTAAATTTAACTTTTCACTGGTATAAAAATGGTCTCAATTTCAAAATTTGTTTTCAATGCTTTGTTTTTTCTGAAATATAATAGCAGGGAAAATTTAATCAGCAAACTGATATTTGAAAATGAAATTAATTTAAGAGTTGAATATCTTATAAATTGCAATTGATTCGAATAAGCCACTGAGTCACTATAAATGTGTTTTTATCATGTGAGAACATAATTTTTTTTCGTTGGATGTTTTTGAATAACTGAAGCTCGACATCGCGTAGGCAATGAGCAAAAATGACAACATTCACCAACATCTTTTAATCGTATATATATATAATGATTTTTTTAATTCTTAATTTCAATCCTAATTTATTTCCAAAGCCCTATCTTAATTTAGACCAAAGTAATATCATTCTAAAATATTCTCTTATTCCCTGATCCATTTCATTTGCTCTAATTAATTAATTCAAGAGAAGCTGTGTAAAATTGCTGAAACATCTAAACGCTGATTACTTTCTCACACTCCGTGGGAGAGATGAAAATTGCTGACCTAAACAAAATACATTTAAAAAGATCCCTGTGTTTCTCTTGTCTCGTATGCGTGAGTCATGGAAATCCTCATTGAAATCTACTTTTAGAAGCTCTATAAAAATATTTTCCCTATCAAAGTCTTGATATTTATGATCAAGGATAATGATTTCCCGAACTTTTTTTTGTACACTTCGTCAATTCTGTGTGGTGTTGTTCTGTGTTGTGCGCGTCGCTTTCGCTTGTAAATAATGCCTGCTCCCGTGATGGAATAAAAAGAACTTAAAAATGCACCCTGTTTTCTCCATATATATACTCAAACTGTTTTAAATTACTTAATGACTCAATTTAATTAAGCCAAATTGTGACTTAATAATAATAATGTTCTTAGCTGATATTTTGAAATTTGCGAAAGTAGATTTCATTTTTCTTTTTTTATTATTTTCTTTTTAAATTTAGAAACTTCTGAAAGTATTTTTCATTCATTTCAAATAAATTCTCTTTTTTATTATTAGAGTACTTTCTACTGAATGATACAATGAATTCTGAAAATGAATGTACAGAAATGCATTTTTAATATGTTTCACCATTTTAATGTATAATATATGTGTTATATAATTTCCAAATATATTGAATATGACAAAAAAAGTATTAAATAGAAATGAAATTACTTTAATGCAGTTTTAATAAAAATTATACATTTGTATCAAAACAAATTTTTTAGAAAACAGATTTGGAACAATTATTCTTTATAAAGAATAAATGTGGTTGATAAAAATCATATATATATAAGCGAATAGTGTCTATTAACAGCAAAAACTTATTTTCTTTTTTACTTATTAAGAGCCAAAGATATTGGTTTGTTGCTTTGAAGAAAAAGGTGGATATTTTAGGCTTCCATCGTTTTTTAAGAAAGTATTTCCTTGATTAATATACTGCCTATTATTGTTGCTAATCCGAGTTAATGCATTTCCCCTTCAAAATATGAATATATTTTTTTAATTTAAACCTTGAATTTTTGAATGTAATTAATGCACGGTAAATTTCTTAAGATAATTTAATATTGAAATTAAAACTTCAGAGCTTAATATCTATAAATCTCATATTGCAAACGATTTTTAAGTGAGATTTGTGAAGTTCAGTAAAGATATCATGTGTCAAACATAAAGAATGTTACCTTGAATAATTCTATGATACAGCTGAAACAATCTCACAACAGGTGTGTTACCAGAACCTTTTCATATTACACAGTTGTTAACATCATATCATATCATTAATTTATTTATTGTAATTGGATTTTTTTCGGTGTTTTGAAATGTTTCATGAACTATATTTTGTAAAATTGATTAGTAAAGGCCCTTATGAGCTATGAAATGGAATTTAATTTCAAAGGCTGTAGATGAAAAGAAATTATTTAAATTTACTAAATACAAGTTAATTTAATTAGCAGAAGTAATTTCTTTTTTTGAATATCGATTTATTTTTACTAGTGTTTATATAAAAATTGTACTCAGTTTTGCATAAAAGAAAAAAAAATTACAATGAAACACTTTTGAGATATTAATAAGACAATAGTACTAAATGTGATTTTACAAATTTATCTTTTTTATTCAATTTTCAACGTTCTTTAGTTTTTTGCTTAACATTTGGAACGAGGCTAAAAATCTATTCGGAAGAAAAAAAAGGTTACTTTTCATTTATATTTTTTTAGAATGTAGTACAAGATTTTTTCAATTGTCCATTTTTTAATAATTATCCTTATTTAAATTTGGTAAATTAAGGTATTTCAGCTATGTGCAGGTGATATGTTTTGAGATATGTTTATTTATTTTTGCTATTATAAATATTTAAACAGTTTATCAATTAATCAAAATAAATTAAAGTGCACGCACTATAAATTCTTTCGTAGTACTAAATGTAATCCACTTATTAAAATTTGTTAATTAAATTTCCGTTATTTTTTTCATTTTTTTTCTCATTTTTTGGATGATGAGAGGAGGAGGATTTGGAGTGTGATTAAGTACCCCTAAGAAGGGGATGTCACTTATTTTTTTACAAATGTCTTATAAATTTTTTTGCCTACCTAATTTATTAATAATGTCACATGGAATTTATGTACAAGTATGATGACTATATTGATCTTCCGGAAAAAATTAATCTCTGCAATGAACAGTTCAAAACGACGTAAGATTTTATTACCCTTTGAATTCTATAAATACGACTATTTTCGCCTTTTCTTTATCCCCCATTTAAACCTCAACCCCTAGTAATCCGACTTATTTCTTCCAACAGTAAACCCACTAGTAAAGATTAATCTTAGATTTGACTTAATGAAATTTAGTTAAAAGATTAGATTATTCTAGGTTTTTATTGATAGAATTCAATACTTTTTCATTTTGCAGATACAGTGTTTGTCATAAAAAATTGTCTATCTGAAAATAGTGTTGATATTTCTCCATGTTCCCTATCTATTTTTTAAAAAAATCTCTATTTCTCTGCATGGTCATATAACATTAAATATTTTCTTATAATTCTATTAATAGTATTAGTTTTTTTAGAAAATTTATAGCACATGGACTTGAGCTTATGTTAATGTAGCTTAATAAACAATTATCCAAGTTTTTTTTTTCTGACAATATTGTTAATATACTTTTAACTAAATTGAATTTTATCTAGGACAATATTTCTAAAATTAAACGTCAATGATTTTACAATTTTTTTTTCATTTTTTGACATGAATAATAAGAAAATTTTGAAACTGAATTTTAATAGCAGCTATTTTATTGATTCCACCAACTTTTACATGCGCTAGCTAAAATTTTATTTTATAGAAAAAAATTAATAAAGATTCTTAATGTTGAACATCCCCAGAAAGGTTTAATGAATGAACAATTGCGAAAAATATTAAATCATAAAAATAATTTAAATTCACTTTGATAACAATGACCTATTGCAACGATATTAACCCTTCCAAGCATGGTGGAACATTCCTGAAACCATTTATATCAAACAATTAAAATAATGTTATATTTATATTCTTATTAATATTGAATCTCTTAATGGGAAAAGTATATATTTAAAAATTTAAAATATTCTTTCTCCTTTAGATCGTTTAACAATTAAATCACAAATCATTAAAAATGTTCATATATCTGGTTCAGGTAATAAACAGTCATGGTTGAAAAAGTTAAAATGGTTATTTATCCCGAAAAGAGTTACTTGAAGAGATTTACTGTCATTTGCAATCATCATAATGCATTTTTTATTATGTAATATTGATTAAAATCTTATTCTATTTTAAAACATAAAACTACTTGTGAAAAATACCTAACGTTCGGTAAGTTTTAAAATAAAAAGGGCGCACCGTCGATATGCATCATGTGATTCTAGTAACTTGTAAAGCCGGTGTTACACGACCTGCCGTCTTCACAGATTTGCTCGTAAATCTTCCATTCCACCCACTGGGGGACTATACTCCCCCTCGCCTGTGGGCCGCCTGTGAAGACGTCGGAGAGCTTCCCGCAAAATGTCGGTAAAAAGGAGAAACATCAAAGAGCCGGATACTTTGTTTGGGCACGTGCGGGTGGGGGTAAAATTAACGGAGGGACTCTTTGTTTTGTGGTCAGTTTGTTTTGAGTAGCCAAGCAGTTTTGTCCTTCGAGTTCTTAACGATGGAGTGGATTTCTTATTAACTTGTTTAATTTTTTTTATTTTAAAAATCTGAAATTACTCTTAATTAATATTTGTTAATTAACTTTAATTAAATTATAAAGTAATTAATGATTATCGGAACTAAAAAGTATTATATTTAAATGGAGATTAAAAAATATTTATTATTTACATCACCCTATGTAATGAGTAAAGTTATTAAAATTACAGAAAAAAAGTTATTTAACAACTAAATTGGTATAATAGAAAATATGGAATTTTTCTTCATTATCAGTATAAATTTTCCAAGTAATTATTCATAGATGTTACTACAATTACTACAATTATAGATGTTACTACAATTATTTTAAAGTCTAAGAGATGAAATTGTAATTTAACTCCTTCAGGGAAGGGTCATTAAAATTTTCATGTTTTAGATAGTTTAAAATATTAATAATAAAATAAGATAATTAGATAATTTAAAATATTAATTTAAAATATTAATATTGAGTACAAAATATATAAATTATATTGTATATATATATAAATAATGAAAAATCGGTTTCCTTCTGCGATTCTATTTCTTGTTTTGTTCTACATATTGCCACAACTAATCTTAAGCCCAATATAAAATCAATAACTTCAAATATTCAGTCCCAGTCATCTCATTAATATTTGCTAATTTTGATTATTAATTTTTTTCTCAAAATTTAAATTGTGTTCTCTGTATAATTACCAAATAGTTTTCCTCTGTTATTCTATTTCAAGTTTGCCACCTTTTTAGCAGAAATCCTTTTTTTTTTTTTGTGATAAATTATTTCAGTCATATCTATAATGTTTGTATTTCATTCATTCATTTATTTATTGCACAATATGAGCCTGAATAAAATTAGTAAAGTAATGAATTATAATTCATGCGTATTGTTACAAAAAACCCTGTGTTTTCATGTTTTAAACATGTTTTAACATTCACATGCTGCTTAGGCCCTTGACATAATCCTTTTTCATATTTTGGTCTCTCATCCTGAAAACATTGTGCATTCCTTCTTTAAAAGGATCATTAAGGACAGTTACGGACAAGGGCATATATATATAAGGAGTCCAGGGACCTCGGGACCCTCCCAAAATTAGAAAAAATTACAGGTAATAAGTAATTATTATAGGGGATTTTCGTGACTAGGTATACCAAACACTGTTAGCCCCTGCTGATTCCATTACCCGAGCAATGCCGGGTACGGGAATGCTAGTTGTGATATAAGATTCGGTTACACAGTTTTTTTAATTACTTTCTTATTTTCCAAACTGATTTTTTTTATTAACAATACTTAGCTGCCAAGGTCATTTCCTACTCTTTGTAAAGTAATCAGCAAAGGAGTTTCGAGTAGCTTTGGCCCCTTCTCCTGATTTTCGAGGTGCTTTTTTCAAAGGGAAGAAGGAAGAATTTTTATCTAGTGAAGTCATCCCCAACGTCTTTTGCACTTCTTCGTTTTTTCCCCCAAGTATTCGCCACTTAAAAGCACATAAGCTGCAGCAGCACAAGCCTTTTCCTGGTCACTATCCGAAGCAAGCATTTCGTTCATTTTTATTCAAAGTTACCCTCTTAAGAAATATCGAACTCCGACCGAGAGCTCTGGAAACGATGCGAGAAGGGAAGCCGTTTTCTTCAGACGGCGGGTCGTGTGACAGGGTAGGCAGACGGGGGTGCTGTCACGAAGGGGAGGATGGCAGTTTTACGACCACATCTGTGAAGACTACAGGTCGTGTAACAGCGGCTTAACGTGCATTTAGTTTGAACAAAAGCATATATGCCGATGCCAATTATGTGGGGGGGGGGGAGGTTGTTTCGAAGCGCCTAGGCTCCTCGGCTTTGATCTTCCTTTCAACTGAATTGCCGTATTAGTGCAAAACATCTTATGTTGAGCCAAAATAAAATTTTATAAAAACACCAAAAGATTGCTGGGATATTGCCTTTAAGAATCTAGTTATTATCAATAGATGCATAATTAAAAAAAACCCCAGTTAAATAATATATTGCATGATTATTACTATTAAACCTAACAGTTATTACAGTTTTCAGGATTAGCTCACTGGCAACCAGTGAAGGAGTTCGTAATCACGTCGGTAGGTACGACAAAGACATTTATAACAGTGTTGTAATTTAGATTTTAAAATTAAAAAAAAAATTTCTACATAAAAAAATAAACGATAGCTGAATATTTTATAAAATTCATTATAGTTATTTGTTTGCAGTGAGATTGTAAAATATACGGTATAGAAAACAAGTAATATAAAAAAACATATTTTTAAAATCAATTTCTACTTTGGATATTAGGAAAAATTTAGGAAGTTAGGAACATTTTTATTTTAGTTACTTTTGATTAAAAAATTACAATTGTTGTTCTCGTGTTCCGCTTTGCGACGGAAGGAGGGGGGGGCAGTAACTACTGGAGCACTGAACACCCGAATAACATTCACCTCTGACTCTACTGTCTGTCCATAAGGAGATCTCTGGCCGACAGTCGTCTATGTTTACGGCGGGCGTCATAGAAACAGGCGTCGATAGGGAGGATCCATTTCGAATGGGTGGAATCGAACGGAAGTCTGCGGGGGTATTCTTTATCTTGGCGAAAAAATGAAGCGATAAAAAAACTATTGATCATTCGTCTTCTCGCTTTTACCGCAGTTGCTCGTATTTTTGCTTAGCTTACATCTTTTATATTTTATTAATATTTTCTTCGGTTCATATTAACTGCATTTCATTATTTAATAATTTTTGTCCTTTGAATTTTGAGGTCCTTTAAAATGCTTTTTCGATTTAAGAATGGAGAGACTTTAAAATCACAAGCACGTAAAAGTGAGCATAATGTTATAGAATTTTTCTTGAAACTTGCTGAAAATTCGTATTGGAAAAAAGATGGGGTTTTAGAAGAACTAATAATTCAGATTGGAAGTACTGAATCGGTTTCCGATTCAGAAGAAACGGAATCTTGTCACAGTGATTTAGAAATATTTTAATTGAAAGTACACAACTGTCACACGATCTCTGCTAGTTTTGCACTCTTTTAATAATAATTAATGTGTCTTTTAATAATAATAAATAAAAAGGGAATTTTAAAATTGCTTTTTTGTTTCATTTCACTTAGTTTAATCTTAAGTTATAGAATATATAGAATTTTATTTAGTTTATTTCCTGAAGCTACGAAATTTATTTGATTCCTTTTTGTTATTTTCTATTTTTTCTAAAATGTGCTCTTGTTTTCTGTTATTCAATATGTCGATAGTCAAAAGTTTCAGCTTAACATACTTTTGATTATCCTTAAAATTTGATAAAATGTAATTGTTAATTTTGAGTTTCGAAAAATAGTATATATATCAAAAATAAATAAATTTATTTATTTTGGAGAGGTTTTAAGCATATTTAACAATGGATATTTTACTTTGTAACAGCAAACTTTTATAAAAATTATGAAATAATTACTATTATTATGTTATTATTTTTATGTTGAATTAGACAGTTTACTTCACGTTTGCTGCGGAGAATTTGATCTTAAGTAGTTACGTAAATTTAAAACAAATAAAATGAAAATTAATTTTTTGTCATGCTGGATTCTACTTAATTTTTTTTCTTCTTGTGCAGTCGTTAGACATATAAATAATTATTCAGTTTTCTATTTGATTTACTCTGTTCTTTCTGTACTAATCAGAAAGGAATTTCTATATTATTCTAACAGGAATATTATATATTTTCGACATTCCAAGTACGCAAATGATTTTCAGCCCAGTGAATTATTTTTCGAATTTGCTTTCGAAAATTAAAGGCAATATATCAATACCGCCAATTAGGCGCTAAACGCCCCAACGTAAGAAACTTGAATGAATTTCTACCTCTGCGAAATGGACTCTTCTTGCAGTAACCTGTTTCTATAACTCCCGCCGTAAACATAGACGACTGTCGACCAGCGATCTCCTTACGGACAGACAGTACCCCGAGTGGTATAACTCCCGACATGGAAAACTTTGCGACCAGGCTCGAACTCGCAGCACAAGGGATTTGAATCCAACGCCCTAACAATTGCAACATCTATAAAGAACCACTATAAAGGAAAGCGATTCAGTTTTTTTTATTAACTATTAAAAAATTAAGGAATTAATATTCGAAAAAACTGTATTAAAATCAAATTTCATCCAATACAAGTTTAAAAAAAATTATTTGAATTTGAGTGGATGAATAAAAAGTATTTTATTAACGATTGAAAATTTGCACAATATATATATATATATATATATATATAAAATAAGGAAATGAACTAATTACTATTAAAAAAATGATTATTTGAAATTTTAATGAATTATCATCTAATATGTTTACACTTTTACCTCTTAACTATGTGTCCTTTTTTTCCAATAATATTATGCTTTATTTTAATTTAACAAACTTTTGCCATGCAAAGTGACGTTCTGGTTCCGAGCGGCGCGATAAATTCTCGAAAGCGAATACCCAATGAATACACAAAGAGAATCTCCCTGGCTCCCAGGCGCGAGAGAGTCGTTCTCCGCCCAGCGGAGAAATGCGGTGTATCGGGTTCCGGATCATAAAAATAACCGCTGCGACCATTTTCCCGTTTCAAGCGCGCTCTTTGTTCCCGTTCAAATTTACAACCTTTTATTCCTTTTACTTTTTTTTCCACGGATAAACACCTCTTTTAAACCCATTGATTTCTTTAATTCACGTTTTCTATTTAAAGCGTAACGGACTCTTCTGATGAAATAATACGTTTGTATTGTGTGTCTTTGGTACTCTTATTAACTGTGAATGGTTTTTTTTTCTATAAAAAAAGAAGAAACTCAATACTTTAGCGAATAATAAAAGTTATCAGGAAAAGATGTTTTTTTAAATTTTGGAATAATGTAATTATTATTATTAAAATGCTGTATCCACGGATAGAAAAATAAATAATAATAATAAGAGGATACTAGGAATCTATTAAAGAAATATTATTAATGTCAAATTTCAATACAGTTAAATTTATGATGCTTCGTCGTGGTAATTTACTTTAAAAATAAAGTTATGAAACAATTCGCACACCTAATACAGAATGTTTAATTGGATAACTGAATGTTTATTTTATATATATATATATATATATATATATATATATATATATATATATATAATATAATATTGTTATTAAAAAAAGCCTGGTTAAGGCAGGGGCCCCCACATCAGAGGGGACACTTAAATCGAATAGAAAGTTTATTTTACATTTTCATTTTTTTAATGAACTTTTTTAACATTGATTTTAGAAGACAAAAAATACCGAGTGGGCGCCCCAAAAGTTTTTTCCCCGGACCTGATTAGAAATGAGAAAGTTTGAATATATGGATGGATGAATGATGTAAGTCATTTTGATGAAATTTAGCACAGAGGTAGATTATGGTCTAGAATAGGGCATAGGCTGCTATTTATTCCAGTTAATCAGGTAGTTATATTTTTATTAATTTAAAACTAACTTTCCCGCCAAAAGTCTTCAATTTCCCATTGCCAAATATGACTTCAGTTTGTTTTTTCCCCACGTTAATGAGGACAGACTTACCATGTTTTCGATCAGTTATTTCATACGATTCTGTTCATTTTCTTAGTATTTGATGCATTTAAAATTTAAAATTGTTAATTAACAGATTTTACGAATTCATTCTGAAGTACTTTCGAATTAACATAAAACATAATAAAAGAAATTAAAAATTTCTAATCTGTATTGAGTTACTCCGAAATGGAGTAGAAAGTTCTAATTGGCGTTGAAAATTCATGTACACACATGTGTTCTGATTGTCGACGCCTGTATTTTCCACAGATACGGACTTCTGCAAAACGATTTTGAATAATTCGTTTGCTGTTTTGTTTTATTTCAGGTATGCATAGAAAATAAATTGTTTTAATTGTGTGGACTAAGCTTTGATACACAACCATTTGGTGCTTTGCTATGTTGGTAATTTTTCGTTGGCGCGTTGTTTAAATGCCAGTATTTTTTTAAATTGCTGTAATTTAATCAATCTTGTTCATTTCCCTTGCCTTTTTCTTGTTGTACGCAATCCTTTTGCCTACTTTCATTATTTTTGGTATTTTTTTATTGCATTCCATTTTTCTGCATTTATTGATTTTGTTGATTTGCTGCAGCGTTCATCGAAACCTTACGGTTGGAAATGCCATTGCTACTTTTATATTCTGCCATATTGATGAAATATGGCGATAAACAATTTTTTTGGGGCGAAAATTATTTTCAACAGCACCATAATGATACGGTTTAGTACAATTTTATATTGTGATCACATCGCCAAGTCTCTCACTTTCACATCAAAATTCCCACGAAATAAAAAGTCGTGGATATATATATATATATATATAATGTGTGTGTGTGTATTCAATTTTTTACAATGAAATTACCGTTTCGTCAAAATATTTGTTAATTATAGTCAATTTCATCATCTTTATGATGCTTAATTCTTTTGCTTCTTGAAAACTTTTATAACTGAACAGAGTTTTTTTTTCTTTCTTATTCTAATTTTTTAAGTAGTTGCTTCTCAATGGTTATTTATACAAAATTTATTAAAAATCCATTTAATTTTAATTATAAAAAGAACGCACAAAGCTAGAAAAGAAATAAAAATTGAAACTGAGAGGTATTGAAAAGATTTTTTTTCATCTTTTTATAGACGTTTTATAAGATGAATTATTAATAAAACTATTAATTTCATTTAATAGATTTATTAATAATTCATCTTATAAAACGTCTGTTATTATTTATAATGTATAATTTTATTAAAAATACCTTTTACAATTTATGGAATGGATAGTAAATCAAAACTATCGAATTTAAATGGGCACTGGCCAAATTAAAAAAAAAACACGGTTATGTCTGGATGTAAAAAAAAAAAAATTCTGTCCGATTTCAGTTCTCTATAAACTTCTCTATTTTTATGGATGCTTAGGTTTATTTCAGGAACAATGTATAAAAAAGTTATAGGAAACTTGATATTTTCTCCTTTGACAACAGTCCTTTCTTCAATTCTTCCGTCTTTCGTTTTAGAGGAATATCTTGTCAGTAGTGATTAATTAAAATCTCCAAAATTAATGCTCATAAAGAATGGAACTTTTCAATTAGAAATAATTTTATATGCTGATTTTCAAATATTTTTGGCTTGAAAATGTTTATGATTCGGTCCTTTCAACTTTATGGCATTTGACTGTCAAATCGTAACATTATTTTTATTTCACTCTTTGTATCTACCTTAGCGTAGAATTGCATGGATTCTGTATATACGACGATATATAGAACATAGATTCTGTATATATAGAATATAGATTCTGTTTATACGAAGAAAATAGAGAAAAACGTTTCTCAAAAGATTTGAAATCTTTAAATCTTTTTAAAATTCTAAATAAGATTTAAATTTGTCCCTTGCGCTAATGCGACGTAGTGTCTCGTAAACTTTAAATGCACGCGCGCCATGATGGAAAGTTTATGAAAATTGTCCCTTTTCAAATACTTTTTTGGGGAAAAGAAAGTTGCTTACAAAAGTTGCTTTAAAAAGTTTGAATGCTTTATCATGGTTACACACCAAACAGTTGGTTGAACTCAAAGAAATTTTTAAAAGATATATTGACTACTAGCTGCCCCGACAGACTTCGTACTGTCTCAAGTTATTGGGCTTTTGTAGCCTAATAACGTACGTACGTGTTTCATAGCACTTAGAAAATAAAAAGAATCGTTTAATACATAAATCCTTTCAAGAATAAAATAAACACATTAAGAGCTCTTAATGCCGCATTAATGTATGAAAAAGAATTTTTATCCCTAAGAACAACAACAATAAAACAATTTTTTTTATCAGAACACAATCAATATAAACATGAAAAAATGAAACAACATGAAATATAAATGAACAAAATGATATTCACACACGTTTGAAAAAGTTGAGTTATGCCTTAATACTAAACAACGATTACTTACAAAAATAAGTTATCTATTTCGTACATTGAAAAACTTAAATAATAATGTAATTATATTTTCATTGTAAGGCTTTATAGTACACGATATTTTTTGTTTGATTATTTGGCGCGTAAACAAATAAATTTGACGGTTTTCCAACGCGGGAGCAGGCAACATACAACTGTCCATGAGAGAAGCATGAGTTTTCAAGATTAATGCCGCAAAAATTCAACGATTGACCCTGGGATTTATTTATGGTCATAGCGAAAGCAAGCCGCACTGGAAATTGCAGTCGTTTAAATTCAAATGGTACATCAGTTGGTACAATTGGGATGCGAGGTATCAACACATCTTCTCCCCTATATTTTCCGTTTAGAATGGTTGCTTCGATCACATTGTTTTTACTGCTAGCCGTGTGCCATTACAAAGACGTGGTGGGTTGATATTTCGCAACGTAATGACCGCCGATCCTTCTTTTAATTGAAGATTATGAGGCGGCAATCCTGGAAAATCCAGTGAATTTAAAAACTCTGGTGGATAATTAACAACATCATCTTGGTTAGTTGCGCAATCAATTGATTTATATGTTCTTAATTCGCCCACAATTTCATTTTGAATTTTGAAATTTATTTCATTTACATCTGTATTTTTGGCAGCTAAGATTGCTCGTTCACTCAACCAAAAAAGATCTCTGTAATTTTGAGTGACGTTTGGGAAAACCTTTTGAATGAGCTCGGTTTTTGATTCAGTAAACTGACAAAAATTGGCTGGCAATGTAATGCAGCCAGTTAAAAAGTCTACAGGAATTTTGCCATCCCCAATGTCAATGAGCTGTTAATCACGTGCTGAAAATGGTATTTTTCTGGGTTTTATTATCTGTAGTCATTATAAAAAAATCAGAGCTTTCATAAATGCAATGGCAACACGTTATTAAAAGTTGATTTTTTTTTAAAAAAATTATTTTTCGCCTACAGATTTATATTGACGTCAAAACTCTCCTCCCAAAAACAAATCATGTTCTGACGTGATAAAAATTAAAATAAGTCTTGTTACCTTAAAAGTTGGCATGAAATTGTCATGAAATATATTTGTTGCCCCAAAGGAAGTCATTTGGAAACAGTTATTATATTTTTGTATGTTTGTAAGGAAGTGTATGGAATTCGTACCAATTCCTGAAACCAATGAGTACAATGGCTCTGGTGGCCGAACCAATGGCACTAATTTCACTTTGCCATTTGCGCAACACAATCCATTTGCTTCATTCTTGTATTTCAATGCCTTACAATGTGAGCAAACTAAGTTCATAGATCCAATAGCTACGCATTGGTAGGAACTGTAGTCAATTGAAACATCGTAGCTGAATGCCGCACGTGAAATATTGAAAGTAGCTTGAACACGACGCATTGCACGTGATTCTAATATTCTAATCCTTTCAATTTCATTTCGTTCTTCGAGTTGTTGTGCAGTCCAAGTAGATTGAAAATTAGCTTGGTTTGTAGCATTTCTAGTTCTACGTACCAAATTGCTACGCCCGCGTCTTATAGGTGGCATGGGTCTAAATGTAAACACACTAAACAAATAAAGTTACACTAACAACAGTTACACAACGCTAACAACAGTTGGTTTTCAAGACATGTGAAAATTTAAAAACAGCTTGGAAAATGCCGCGCTCAGAGGAAATAATAGTGACACACACATCCTTCGTTTCTTTTTTTCCTTTCCTTTTTCTCTGCAAGTCCTTTTTTTTTCTTTCTATATTTTTTTTTTCTTTATAACTTTTCTTCCTACAAACCCTTTTTTCCTTTTATTTTTTTCTTCGCTGCCTAGACTTTATTTTGAGCAGGAATAGATAAAATATCCATACAGACTAAACACCAAAAAAAATTAATAAAAAAGAATCGTTTAATATATCAATCCTTTTAAGAATAACATTAAAACATTAAGGGCTCTTAATGTCGCATTTATAAAAAAAAAGAATTTTTATCCTTAAGAACAACAAAAAAACTTTATATCAGAACACAATCAATAGCAATATTAAAAAATGAAACATAATCGAATAAAAACGAAGAAAATGATATTCACGTCCGTTGAGAAGAATGTTTTTAATCAGTATAATCAGCTGCATAAAATCAAGTATTTTCTTTCTTTTTTAAACTTCCCGTTATCTATGAATGAAAACCAACTGACTTCGCGTATTTCTTTCTAAACAAATCATAATTTATTACTTCCTGCTATCTCACTCGGTGTGGGGGAAGGAAATGAAGATTTTTGGCGGGAAAGTAAGAAAAGTGTCGTTTTAACTATTTTCCACGCAGTTTTTTTAATTTTTTCTTTCCATAAGAACCATCATCGTGTCTTAACAAAAATATTAAAAATAAAATTAGCCGAATCGGTCGAGCCGTTCTCCAGTTTTGCGCTTAGCAACGCATTTCGAGATCCATTTTTATTATAATAGACTAGCCGCCTTTGGCGACCAGTCGGTTCGCCAGTATTAATGCTCGCTAAAATTTTCATATAATATTTTATGTAGCTGTGTCTCATAACAGGTTTTTCACCAAATTATTTTGAAACCAAACAAATTTTGATAATCATATAATTCATTTATATTATTATTTTCTTCAGATGTTCTGTTCATTGTACTACTCATCTTTCTCTTTCTATCCCAGCAACGATTGTCCCGGAATTGATATTTTACTTAAATGGTGGAGGGAAAGGTCTAAAATTCTACGTTTTTATAGAATAATGAGATTCAAATTGTCATAAATGTAAACACACTAAACAAATAAAGATACAATTGGTTTTCAAGAGATGCGAAAGTTTAAAAAGTTTGGAAAATGCCGCGCACAGAGGAAATAATGGTGACACACACACACACACACACACCCTTCTTTTATTTCTTTTTTTTCTTCCCTGTTCAGACTTTATTTTGATCAGTCATTGATTAAATATTCATACAGACTAATAATAAAAGCAACTATTTTCTTTCTTTTTTAAACATCCCGTTATCTATGAATGAAAACCCACTGACTTCGCGCATTTCTTTCTAAACAAATGATAATTTATTACTTCCTGCTATCTTACTCAGTGTGGGGGAAGGAAATGAAGATTTTTGGCGGGAAAGTAAGAAAAGTGTCGTTTTAACTATTTTCCTCGCAGTTTTTTAATTTTTTCTCTCCATAAGAACCATCCTCGTGTCTCAACGAAAATATTAAAATAAAAATTAGCCGAATCGGTCGAGCCGTTCTCTAGTTTTGCGCTTAGCAACGCATTTCGAGAAGCATTTTTATTAATATAGATATGGAAATTACGAATAACTATATGCAAATTTCGATATCGCATATTGTTCTAAGCATATAATTATCACACAGAATTGCATAAGAATTTAAGATATCTTTCATATAATAAAATTTTTATGACTACATTCTTTTGATTATTTTAAACATGTTGGTTTTGCTTATCAATTATTCATACAAATCGGTATAATTTAAATCCTTTGAGCTAATAAATTGATACATCATAAATAATCTGCTTTAAAATAGGAGTTTAAATAATTTTTTAAACATTGAATAAATACACTATTAAATACTTGGTTTGGAAAAGCACTTTTTGACCGGCTTTGATTATAATATTTACATTTTTAGTCATTTTTTTAGTTAGACATATCAAATATTTTAAACCTATTTTCTTTTTGAAACTGAATGGGATTGGAAGGTTATGGAAATGAATATACTTAAAACTAGATTTAATTGCTCAGTTTTTAGATTAATTAAAAATTGTGAAATTGGAAATTCTTAACATATTGATTAGTTAAAAGATAAAAAATATTTTTGTGTTTACCAGCATTTGATCGAGGAATTTTTTTGACACATATTTTTTTCTCTAAATTCAACTCTGAAAAAGAAAGCAGACACGATGTACTTCTTGTTGCCATTTTTTTATTTTCATCCAAAATTAATTTATTGTATCCATTAATTTGAAAAATACTTAATAATTGAATGAAAGATAATTGAATTACTGGAGATGAAATAATTTTTTTAAATCCAGATAAATCAGAATTTTAACAATTTTTACTTTAAATTAATTTCCTAGAACATATTTAGGTTTTTATTTGCATTTAATTTTTGTTGTTTTTGTCTCAAATGCTTATAATTTTCTTTCAACTGAAAGAATGTATTGTTTTCGCACTTCTCTTAACTATATATAATTTTTCGCACTTCTTTAACTTCTAAGTGTGGCAGAAAAGTTTTTGTTCCCATTTTCAAGTAAAAGTTTATTCTCGGAATTTGTGATACACAGCATTGATATGTAAACAAACATTTGCCTTTTCAAATTATTTCTGCATTTTGTAAAATAATTCTTTTCGCTTATGGATTGTAATTCTATAGTAAATACAAATATTCACACAATATTTTAAAAACAATTCAAATCTGAAATTCATTCCCAAAATTAAAAATTTGCTCCGTTAAAATTATTTGTAATTGAAACTGTGATAGTAAATTTATTATTAAAATTTTTAATAAACAATAAAACCATGGTCTGTATACAAGAATTATAATGACATTTTATTATTTTATTTTCTTTAGTTTAAAGCCTTTTTATTAAATTTCATTTATATGAAATAGTCGTTAATTTTCAAAAATAGCTAAAAGGTACTGAAAAAGTTTTAAAAATTCTCCCATTTCTGTTTTTTTTTTAAATAAAGGAATTCAATTTCTATATATATATATTGAATTTATTATTCCTTTCTTTATATTATTTCCTTCCTTTGCATATATATTGTTCCATTTTGATAAATCATAAAAGTAATGTTGATATTATTTGGATTTTAGGAAATTATGAGCCCAATATAATATAATTTTGTTCTAAATATATGATTAAAACTTTCAACTAATAATTCAAACTAGACAAAAATCATACATATTTAAATGAGTTAACTAAAACCAATAGAAATATATTTGGGGTATATAATAAAAAATGTTACATGTCGGTCGCAAATTTTGTAGAAACAAAATTCCAAACTAAACATTTTCAAACGTTTTTTGAAATTAGAAATGGAAACTAATTATATAGATGAGCACCGTGAAGAATTCTAACAAGACACATTTTCTATTAAATATATATGTAAATATATACACCTATAGATAAACATATTTTTAATGAAAGGCATTAAGAAAAAAAAGCATAATTGTATGAAATAAATTGTGAATCAAATTTAAATTTTAAATATGTCAAAGCTTTATTGTTTAAATAAAAACTATTATTAAATTTCAAATAATATTTAAAAATTTAAAATTTTATATCTAAGATGACGAGTTTTAATTATTTAATTTTTATAAATTTTAACATTAAAATTATAAAAATTATTTTAAACATTTTAACAAAACCTTTTCAAAGTATTATATATGACAATTTTTTTTCATTCTTTCATTAAAAGCATCGCAAAACTTTTATTTATTTATATCTGTTATTCTCTTTATCTTAAAATCGGGAATTGCTTTAGAATCATCTGGCGCAATCATGAAATTAAATGTCATTGACAAATCACATGAATTCAATTTTTTAAAAAATTCATTTTTAATTCAATTTTATAGGTAGAAATCATCTATATTGTTTCTTTGTGCTTTTGAAAAAGGAAATATTACTGCGTTTATTTAGGGGATACTTAAAAGATACGGAAGGGATAATGTCCTATGTAACAGTTTTTGTTTCGGTTACCCTTATAATTTGGCATTCTTTACTAAAAAAATTTCAATAAAATTTATTGTTAACAGCTCACATAACAATTGTACCATAATCATTTTAAAAAATTATTTTCCAATTTTTATATTTTTATTTATATATGCTTTTTATGTATATAGTAAAATCTTGTTAACGATTTTTTATTCTCAAATTCCCTAGGATGTCTTTTTTCATTACGATTCAAATTAATCGATTATCAGATAATTAAGTTCTGAAAACATTAAATTGCGTATTTTCTCCAAAAATAGGGAAGTATCCGGCATTTCAAAATAGTAGAGAGTATGGAAGTGAGTGGAAAAATGATTACTATATTAACGTCTGCATGATGTAACAAAATGTGAAAATGTGAGCACAGAAAAAATAAACATGGTTACAAATATATAATTAATTTTAAAACATTCTTAAATTCTTCTCTTAATTTTTACAATAATGTATTTCTAGTGATTCAGTTTTACCACTTTTTTTTTTCAAATACGTTTAGTTCTACTGTATCACAGCTAATGCTATGTGCTGTACCGAAAGTAAGTCAAATAACTATCATGCTTATGTCAGCCACTTATATGTGATGCGAATATTCGTGTTGGAAAAGAAATGCTTACAGATTAACCACTCTACTGAGCAAAAAATAGATCGAAATGGAACTAATTATATAGTTCCATTTAGCAATAACAAGCATGGCGCTCTCTTTTTCATCCCTTTTTTTTCGTTAAATTAATATTCCATTTTGAAATAACAAAACGAAACTTATTGAGATTGAGATAGCTGCAACAGTATTATATACATATGTTTCTAATTTTCAATTAAAATAAAAACAGAGTTGTCAACAATTTCACCATATTGCGCATGCATGATTTTTCAACGCCATTTAAGGCAATACAAATTCGTGAATTTTCTGGGCCAGTTGAGGTAAAGCAATACAAATGAGAAATTTTTATTTTCCGTTCTTCTGCTTTATTTTCATTAAAAAGTACTTCAAAATGAATTCGAAAAATTGATCGATTAACAACGTTTAATTTTAAATTCATAATATATTAAGAAATTAAGCAGAATAGTTTGAAATAATCGATCGAAGACATGTTAAGTCTATCTTCATTAGCGTGGGAAAACAAACAAATTGAAGTCTTACTCATTCGGCAGTGGGGAAATGAAGGTTTTTGGTGGGAAAGTAAGAAAAGTGTTACTTTTACTATTTTCTTCGCAATATTTCTGTTTTTTCCTCTATAAGAACCTTCTGTCTTAACGAAAATATTTTTTTAAAAAATTAGCCGAATTGGTCAACTTGTTCTCGAATTTTGCACTTATCAACACATTTGGCGATTCATTTTTATTTTTATTGATAATCATAAAATTGAATAAACATAAAATTGAATTCTCAAAAAAGGTCACATTACAATTTGTATAGTCTATTACAAAATCATTCCCAAATATATTATTTATAAAATATATTATATCGAATATCTTATTTCGAAACATTAATATTACAAACGCCTTCCATTGAAATGATTTCCATTCAAAGAATGTTAGAAAATTTTACTTTCTTTATTGCAAAGAATCTGTGTAAAGAGAAGAAAGTTAAATATCTGGAAATGAAAAGCACGCGTTATGAATGAAAAGATTCTTTCTTAAATGCTTTTAGAATATAGAAATGAATTGATTTCTTCGTTATATCATACATTACGTAACTAAAGTAAATCTTTTTTTAGTAGAAAAAAGTTCTTTAGTTAAACAAGCTTTACGAAACACTTTCACCAAGAAAAAATAATAAAAGTTAAGAATGAAAACGGTTATTGTATTCGCCTAAAGCAGACGATTTTCAATTATTTCTTGCTATTATTTTTTAAGTGGCTATAAAAATGCGAGAAAAGAAGAATTCTAATCTATTGTTAAGTATAAATGCGGAATAAAATGAATGATATTATTTTATTCCATTCTACTTTGAAAATTCTAAATAATCTTGAACTGTAAAAAAAACACTACACGCTTAATTTTTAACGCAAACTATGTTCATAGAAGTAAATGATTTAAAATTTCACATTAAACTTCTTCATTCAATTTTATTGCTAAAATTTAGAATTTTAATGGACAGAATTTATTATGTTATATTAATGATAAATGTTATAAAAATAATTGCAACTATATCCCAAAGTCATTGCTAATGACAAATTTTAGGGAAAAATTTACTGTTCTTAAATTGAATTTCATACAAATTAGCCCAATTGAAAAGACTTAAAATAAAAGAAGCTTTCAGCAATTTTTAAAGTCGTTCTCTATACTTTCATTGACACTTATGCTCATTTCCTGTCAAGTTTCAGAATTCTATGCATTTTTAAATATAATTTAATTAATTTTTAATTCAGTGCTTGCCGACTGTTAGTATGTTTTATAATTTTAGCTTTTTCTGTTTGCTGATAGGTTGCAACACTTTTGAAGTAAAATGACTTATCTTTATGTGTAACGTAATAATTCAATAAAATCATATACATCAATGCTGCCAACAATTCTATATAAAATACTCGTTATGCATCAGCTGCGTTGATGAATTCGAAAAAAAAAAGTTAATTAGAATTTACTCTGTTTTAAAGATAATTATTGAAAACAATATTATGTATAAATGTCGTTTACCGTTTTTATTTAGTAAATTTTTTTTTTATTTTTTGAATTTGATTATTTTTATTTTTATTATTTTTTACTCGAATTTTTAAAAATCTTTTCTTTAAAAATTAAGAAAATTGAGAAAAACTGGAAATAAAAATATAAAAGTTGAAATTAGAACTTAACAAGATTAATTTATTTAAAATATTTAAATAGGGATTATTATGTTAATTTCCATATTTTAAAAGATTTATAATTTTTCTTTCATTTAGAATAGCAAAAATATTTCTTCCTCGGTGCATTTACAGTAATTTTCTGTTTATTCTAAATGCTTCAGATTTTTGGTGAGAGATTTTTCTGATGTTCTTTGAAGAACAACCATAGAAAATTGATGTAGCTATGAAATGAGATAAATAAAAATAGTTTTTGACTTCAATTATTTTAATTGGATAACGAAATAAAATAAAATATGCAGATATTAACTTTGGACAGTATTTAAAAAAATTACTGAATATTGACTTCCAACTAAATATTTTATGCGTCGAAATAACTTAACTTTCTAGTTTTATTACTAATTTTGAATCTGCGAGATTAATAGCAGATTATATTTCGAAAAATGTGAAACGAAAATAGCTATAAAAAAGAAAATGTGTGAATTACCATATTAATACTTTGAAAACATATAAGATGAATAATTAATATCTTATGGCACTAAAATCTTGATTCATCTAAGTGACAACTTTAATGCTAGATGCCATAATTATGAAGAACCACGCGGTAATGAAGAAAGATTTTTTTGAAAAGCAATTTAATGTGATCCTCATCTTCCAGATAAAAAACATGCATGCATATGATTGGAATAATTTTCCTTTCCCTGTATTTTTTTGCTTGCTTTTCCTGGATTATTTTTATCCCAATGGAAAGAGAATTTTAGCAGATTTATTTTTTCTCTTAGGAATGAAGCAAGAGCGCATTTTCCGTATTTTCATATTATTAGAAATACTAATTATCCTTGTTTCTGTTGATTCTTCAAATTCTTCATTATAAACTAAAAATTTCCATTAATTAATAGCATCTCTTGAAATCAACTTGTTAAAATTTATTATTTTTTCGATAGTTTAACTACATAGTACTTTTTTAGAATTTTTTTTCCCTCCAGTCTATTTTTTATGTTCAATATGATTCTGTTGAGAATAAATAGATTTTCTTTTATGTTTCACTTTTAACTTTTTTTCAAATCATTTCTGTATTTAGATGATACTTTGAGTTTCGGAAACATGATAGTTTATTGATTAAATTAAAAATCTATTGAATATTTCTGGTGTTTGTGCATAAATGTTTTGATTTTTGTATCATAGTATAGGCGATTGCTGTGGCCTGATGGTAAAGGTCCGCTAGGTGTATCTGAAAACTCAGCTTTCTCAAACCTTAAAATATTATCATCTTCTGTAAAACCATAGATTTAATTATAATAACAATTTATTGCGAGCTTTTTTTCCTTTGTAGAAATCAAAGAAGAAAGATTCTGTATATTATATGTATAGTTTACATATCGAAGTTTAATTACGCGAAAATTAGAAGACAGTTGGAGAAACAGTTAACTTTTTCAATAGCACTATGATGCCATGGAAATACTGGTTATGTCCATAATAGTAAAAAAAAGTGTAAGGCAGTTAAAATAATGCAGTTATGATACCAGGGACAAATTGTTACTATAAAAATTCGTTGACGAAATCGTGAATAAGAAATGATGCATATTTAATTGAAAATAAACACAATAAATATTCCGAAGAGCTAACTGAGCAAAACAGGATTATCTTTGATTAAATCTGTATTTACTGTGATATAATAAATTAATTTTGCTCAAATATAACTAATGATTTTGGAGTATAACACATCGATACATTTTATTTGAAACAATGTGATATTTTTATTTTCTTCAATACTAAGTTTAACAAAATAAAATATTTTTATTATTAAAAAACTCGGAATTCGAGATTGTATCATATTCCCATGTTTCAAGTTTTCTGCAGTCCGAAAACACATTTTAAAAATTGTGTTTGGCATTTTTAGCTTTTCTAATGCATGTCTCTTAAATTTAAAACATTCTTTTACATTTTTCAGCTGTAAATTCTGCGTATGCTCTTCCCCCTCTTGCAAATTCCGAAAAATTTTGATTTCACATTTTCAAAAGAAAAATAGTCCCCAAATAGAGGCTACATGTATTGGAAAAGAGCAATTATATGTTTTTATTATTCTCTTGAGGTTCAGTTCAGTTTTATTAACGTCTCGTTTGAAGTCACACTAGGGCTGTTTTGGAACGTACCTCGTAATTTTTAATTTCCATCAAATGACAAGAATAACATCTGATCTGGTACCTCCTCCCTCATTAAACTTCTGCACCACACTATTGTATTTGAGATAAATTGTAATGCGTAATTAAACAAATGGAAATTACTAGGAGAAGCCGATGGACCCAAGTTGCCTGATATTTATTTTACTGACATACTAGCCGCCTTTGGCGACCAGTCGGTTCGCCAATATTAATACCGACTAAAGGTTTAAATCAATTTTTTTATATAACTTGGTCTCATAATAAGTTTTTCATCAAAATATTTTTAAGCTTCAAATTTTGATAATCATGTAATTCACTTATTCACTTATGTAGGCCTTAAGCAGTCCTATCTTTGAACTCCCCATCTCTCTCGGATTTTCTATCAGTGCACGTAAAATTCAGTTTTAAATTAAAGTAGAAATGATGGAAGTGCACTTAATATAAAGAAATTTTTACCCAATTCAAGCATGCCTTTATATAAAACTAAGAACTGAAAGCAGAGTAGTTCGACATTGAAGTTTTATGTTCACTACAGAAATTGAAACATCATAATTTTTTTAAATAATTTATAAGATCTCAAGGAATTATTCAGCAAAAATTTCGCGGGTTAATTGAAACCTTCAGTTTTTAACTTTATTTTTAGATGTATATAAATGTTCTCAATAATAACATTTTTTCTAGGTTTATAAACATATATAAAAAAAATTATGGTTTAAATTCCTTTGGTCTTATAGATTCATATTTGTAAAATATTCTTAATATTTCATGTTCTAAATAAATAAACATTTCTATCTTCTTCAAATCTGGCTGATTTATTCAGTCCTGAATATTGCAAGTTTAGAACAATCATCATTTTCATAATCTAGACCAATTATTCTAGAGTAACTCTGATTGGCTTCTTTGATATCTTGATAAAGTGATCTAAAATCACCAGTTTTTATCGAATAGTTATATTGAAATTTTCATAGATCTATTAGATTTGATGATTGATTTAGTTCATTGGAGTACCACTTTTTTATTTTAAGGACTTATTGTCTCAAGAATATTTTATTAAATATGATTCACAGAGCAGATGATGTATGTAAAAATTTAATTCGTCAGCGTTTTTTCCCTCAATCTACTAATTATATATTTCACTTAGATCAATTGTTAAGAAATGTATGTCTCTCCCAAAAAAATTAAGAAATTAGATGTTGGACTCCGATTACAGAAGATGCCTTGTAGATGTTAAGCCATATTTGCATTAAATAAAACTGTTTAATTGGATAAGTCATATATGTATTATAAAATATCATAGAAAACGTTTCCATCCATTTACTTTCCAAAAATTTCATGTTTCATATTTGTGTCATTTTATACAGACACGTGCCGAAAATGACATCATTATATGTTTAATTTGGAATGATAGTTGATTTATTTTTTCTCATTTGCGAACATGATATTGTTTTGGTAAGAAAGTTTTGATGCCTCCGAAATATGGGGTAAAAAATATTTTTAAATGCTTTTAGAAATTTTGCATTGTTCATTATTACGTATGCTTGTTTGAAAGAAGATGCGTTTTCAAATAACTGACCTACTTTTATCAGTATAGCTTTAATATTACGTATGCTTCGTTGAAAGCAGATGCGTTTTTATTTCGCCTGATTCATTAAAATGCTGATATAAATTACAATCACGAATGCGAATTCTTCGATTTGCACAAAATATCTTCTTCACATAAGTAAAAGTAACAATTAAAAACGTCTTATTGTTTTAAAAATTAAAAAGAAAGAATGCAAAAATATGTTACAACTGCTGATTATCAATTGCTTTTTGTTCGTCGTTTCTTTGAAATGGCGTCATTTTTAAGTCCGTTTAAAATTTCTTGCTTTTAAATAATTAATCTCGCTCTCAGAAGATTATCGTTTGGTGCTTTTCTAAAAATTCCTTTTGAGTTTTAACTGTCGCACTTTTGTAATATATTTTTTATTTATTTTAATTCTTTAGTTGAATTAATAATTTTGATATTGCAAACGATCAAGAAAAATTTAATCTTGCATTTATTGTTTAAAAAATATCACATTTCCTATTTATTTCATTCCATATAATCACGTGATGAAAATTATATTTTTCTGTTTTATTTTTGGTAGTAATTAACTTTTTAAAAATCAGAACTTCTGAAAATGTGATGGCAACATTTATTAAAAACTGATTTTTTTTGAGATCCTCGAGAAGATAAAATTTTATTTTTATTTTGTGCGAAATAAATAGTTTGAAAAAAAAAAACGATTAAATTAAATGTTTAAAAATTCATTAAAAATTGAGTATTAATTTATAAGTCAAAACTCTAGTATCATTGAAAAGGTAATTTTTTGAGCTTTAACTTGATACAAAAAAATCAATTTTGTGCTGTAATATTTTCAGATGGTATAGCAAAAAGCATCAAAATTTGGCTTTTTTTAATTAATTAAAATTTTAATTAAAAATTCAAAAAAGGGCTACGAGGTGCACATTCCCGGCACCCAAGGTATACATATACCAATTTTGGTAGCTGTAGGTCGTACGGTCTGGCCTGTACATCGCCAACACACACACACACACACACACACACACACACACACACACACACACA
>JAOUZG010043370.1:1051874-1106066 GCA_026289955.1 Argiope argentata | reverse complement strand
ACACACACACACACACACACACACACACACACACACACACACACACATTGTGCTTTATTATAAGTAAAGATTACACGAGTGACAAGTTACTGATTTTTTTTGTAGTTCCTTATGTAGCTAAAACTAACGTTTGGCAACCAGGGGATTATAGCCTTTGTTGCTCCATATACCATAATATTTAAATTCAAGATTTAAACTAACGTTTTATTACAACAATGTGTAGAATGCTTGTAAACTGCAATTGCACGGATGTTAAGGAAAAACAAAGATGTGTAGGTGGCAATCATCGAGTCATGAAAATTATTGTTTTTATCACCAAACAACATAACCTTAAAAAGAAAACAAATATGCTCCAGACATTAGAGAAGAATGTTATCTGTTTAAGAAAAGATAAATTGTATCTTTACTTTAAAAACAGCACTCTCAAGATGATTTAAAGTCATTCATTTTTAAATGGACTCGAGTTATCTCATTTTGTGATAATTACTTATACTAGAACCTATCCACTAAATTTCATGCATTTAATTCAGCTAATTGAAACCTTTTCCATTATTTTAAATAAATTACGGGAATTTGAAATATAACCTTGAATGCAGAAATTCGGTAGCTGTTAATTGATGAATCGCGTATTGCAAATCAGTCAAAAAATGCCACATATGAAAGCAGGCGTGACCAAACTTATGGAACTTGGAGGCTTTCGGGGATCGCTTTTCTCGTTAAAGACAGGGTTGCATCACTACCAATTAATTGCGCTGTATTTCTCTGCACTAAACGGGATGAGGCGCTATCAATCGAGTTGGCGATGTTGTGTTGACATTTGGCCACTAAACACGCATTATGATAATTGCCATTTCATCTAGATCATTTTGGCTGCTATGATCGTCATTAACTCATCATTTTGGTGAGAGGATGCTGGTTAATTGCTTTTACAAATCGTAAGGTTCCGTCTGCACTGCGGCACAAGTTAGTTTTAATGAGACGGACAGGGTATTTTGCTTATAAGCGAAATGAAATTTCAAAACTCCGGACCCCGTATATCCGGAGCATCGGAAATCCGGTTTGACTAAACCGACAAGGACAAAGTACTGGATTTACAATTAAGTGTTGCAATAAAATTTATGGATAAATGATTTCACGATTGTTCCTCTATTTTCCTTTATCTTTTGTCTTTGTTATTTAAAATACAATCAGGAAGTTTTCATTTTATCAATTAGAATCCGAATTCTCCATGAAAATAGTTTATCTAATGATATTTTAAAATTAAATTAAATTCTAATTAATTTCTAAATTTTTATCTTAACTTAGCCATAGTAACTTCATTCTAAAAATGTTCCCTTATTACCTGATTCATTCCACTTGTTCTAGTTAATTAATTCAACAGAAGCTCTGTAAAATTGCTGAATTGGTTAAAAGACGGCAGATTCAAACGCTCCGAGTGAAAGGATGAAAATTGCTGAGCTAAACTAAATACTTTTTACAAGATTCCTGCATTTCTCTTGCCTGATTAAGCCAGTGCAAGGAAATCCCCATCGAAATCTCATTGCATGCAAGCACTATGAAAAAATAGTTTCAATATCAAGATCTTTTGGTATTTAAGACCAGGGATAATGATTTTCCTCCCTCTCTTTACACTTCTGATTTTGTGTTGCGCTGTGAGAGGACGCGCCTTGTTCATGCTCTTGTAAATAAATCGTTATCTCCCGGGTTGAAATAAAACGAACTTAAAAATTCAAATTGTCGTCTGTGTATTCAAATCTGCCTTCTGCTTTCCACAAATTATATATATATATATATATAACACTAATTTCCACAGTTTTATCTTAATTTAACCCATTAACATTTTAAAATATCCTCTTATTATTTCCTGATCCCATTCTACTATTTCTGCTTAATTAATTCACAAATCAATAGAAGTTTTATAAAATTGCTGAATAGGCTAAAAGCCAACAGGTTCCCACACTCCAAGTGAAGGGATACTATCTGATTGACAAATGTTGGAAATCCCTTTTAAAATATCAAAGTATATATTCACAAGGATAAAAATTTTAATTAGTTTTTCCGCATTTCGTTTTGTGTCGTTTTGAGTTGCGCTCGTCGCTTCCTTTTTTGTTATAGCCTAACATCTGGACTTCTATAATAAATTAACAGCTTTTTTCAAAATTTTCAATAGAATTTTATCTATCTCTTTTTATTAAAAAAATCTAAACATAATGTTTTTTTTAAAAAATAATAGACTCATGTTTGAAATTTTAGACGATGTCAGTTTTTCGAAAATGAATTCAATATCCTTTTTTCCTTCAACACCAAAATAACCAATTATAAATGTAATAGACGGAGATTCAGTAACATTATTTCTGGAAATTTGAAATTCGAATTCGTCAGTATGTTTCATAACGAATTTTCTAATAAAAAAAGTAGCTCTTATATGTTGTATTCTAACGTCACGTTCCCTGACCTCCTTTTAATATGTAACTGAATCTAAAATTAAATTGGAACAAAACATTAAACGTGTATCACATGGATATGGAATTACTCTTCTGTTTGGAACAGACGACTATAAAAAAAAAACATTCTTTTACTTTTCAGAAGCTTTATCGTTGTTTTCTCCATTATATCATGAAATAGCAAAGTACTGAATTATTTAAAGCAATTACTTGTTTGATGAGCGCAAATGTTCTGTTAATTTTTTAAGAAACCATTACTTTTTCTTCTATTAAGAAGTTTTTGTTATTCGCAATAAATAGGAATTTTCGTAATTCCTATTTACTTTTATTGATGCGAAGGCCACTTAAAAATAATCAGCTCGTCTTTCTTGTCTCCTATTTCTTTTACAGTACTTTATGATGTGATATATTTTACGTACAATTTTGTAATATGATGCAAAAAATCAAGCATGTTTTTAGTATTTATTTTTCCTCATGAGCTGCCTTTATAATTTCATGCAAATCTACGAACTGAATGTAAATCTCGCAGAGAATTTATTAATATTTTAATTTAGAAATATTTCAATGAAAAAGTTATGTGTATCAAATAAGGCAAGAAGGAATTTATTGAAATGAAATGCATTTTCAGTTTCTAATAATCTCTATGAATCAGCTGGTTATCAAAGCCAGTTAGTTTCATACAAAAACTGTCTGCTTTTTATGCGCTATTTTTCCCTTTTACAAAAGTTTACGTTCTCGAGATAAGTTCATATCTTGATAGTATTGTTCTCAATAGCATAAGTTTTCTATAATTAACTTTTAAATGATAATATTTTACTTAATAGTTTATACTCACGTTTTATGCCCTCAAATATTGCACATTTCTATAACATTCTTTAGAAGTTTCAACATTTCTAAAAATACGTTGTTAAGAAATAGCTTTATAAAACAATAATTATGTAATATAAACTGATATCAAAATAATAAATCTTCAAAGAGCCTCAAACTTTAAAATCAGAATCGTAGAAATCAACAACTTCAGTTTTCGTTCGAACTAAAATTTTTGATTATGTTCCTTTACATACGCAGGTCGCTGAGGCCTGGGGGCAAGGTCTCGATTCTTGAACCGTAGAGTTTCAAGTTCGAGACCCGAATCCACCGAAAACCGTCGTATTAAGGAGGTATTTTGCACATTAAATCCATTAGGGTCAAACGTCCTCCAGCTGATGGGGTGTTGTGTGGTGATGGGGTGCCAGCTCAGATGCCGTTCTCATCTTCTGACCATGGTCCAAAACTATGACGTCCGTTCTAAAATATCCCAATTGTTGCTTTGTCTCGGGTCGTTAATACAACTAAACCTTTCACGAACGTATGAAGGACTCTTGACGTTATATCATATTGAGTTTGAAGCCATTCGATCCAATTCTGTTGTGATACAATTATACGAAAAATTTCGTTTATGTAAGTTGTTACATTTTTAATTTATCTTGTTCATAGAAGAGATAAGGGGATAGCCTTTTCTCTGATAATTTTATTCAGATTTTAATTCGCATCTATAATTTAATTATGTTCGGATATATTTAAGTTATTTAGTTCACTTCTTGTTTAAATTAATTTATGCTTGTGTTTAGCAAAAACAAACAAACGTCGAAGCCTGTTTTTTTTAATTCAAAATGCATTTGCAATTTCCGTATAAATATTTTGTACTAAATCTAAAATATGGGGAAACTGAACTATGGGTAAACATTAAATTCTCGAGTTTATATACTGCATACTTATAAAAAATAACAACATCACCAACTGAATCAGAAAATTAAATTTCAAAACATACGGGTCTTGAGACAACAAACAGCTCTCTTTTCATTCTGTATTTCTAGTTCACCCTAGACTTAACCCTCACCATTCCCCATATTCGCATTCCACTCTTTTTAACCCTCGCGATTGAGCCGTTTTCCCAATCAAACGTATTAAACCGAGTGGTTTATAACTCGGTAATTCAACTCCTATCAAACGAGTTCCACCTCCATCTGGCACTCACGCGTTGTGATTTATGAAAAGATCCGCCACCCTCGGGAGTTCCGACCGTTACACCCGTTGCAGGATTCGCTTGATAGATGAAGTCACGGTGTTTATTTTCGGCGGGGGTATGTTCCCATTTTAGATAGGCACTATATGGAAGGGTTGCGAAATTCCCGGTGCGTCTCGACGCGGTTTGCATCCATGTGTTTTGTCAGACGAGAGGTCTTGGGTTCCCGATGCTTTAGGAATAATTAAGCGACAAAAAAATGATTGAGTGCCTTAATTAGACACGTGCTGATTGCTGTAGCGGTTGGCAACAGACGACGGTGGGGTGTGATTAACAGACAGATTTTATTGCTCCCATTGAAGAATAATTTGTTATTCAGAAGCCCTCCTTCATTCTCGTATTTACATAAACCGGTAATTTTCTTTGTAGTTTATATAAATGTTTTTTATTAGGCTGTCTACTTAGGATTATTTTTCTTCTAAATGACGTTGTAGTTAGCCGATTTGACGGAATGCCCGAGAAGTGCTTGAACTCTAAATTCTTTACCTCCGGGTTTTAAAATATTGAGAAAAAAAGTCTTCTTGTCTTGAGAATTTCAGTTACCGGGAGTTGTTGATCGTAGAGTAAAATCATACCAGACTCTCCGACCCGACCATAGGCATAGGGAATAAACCAAAAAACTGAATGACCAGTTCGCCGCAAGAGAACATTGGATGGAACTGTGGTTGAGTCCTAAGGACCATCAAGGACCACGATACAACCCTTCCAGTAGGAATTACTTCCCCTCATAGTTGGGAGGAGAATACCCCCATCTATCTGTGTACTCTCCAGGTGTCGAGATCAAACCACCATGCCGGAAGCATCTCCTCCACATTTCCAAGTGTCCCTCTTCTAGGTATGGGTGTAGAATTAAAAATAATTCAAACACCTAACAAAAATTAAAGATATAGAGAAAAATCATATCATAAACTATTTGACGTTGCAATCAAGCATAAATTAATGCTTTTGAAATTTTTGCTTTTTATTTATTTTTTTATTCAAAAACTATATAAAGAAAACTATCGCTAAAAATTCAGATTGGGTTATCGTTAAAAATTCAGATTGATAAATCTTCACGTTTTGGATTTCTACGACAATAGAATTTTTCTTCTTTTTTTGTTATTATAATTGTCTATACACGAAAGAGATAATTTATGAGCACAAACTAACAGAGAAAGTATTTTACAAAATGCAGGCTGTGGCATTCTTCCATTTTTCTCTATACTTCACTATAAAACTTGTTCTAAGTTCAAGTTTATTGAAAAGAGCATACCTCTTATAGATATCCGATGGTTACAGAACAGTTTTGAAATTTCTGTGTCTTGACTAGATATTAAATTTATTTTGTAAATTCAGACCTTTTATTTATTATTGTGCATACGAATAATAAAGAATACATTGTAAGAAAAAAAAATAAAACCTCGAACTCTAGATTTTGACCAATTTTCATGTTTCAGATCCAAGTTTGTTCGAAAAACACATTTTTTGCTCTATTTCTTAGTCTATTTGTCTGCTCATAAACACAATAACTCTGGATAGTAAGTAAGTAAATAATAAATGATAGAATGATATTCTGTCATTTGCTCTTGGTCAATCGAATAAACTATTCTATTACTTACAAAAGCATGCGTTGACAAATTAATTTTGGAATACATTATCCATTTTGTAAACAAGAAGAAAAACCATACCTTTTTGTAAAACAAAATACAGTTGGAGGTTTGAGGATAAACGCGATTATATTCGTCATGTGACTATGTCCTTTTGAATTGAATCCGTTTAATTTTTCTCATATGCATGATGCTCTATTGAAAAATTGAAACTTTCCATCAATTTATAATATTGTATTTTTCATTTAGAATGTTATAAATATATTTAATTATGGATCATGATCTTCGATGAGAAATTTTAATAATTAGATATCTGAGTAGTATGCATTTGAATTGTAATAAACTATGTATTTGATTAACGTTCCAAAAAATAAAAAAAGTGGCATCAGTTTCGAATTTTGTACATGTACATGTTTGCTGGAATTCTAAAATGAAAGTAATTAGTCACAAATTTTTAATTACGGTATCGATACAATGTGACCCGCTTTCATGTAATAATAAACAGTCTTGTATGTGCTTTAAATCTCTTATTCTGTGTTTTGTAATAATATTTTCAGTGGAGTTAATGGCAAACATTATGAAGATATTCGCCTGTCGTACCGATCGTTGAATGTTGGGTTTGGTACATTTGCCTTGAAATCGCCAAATTGGCACAAATGAAAGGATTAATTTTTTTAACCTTATTTTTGAAATCGTGAAACTCTGTTCACCAATTTCTTACTGCACTTCATCAACAGCATTAGATTTTCTGGGACATATAGTGTGATTTTTATTTTATTATGGCTATTTTTAAATTCTTAAATCAATTTATTCAACATCTTCTCAAGGTGAAACCAATTATAATCATAATAATGACATGTGCAACACTTTACCATTTTAATATTTTTTAGCACAATTTTTTTTTAAAATAAAATGTTTTTATTTCGAAAAACTTCAAATTTTTCAAACAAATTATTTTTATTCATTTCAAAACCCCTGCCTTAGTTCTAGCTTACCAGCTACACTATTGTATACTCTATAATTTTCAACTTCATTTCCGATACCATATTTCTTTATTTCACAAACTACGGCGAGTTTCCTAAATTAATTTATTTTTTGACTCAGAGATGCAACCTGATCGACTCTCAGACCTACGGTTACCGAATTTGACTCGGAAGATTATTTCTTGGATGATAAGTGCTCATAAAGTGCATTTTAAAATTTTAAAATTATGAATTTAATTATAAGTGAATCGAAATGTTAATTAAATTCAATTAATTTTCAGTAACTATTTTAAATTAAAAATCACAATATATTTCCAAGTTCAAACATCATTCGTGGAATTAAATGTAATAAGTAATACGAATAAATAATACGAAATACATTTAAATACGGAAAAATATTCATTTTCCTTAGTCTGGCGATTTCTCGCCAAATGTATTAAACCGAAAAGTTGTCGCTTAATATGACTGATGAGAGCTTTTATAAAATTTGCCGTTAGCGCCACGATAGATAAATATTATTTAACACAGATTAAGCAAATTATGGTAGATTCAGGATTATTGAATAACCTTCGACAACGTAAAAATATATTGAACGAAAACCTCTCTTGTTTCCGTGTATTAATTTCTTTTATAGATTTTTAGAGACAATTCAAATTGCATTTTACAACAATATTTTTTATTCTTTGGGGATTTTATTTATGCTCGTATGCGATGTATTGATATTAAAAACATTTTTATGCGTATGACATGGATGCTATAAAACGAGATCATAAATTTAAAAAGGAAGAAACAAATCGAATCTAACGTATTATCTTGGTGCAATGGTTCTATTCTTATTTGATTTTTTCAGTTTCTTTATTGGATTTGTTTTGTTTTTTTGATGAAAAAGTAGTTAAATACCAGATCTCAACAGAAATGTTAATCAGCGTACTGAGAACAGGTTTTAATTCTTGGCAATCTATTGATTGATAAAAACATTTAAATATTTATGCTAAATTATTAATTTAAAATATTCAGAATATAGTAGTATGATTAAATTATAGAACAAGCAATAACAAACATAATTTTTTAAAATTAGTTTCAACTTTGGTTATCAGGAAAAATTTAGGAAGTTGGGAATTTTTTTTTAATTTTAGCTATTTTTTATTAAATAATTACAATTTCTGTTGTTGTTCTCGTGTTCCAACGGAAGGAGGGGTGCAGTTGCTTATGAGGGTTTAGACCCGAGAATATCCGAAGGCAGAAGTCTGACTTCTAGCCACGCACGTAACAAACATTTCTTACGGGATGAACTTCATTCATACATCTCATTTATTCATCCGCGGATCGTAATTTAGATCCGGAACAAAAAATGATCACCTCTGACCCAGTAACCCCAATGGTATTACTCTCGACATGGAGGACTTTGTGACTATGACAGATTTAATGTCCACTACACACGGGAAGTCTTCGGTGGGCAGGTTCGAACTCTCAGCCAAGAGGATGCGAATCCAACGCCCTACCAACCAGGCTATCCCGATTTAAAAATTACAATTACTGTAAATAATGGATCAAAAAATCGTAGTAGCGTTGAATCTTTAACACCAATTGAGTTAGCGCAAAATGCGGGAAAATAAACAGAATAGGTTAAAATAATTAGCCTAAACAGAATAGGTTAAAATAATTAGCCGTGAAGCCCAACCTCATTAGTGTGGAAAAAAGCAAACGGAATTCTTTATTCATTTCAAGGATGGGATATGAAAATATTTAATGATAAAATTAATTTTTAATTATTAATAAAAATTAATGAATTAATATTTGTAAAAACTATATTAACATCAAATGTCATCCACTATAAGTTTAAAAATATTTACATGAACTTGAGTGGAAGAATAAAAAGTATTTTATTAACGATTGAAAATTACAAGATATGATGAAAGTGCGAGTTAATAGTAGGAATTGAATGTAAACCATTTGGATTATATATAAAAATAACCATTTCGATTGACGTTATGCTCCTTTCTGAAAGCTTTCATTGAAACCACTAGAAGCGTTTTCCCCAAGCCTTTCTCGCAGACTTTCTAATAAAGGTGATATTACAGAGAACACTTGGTGTACAATAATTACAAAATAGTAATTTTTGGCTCGAATTAGTAATTTTTCTGAATATACTGCAAGATTCTTGGCGAGTGTCTTAGATATTAAATCAGTTTATTGTATCTAAAAGCCGTTTGTTTTTCAGATACTAACCCTCCCGACTTAAACCAATTTGGTTTCCATTCCAAATGATTGAAACAAAAATTTAACACAAAATTACACTTGTAGTCACAAAACCCTATACCAAATTTTATACATTTACGTCATTGTGTTTATTTGTTTTAGAAAGAGTACCCTTGTCGAATTTGGTTCAAAATTTGATGTCTATCTACTTTACAGATGGTAAATTTGTCCACCGAATTTAGCCCCTATAGTTCTCTTTATTTTTTAATTATCTTTAATATATCAAACAGTCGGGCAGACAGACATACTCTGAAAAGATTTTACTTGAAAATTAAAAGGAATCTTTGTTGTTTCTTATGGTGCTATTGACAAAAATGCCGGGGTAGTCAGCGATTTAAGCATAATCAACGTCTCTTGCTTGTTGTAACGTCAACTAGGGCCAAGAGTACGATTTCTTCTACTCACTCATCACATATTCGCTTGCACAGCTCCTTTTTACAGGAGGACACACCTTACAGATAGAGCACTGAAAAACCATGCGCGAACCGGGACTCGAACCCGGGAAGCCCAGATTATGGCGTCTTGTGCTATGTCTATCCCAGGACGTGGCAAAAGGAATATACAAATTTGTGTTAAAGATTACAGAAAATTTTACCCCTCTAGGTCAATACTTTTATGTATTATCTTAAATTATTAGAAAATAAACAGACAATCAGAAATAATGCTAAAATAGAGTATTTTTAATTCAGGGTGACTTAGAAAGTGGAATTCGTCAAAATCTCGAATTCAAATTTTTGAGGATTATAATGCTGTTACAAATAACAGCAGTGATTCTTACACGAGAGCGATAAGAAGATGGAGACTTGATTGTCTGTGAAAACGCGTATTAAATCTTCGCAACTCAAGCTACAAAACTCACAGCGAATTAACTCCGCTCAATCCGCTAATTTCGAATAACTGCGAAGCTATAGATTCGCACGGCGAGGGAAAAGACGATCTCTCTAGCTCAGCCGCTTAACGTAGCTTATCCTCCGAACTCAACTGACTCCCTACTTTTAAGGTGGGTCTTAAATAGCGTCCCATTGAAGTGGGTGGGGCAACCGTGGAAAGCACTCGCTTGTTCAAGACAAGTCTAGAAATTTCTTCACTATTCCATAAGAACAAATCTTGATTTTAAAAAAACCGTTAGCGACCTCATTATGTCGCCAATCCACCTACATCGTTAAATTGGTCAAATAAGGTAATCTTCTGCTGTCAATTCCCTTGGGACTGCCTTTTCCCGCTGACACGCGATTCCATTACAGAATTTTATAGATTTAAACTATTGACAAATATTTACACAACAATTCAGAAATATTTACACCTAAGTTGAGCAAACTTTATAACAATACTTTCTCTACATTTCATGTACGAACAAGTAAAAAGTATTTACAACCACTAATGAGGAAATAAGTTGTTCGCTCTTTACGCGCAATTTTCCCACAGACTAAAGACCGTTTAAATTCCGTCCAATATCATTTAAGTGGTTTAGGAAGTTCCCAGGCCTCATTGAGCTTCGCTGGGTTTCCCGCTAAGATCTCACAAGGACAATTTTTTTTCCAAAGGGAAAAGTTGAGTCAGTTCTTCTTCCGATTCTCGCTTTTATATTTTATTTCGGCTCTTTTTTTAGCCGAAGCCACTGTTTCTGGAGAATTCCCCAAGAATACTTTTCAATGGACAAGGTTTTTCGCAGACGCCATCTTGTTTAGGCATTTCATCGATGCTACTTCAAGTTCTGTTCGAAAGAAAACGGAGAAAAAAAAGTTCGGAATTTTTCCGGCCAAACTTCTGAAAAAGAATAAATAAATAAAATAAAATAAATCGATGTCTCTGGACTTTTTTTTTCCTTCGGCGTTTTGCCAGTTCCCTGGACTTTTTATAATATTTGAATGCAAGCATTTCGAAGTGTGCTTCAAAATATTTATTTCCACATCTATTGCAGCCTTATTAGATTTAACTCCAGTTGTTAGAAAAACGGTTTTTCGTTCACCTTGGAGCAGTTTTGAAAGTTCCCGTTGGATAAATAACAACTATTTACTTTTTCTCACCAATATTTTTTCCCATTCATGTCTTTTTTGAAGAAGGTTGCCTTCTTGACTTTGAAAGCCTATTTTCACATTTCTCGGATCTGTAGAAGGATGCTAACAGAAATAGTCTCGCAATAGGAATTTTAGTAAAAATGTGTGGTTTAAAGAGAAAGAGCAAAACGAAAAATAATGACTTTCTTTTTGTGTTCGCTGAATGTGATATATGTAAAAATTCTGTATTTAAAAATTAATTTAGTTCTTTAAATAAATAATGCATCATTTCTGAAACAGAAGGTCTCATATATAAATTGTTTATTGATTACTTAATTAAATTATTACTTATTATATTAAATTATTATTGCTTTGATTTAGTGATTTAAAAAAATAAACTTTAATATGTAAATGAAGTTATCTGAATTGGAGTTTAAATTATGTGGAATTATAATTGAATGAGTGACAACCAAATATATCTTGTTCAAATTTTCAATCGTTAGTAAAATACTTTTTATTCATTATTCATTCATTCAAATTCAAGTAATATTTTTTAACTTTTAGTGGAGGGCATTTGATAATACAGTTTTTTCAAATATGAATTCATTAATTTTTTATTAATAACTAATTAGTTTAAAACTAACTTCCTTTCCAAAAATTTTCTTTTCTCCACTGCCATATAAGTAACGAATTCAGTTTGTTTTTTCCTCACACTAATGAGGTTAGGCTTAACATTCTTGACCGATTATTTTAAACGATTCTATATATTTTTATTATGTTTGATGCATTTAAAATTAAACATTGTTAATTAATAGATTTTTCCGATTCATTTGGAAGTACTTTTGAATTAAAACAATAAAGAATGAAGTAAATTAAATATTTCTAATCTGTATTGCGTTACCACAACTGTCGTAGAAAATTCATGCATTTTGCATAGCCGTAATTAGATTTGAATCCTCAATTGACGACGAAAATTCAATGATAGTATAATTTTTGATCAATTATTTTTAATAACTGTAACGCCTGGCTAGCCTGTTTGGTAGGGCTTTGGATTCACATCCCTTGGATGGCGAGTTCGTACCTGCTAGCCAAAGACTTTCCGTTTGTGGTGGTCGTTAAATCTGTAGTGGTCACAGAGTTCTTCATTTGGAGAGTAATACCACTGGGGGTACTGGGTTAGAAATGATTGTTCTCTTTTTCAGATTTAAATTGCGATTTGTGGATGGATGAATTAATGAATATAATGCATGTATGAAGTCAGCCCCGTAAAAATTTTTGTGACGTATATGAGATAGAACTCAGTTTTCTGTCCTCAGGTGCTCAAGGGGTCCATAACTTCAGAAACTACGGCACCCCACCCCTTCCATTGTAAAGCGGAACACGAAAACAATTATAACGATTATCTGAATTGGGGTTTAAATTATGTGGAATTACAATTAAATGAGTTGTATTTTGGCAAATGAGTTGTATTTTAAAGACATGTTGCATCGGCCTATATCAATATCGGCTCATATACTACTAAAAATATTTTTATTTAAAAAATTAACGAAACATAGGATTCGAGGAATTTTCGCCTACAACTATAATTATTGTTTTCGTTTTTAAGTTAGTGCACAAAATTTTATTATTTTATTGTGAATTAACATTTAAGTATTCTTGTTGTGGAATTTCGATGAAAAATAATATTTATTTCTTCCTTTTTCAATAGCTCTTTTCTTGAATTTACATTTCACTCCCCCGATTTAATAAATTATTAATGACAGATATATGCGTGTGTAGAAACCATTTTAACATATTACTCAATATATTACTGAGATTTCAGTATCCAAGATTTGACTATGAATGATTTTGGCATTAAATCAACTTTGTTGTTTTGGTTATGAGGGCGAAACTAAACAGGCATTCTAATTTCACATTAACATGTATACTATATCGTATGATGTATTTTATATTCTGAAGATAAAATTCAATTAGACTTCTAAACCTGCATCGATTTATCGACTATAGCTTCACATTAATGCATGTTCAGAAATTGGAAGGTACAGAGTTTATTCAATTGAGCTTTTAATACTTATTCACCTTTTGAAATCTTTAATTTTTATCAACAATTATTTTCAATCAATTTTGTCTTTAACTGCTTTTATCAAGTGTAAAAAGTAATTATTTCAAGATAATTTTATGAAAAGCTAATTTGATTTTAATTGATAACTCCCTTCTAGGCTCCCCTATAGCTTCCATCTAAACAATAAACAAGAGAAAGAGATGCTTTTTTCTGCAAATTGATTTCGTTGATAGGTTTAGAAGCACACGTGTGCTATATAATCTTAGAAGCACAGAGTTGCTGTGCAATCGTGCAAGCAATATCGTGTGTAGACTTCTTAATAAATTGATTTTTTATGTTTTATTCCATAAAATAGGTTTAATTATGTCTTTTGAAAAAATACTATTCTTTAACCGTTTTAGTAGGGATATTTATGAAATTTAGTTGAAATGGGTTCTGACTATTTGTAATCAAAGCTGAGAAATAGTACAGAAATGAAATAAAATCACAAAAAGAAATTGATTAAAAGAAATTAATTGAAACATTTATTCTACTAAAGAATAAATATTTCAATTAATCGGAACACTGCTCTTAATACAGCAAAAAAAAGCGTTCTTACTTTTTTTCTCAAAAAACAATGAAGCACATTGTTCTTTTCAGTGAAGCATGCGTTTTATTTATTTGGACATAAGCGGTAAAATTTTTAAATTTTGACCCATTAATTCTACGCGGAGAGTTATCGAAAAGAATAAGATCGAATTCCAAAATTCAAATAAAATAATTATATAAAAAATTAATCGAAGAAAAAGGGAAGTATCAATTATATGTCCTATCCATGGAATTCCTTCTCATAGATAACATTAATTTTTGTTTACTTAATATTTATAAACTTTTCTTAAATTTTATTTATTTACTTATAAGTAAAATAACAACATACAAATCAACCATAACTAAGTATAATACGTGATTCAAATTAATGTTATTCTATATGGATAAATAGTGAAAAGTCTACTTTCACGATTAATCCAAAATTTATAAAAATAGAAAAATGAATTGTTTCGTTTAAATTCCCATTTATAAAAAATATTTTTTAAACTTATGTATAATTTAAATAAAACTTATTTATACGTTTGGATAATGTAATATGTTCAAGATCTATCTTACACTCCATCATTAAAAAAAAATCTTGTCAATCATCATTCTTCCATTTCGTTTGATAGCACTCTGCTAAATATCGATAATCCACTGTTAAATTCAATTAATCATGAAGTAAAAAAAACCATCATCAGCTTTATTTTTCTGATATTACAAGAAATTGAATTCTCTTTCATTAGCATTTAAAACCCGTTGCCAATTTAAGGCCTTAATTTGCAGGGAAGAAAGGGAATTCTACCGCAAAAGAAAAAGGTTGGTTTTTACAACCTTTTAAATAACGGTGCAATTACATTAGGGTGTCCCGGGGGAGTCGTAACTGATTAAAATCTCGTCGAGTTTGAGCATAAATTACGGGCTTTTCTTGTCAATTCCGAAGTGCCGGGCAAATAAAGTGTAAAAGAGGTTGTTGACCACAATGTCGTGACGCCCGCTTAAAATTAGTCATGTTTTCGAGGAAAACTTTCTTTTTTTAACGTTAAACTTACGATATTGATGGGTTCGGAGTTTTTCGGAATTTCCTTAATTGATGTGATTCTTTAATTAAGGGTACATTGTTTTTTTTAAAAAAAACTTGTTGTTCTACGGAAGCAAAATTCTAAGTGATTGGAGAGAAAAGGAGTTAGCAAATTGATGAAAACAACTGTTTAAAAAACTGAGTGAATCGGTTTTTCTTCTTAGATTTACTACAGAAATCGGAAAAATATTTAAGTAGAAATTCTTTCTTTGTTTCCCCTTCTTAAATATAATTTTATATTTCGAAAACTGACGTAATTTCTTTTAATATAAGCGTTTTATTGTTATTTAATTTGCCATAAATATAATTGAGTAGTTCTGGATATTTTTGCTACATGAACTAATTTTATCAGTTATGATACTCATAAAATAATGATGACGAGAAAAAGGAATGAGTTAGATGACATTTTTAATTACTTATTTTATCAGTCACAGAAAAGATGAAAATTTAAGGAAATCCCACACTAAGGGAATTCCAGTTCATTTCAGGAGAGGAAGAAACAAGTGCACTGATTGTGTTCAACAAATTTATTTTCTTTTTTCGAAGTAATGGTCAAATATATTTCAACCCGATATTTACAGTGATCTTTTTCAAACAATAATTTGTATTGTTTTATTTGGATTTTTTAAAATTGTTTATTTAGCTATTTATTTATTTTCAGCAAATAGATAAGCTGTCCATTTTCGACATTCGAAAATAACGAAGTCGGATATAACTATAGACTGCTTAATGAAATTCTGATAATTTATAATTGGTTTTCGTAAATGGGGATGAAAATCGAAAAGCGTGATATATGCATTATTTTTTCAATTCCTTCTATTAGCTCACACTCTCCATATATAACCTTGTTCAAATTTTCAATCGTTAATAAAATCATTTTTATTTATCCACTCAAGTTAATAGCAAGTGTAAATACCTGTTATTTATTCCCTCTCCCCCCACAAAAAAAATCTAATTTGTAATTCAAAATTGTTCTAAAGTGAACGAGCTGTAAATTTGAATCTATAAATTTGGAGTAGAGATTATACTTTAGCCATCCAATTCAAAGACTTTTTGACCTATCACATTCACAGATAAAAACACATGTCCAAAAGTGCATTTTTCGGATTCAGGAAGATTTGAAACATTTTGATTCGTCAAAATGTTGGGTTCTAACGTTTCGAAAATCGCAATATTTTCTTCTTGTATATTTGGAACGAAAAAAGAAAGTAAACCAAAGCTATATGGGGCGAGAGTTTCTTATCACATATAATTTGATGACAAATTTTATCACATCAGAATGAGATTCATTAATAAAATAACGGTGTAGAGATGAGTTTTTTAGCATATGAAAGTTTTTAATTAATTTAAAAGATTTAGAGAAGAACAAGAAGAGAATGTCGGTAATTCGAATGTTGATTAGGTTCTTGAAAGTAAAAACGCCGATTTAGAATGTAAGTGCCTCACAATTATGGATGAAAGTTTATGGAGGAAACGTTTTGATATTTGAGAAAATCAATCGTGACTTCTTTTTCAGGACACTGCCCAGCACAGTTTTCGAATGTTCGTCTAGAGGCTTCTGTTATGAGTACGGAATTCTACTTATGAAACTCCGATAATATACGCCGTTTCTCTTGCTTGTGATTAAACTTATTAGGGGCTCTAAGGCAATTCTGGACTCGAATCTCATTTTCCGACAACATTTCGAAACCAAATACATTTTTTTAACATGTCAGAACATGATATTGTTTTGGTTCGAAGTTTTTAAAATCTCAAAATGCGTAGGCAACAAATTGGCCATTCATCGCTTTTGAGACATCAATTTTTCGCTTTTAGGGTTATTAGAAAATAATGCAGATGGTTTTAACATTTGGCGATTTGTCGCCATTTAAAGTTTCAACATGATTTCCTAATTATTCATTCACAGAATTCTTATGAATTGTCTTCATTAATTTAAGTCATTAACCAATTTGTCAAGTTAGAAACAATAATGAGACGTTCAGATTACGCATGCATCAATATTTAAAAAATATATAATGGTCCCCCCCCCTCTCAAAATTGGTCGTGCTCCAAAACTTTGTTTGCCAGCTAGAAAAACTGAAATCGAAAGTTTAAAAAAAATTTATCATTATATGTGGAGAGAGAGAGAGAGAGAGAAAGAGACGATTGAGAAGTCGCGTGATCGTTTCAAACCTGTTTAAACTGGTTAATGACTTAAGATAAATTATGACTTTAAAATATTAATGCTCTGACATGATGGCTTGAAATTTGCGATCGTAGATTTCATTTCTTCTTCTTCTTTTTTTATTTGTCCATTTTTTCAATCCTTCTATCAGAAGTTTAAAGTTTTGCATTTTGAAAAAAAAAATGAAACAGAAAATTGTTAAATTGCGTATCAGTTTCTAAATCGTTGGTTTCAATGCATCGCATATAAAAAATTGGTCAAATTTTTTAAATATGAAAATGAAATTTTTTTGGAATCTAAATAACATTTACTAATTAGATAGAGCAGCTTTTTAAAATACAAAGTTCATATTCTTTTGAAATTATGATGTAAAAAATGGTAATTAGATATGTTACTAGAATAAGGTTCTAAGATTTTACTAGACTATGTTTGATTTAATTTGTATAAATTCGATTGCATGGTGCTTTATAATCAAATGAAAATATAAAATTAAATAATTTTTAAAATGCATCAAAAAGGTATTCAGGGCTTGAGTAGCTTCACGGACCTTTAAGATGCGAGATCCTTATCAACTGCCTATTTTGCCTATTTAATAATTCAAAATATATATATATTTGTGTTTCTTTTGATCAGTCATGAGGTTGAAAGGTTAGGTAAAGCAGTTAGAGTGTATTTGTTACTACAATAAAAATACAGGAAACGTCGGAAGACTCATCAAAAAATGAGTTGAATCTTTTGTGGAAAATCCCAATAAAATAGGACAGGGTCGTGAAGAATCTCCATGGAAAGTAATGATTTCAAAATTGTAAAAAAATTGAAATTAAAAAAACTCAAAATATTATATTGTTTTTTAATCGCAGTCGTATGAGGTTATTAACAATATCTGAGGCAGTACAAAAAAGCCTTTTTTATCATTTATTTACCTTATTTATTTTTCAAAATAACTCAATAAGATTATGCATTTTTCTACTTTTTGTGAAAAAAAACATTTAACGGGAAAAGATATCTGACGTCTTCTTAACTCAAATGATTTAATAATTTTTCACTAAAAATTGTTTATTTTTTTCATTCTTCATTATTTTTCTTTTGAGCTATCATTCATATAGCACTATATTTCAGTGCTACGTAATTCAATTAACTTAATTAAAAATAATACACTTTTGTACTACATGCAGAAAAAATATTAATACTTTGTATATAATTAAAATGTACTAATATTAAATTTAAATTAAATAACTTTAATTTATTTTATTTCATTAAAATTTGAATTTAACTAAAATCTATTAAAATGATATAATTAAGATTTTCAAAGAGCTCTTTTTAAATGTGTGATTTAAGGTTAATTATTTAACTAATAAAACTCTGTTCAAAAGCAGTTTTTTTGTGTTTTTACTATATTCAAACAATTTCAAGCAAATTTTCAATTTTTTTTTCTATTTGAGGAAAAAGAAAAATCTGCATCCAGGTCTTAAATTGCTGTTAACCATCAAATTTATGCATTATGTCAGTTGTCATTCACAACATCTCTTCGCTTCAAATTTCTGTAATTTCAATACATATATATATACATATATAAATTCCATGTAAAATCATTCCAAAGGTCAGGAATCGTATTGTATTTCTAAATTTGATATTTTGATTGTTTCCCTTTGCTCCTCAACTTCAAATATAAAAAAATACTAGATATCTACTTACATTAGAATTGTTTTTTTACGTGGTAGCTAAATACATTCAAACTTTTTAGCTATCTTCTCTACAATTCTCTTTTTTAACTACTCTCCTATCGCAAGCATAGTATTTACACGCGTACAAGCTGGAACGCACGTATTAACGTTACGCGGAAGTGAGAGTGAAAAACAATTATTCACACAAGTGCATGCTTGGTAGTGAAAGTGAAAAGCAATTTATAAATGCACCTTTATTTTTTATATAAAATTTTTCATGTGCCTGAGGTGCTATTTTTAATTATTGACGCTTAACTTAGATGCATATGCATGATGGTATGACGTATGGATGTCCTATTTATTATTATGGTTCTTCACTGAACATGACTGTAATTATTATTTACTATCAGGTTTCCGTACGGGGAGGGATTGTTCTTATTATTTATGATCAATTATTTGCATGTCACGTGATTACTCTTATTATTCATACGCATGGTTCTGCATGAGGTGCACTCAGACGAGCATCTATTTTCTTAGCGCACTTTATTTCGTGATATTTCTTAAAAATTTAAATGTGCATGACAGAAAGTATCCTCGGAATTCTGGGGGCCATAGGAGCAAGGTCTCAGCTCGTGAGCCGTAGGGTTTCGGGTTCGATACTCGGCTCCACCGAAGAGCCGTCGGGTAAGGGGGTCTGTGGGACGTTAAATCCGTCGGGGCCAAATATCTTCCCGCTGGCGTGGAGAGGGGGTGCAGACTCAGGTGTGGCCCTCGTCATTTGATTAGTTCAAAGTAGCGAGATCTGACCCAAAAATAAGCCTAGTGCTGTTTTATAACGGGGCTTTAATATGAACTAAACTAAACTAATTCTTGGAATTCTAATTATGTTAATAAATATTGCCTGCATTAATTGTTTTTTCATAAATATGCTTTTTTTGAAAATGGAATTGGTTTCGCTGTTTTTATATTTCGTCCATTCATAGATAGGATAAAAAATTTTTAATATTCGCTCTATTTTATATACCGTGAAAATACATCCACTTAAAAACTGTGCGTGCCTTTTAGACATCTGATAACCTATTTTTAAAACTTTTTTTGCATTGTCATAATTACTAAATTAAAATACAAACAGAGCATTCTTTTATTGAAAGCTGAATATAGATGTTTTTATTATGATGATGATGATGGAACGTTTTCATAGCTATCTGGTCTATATATCCATTAAACATATTTTGTGTCAAGCTAATATTTAATATTATTTACCTTCGAATTTAGATTTACTTATGTAATTGTTTTTTTAATTATTTTTGGTCAAAATTGTTAGATTTTCAAATCTTTATTCCTGGGTCGTTAGACATTGAAATGTTACCATGGAATAATAGAGCAAGATGCATAATTACAGAGTGAAAACGACTATGGATTTTACTGATATTTAAATCATTTAATGAAGATAATTGAATTAACCATTGAAACATGGTGATGAAAATATACTCTTATTAAAATTATTCATATTGGAAAAAAGAACATTTAAGAAAGCATTTCTTTTATTAAATAAACTGAGTTCTTTTTTTAAACTGTAAATGATTTACTTTATAGTAACATAAATGGCAATTCAAGTTACTTTATTCAAGTGCGTTTTACTTTATTCAAAAGTAAGGTGTTACTTCATTCAAAAGTTTCTATTTAATTTAATTTGTTTCATATAAGGAAATATATTACTTCGTAAGCCATTTTTATAAAGTGCTATAGCTCTTAAAATTTATTAAGTTGCGTGTTCTTGAGAATAAAATATTATTTAAATACTTTTTGAATTTTATTTCTTAGTTAACTGATTGATTTTGTAAACGTTTGATTACATACCAGAAGCTTTACTTAGCAGTGAATTTGAGAATATTTTGACTAAAATATTTTTTTAATTTGTAAAATTTCTTTTTAAATTAATGAATTAAAAAAAGAAAATAATGTAACTAAGAAATGTGTAAAAGAAAAACATCTATAAGTGAACTATAATATAGAAAATAATGAAGAGCATCGTATTAAATTTATCTTTCATACAAAATCATAAATACAAAAAGCACTGTAAATCTTACAAGGAAATAAAAGTACAAAGAATATCTGGAGTCGGTTTTAAAAATTAAGTTTTTTAAATATTTATAAAAATTAAAATATATTATAAATGTTAATGAATTTCCAATTTACATATAATATATCTATTACCTATTACACATTTTATTTCCCGTTATCAAATTTTAGAGAAATATTACTTCTTATAAAATCGTATTTAAAAATGTTTTTCAAATTTTTTTATTATTTGAACTTTAAACCAATTAAGTTAGCATTCCCAAACAAATCCAGAGAGCCCAGTGAGTGCATTGCTGTCTCCAGTTCATTTTATTTTCCTTCCAAAGGGATTCCACCAGCAACATGTTTCTCTCAAAGTCATTTCGCCGTCCCCCCCCCCCATCTGCAGGGTTCGCAATCCTTCCCATTCCTCTGGAGAATAGAAATTCAGTTGCGGGGATGTTAAGCGGTCTGCTGCAGAGGGGAAAGGAAAGAGGTTCTGGCAGTCGTCCTGTTCGAAAGCAACATAAATAGAGCTTTTTAAATAAGGTGATGAAGTGAATGATAATTCAGTTCTGTTCTTCCTGGGCGGCGATGGGCACTCCTTTCTTTTCGCAAAGAGGGTTTCGTGTTTTGCAAGGTCGCTTGATCAATAGTAGACTTCCTCCAAAGCTTTACTTTGCTCCCTTTTTAAAAAGGCCAGCTCTCAAGGTTCGTAAGAGGGTTTATGACGTCTAGGTTTTTTCACTACTTTAATTTATGTACGGTTCGAATGCGTGAGTCAAATTTGACTAGCATTCAACTTTTTAATGGCGAAGTAAGAGAGGCCATTTTGGATGCTATATTATCGTGGCCCGTCAAAACATAGAACTCTCGAGACTGGATGAGGAATGATGCATATTCGTCTTCTGTTCGCACAGTGAACATGAGAAGTATTATTAAGAAATAAAAACTGCTTTGGTCATATTTGAAAACTTTATTTTTAGCATAGCGCCAACATTTAAAAAAATTTCTCGCTTTTTTTTCAATTTCTAGTAAACATTTTGAGACATCGTCTATGCCGGCGCCCTAGCACAGAGGTAGCGCGTCTTCCTCGTGATCTGGGCGTCCCGGGCTCGAGTCTCGGTTCGGGCATGGTTGTTCCTCTGAATACTATCTGTGAGATGTGTGAATGTGCACTACTGTAAAAAGGGGCTGAGCAAACGAATGTGACGATTGCGTAGTTAAGTCATTCTCTTGGTCCTAGTTGGCGCTACTTCAAAATCAAGAGACGCTCATTCGGCTTAAAATCACTGACGGCCGTCAGTGGGCTTGTCCATGGCAAGTGCCATTAGTAACAAAAATAACAGGTATAGACTTCAGAATTAATCCGAAATGAAAGCTAAAATTTGGAGAAAATATCTTTATTCCTGAATTGTTTATTTAGATATATATGTACGAATCTTGCTGCATTAGTGATAATAATAAAATACAAATATGCATACAAATTGAAAAATGCTCTAAATGGCATTAAAAATAATATTTTATGTTGTTTCAATCATTTAATTTCTAAAAAAATATTAATTTTTGATATTTTCAAAATATTTTTATAGCTATTCGTTAAATTTAGTAAAATATCTTACATCATTAATATTTTTTTAAAAAAAGTCTTACAGTATTTGAACGATTATAACTGACAGAATTATGAATATCAATGAGCAATTCTTTTTAGGAAACTCAATCCACTTATTTCATTATCTATCTATATTTTAGAGAAGCCATTTCATAGATCTGAAAGCGTCTAAAATTGTAATTTTATTATCTGGAATAGAGCGAAAAAAATAATTTTGGGTGGACAGAGTTGTGGAAAGACGCTGACGTTGTTATTCATCGAAAAATGTTGAAAATATACTTTGAAGGGCGTAAAAAGCCTAAAGTTTATAAAATATCACAAAAATCATGGACCTTTGCATTTAAAATGCTTTTTTTGTATTTTTGTAAGTATAAAAATATTCAAGTGCTTCAGTATAATTTTCCGGTAACAGAAAAGTTTTATTAATTTTAAAGCAATTTTACGCAAAAGCTAATTCTAAAATTTTGTTGGGAAATTGAAGTTCTTATCAATTTATAAATAGATTTAGATTCAAAGGGAAAAATGTTATTTTTCCCTTTGATTCATTAATGTAATTTTTTATATAGTTTGTAAGTAGATATTAATGTTATATTTTATCTTGAACTGAGCTCACATTTTTTTATGAAACGAACTAGAACTCACCAGCGAAATTAGTTGTGATTTAAATTCACCATATATCCTGACAATTCAATTTCGATGTGTTAAATTATTTAAATTTGTCAAAGATACTGTCTTAAATTCATATTGTTTAAAGTTTAGTCATTATGAATCTTAAGGACGAAGTTTATTTAATATAGGTATCTTTAAACCCTTATCAGTGCATTTTTTGTGCATATTCTATGTTTACTTCTATCACATTTTTCAAAACCGAAAATTTGAGATGAAATGTGTTAAAAATCCAACACAATAGAGTTTTATCTTGTAGAGCTAATGAAATTTTAAGTTTGTTAGATTTTCAATTATTAAGGTTAAGGCCTTTATACATTGCATCTAATCTATGCATTGGAGATAATATATTCAGTGACATAACACTTATAAAAGAAGCCTTACAGATTAAAACTTTTGAATTCTTACTTTTTGTATACTCATGTTATTTCTTTCTTTTGTCTCTCATCCACTAAGATAATACACAATATGTTTATTTTTTAGTTAACAATAAAATGGCCTTTCACTAACTCTCTGAATTCATGATTCTTTTAATGTCTTCCAACAACATCGTTCCTGGAATATGTTTCAAAACATAGGTTCTTATTTCATAGACGTATAATTCTAAACAATAATCAGACAGAAATATATGTAATTTAGAACTATCTTCAGTTCATTAATGGGAGATGATTTGAGCAACCAAAAGACAAGATTTGCACATATCAATCATCGGATATAACTAATAACCAGGATTTCTTACATCCAATTGCATAGTTATGTTTGAGTTGCTCTAACAAGATTTCAAAGTTTATGTTGATTATTAATAAGATCTTTTCATTCCATTTTAAATATTTCAAAATGTATTACAGTTACTCAAAATTAAGCGGTAATTTCCTTAGATTTTTGAGCGATAGTGGGTGACCCCGTCATCTCACCATCCAATTATTCGTATAAATGCCTGAATGCTAACTAAGTAAAGAGAGGCTTTTAGATGAAATACTGCAATGAATACTTAATAATAACCCCTTTGTGAATAACACAATTTTTCCTCAAAGAGTTTGTAGCTATGCTATTACAATGTGGCTTCTCTTTTATTGATCTGGGGAATTTATTTTTAAAAGTCTCTTAAGTCTTCCTGCACCCTTTTTTTAAAGTCAATTAATTACCATTTTAAAATCACGTCGAACGTAATACAAATGATTACATGGTAAATTTTACAAAAAAATACTCCTAATGAAGCCGAATAATATTTCACTTATTTTAGATGAAAAATAGCATTCCGAGTGGGAAAATGAAGATCTGGATTAAGGATATACATTTAGCAGATTAAAATCAATATCATAATTTTAGATTTACTTCCGTTCCATTCGATTCTGTTCTTTCCATTATCTGTTCTTTTCCATTTTGCATAAAATCTTAATGATTATTTAACTTCATATGGTGACTTAACTGACATTGAATTCACAAATCTTGATTATCGTTATTCCTCGTTATATTGCAACAATACCTTTTCTTGAAAGGGAATATTTTTCTTTTTTATCATCAAAAAATATTCCTTTTGTTACTATGAATTAGTTTATGTCTGGCTTATGCTGACGATTAGAATCCGATGTATGAGAAACAAGCTTTTTTTTTTCGAATTGAACTTGAAATGAATATAAACGAATGTAAAAAAAATGTTGTCTAGTTGAAATATTCATTCCTTTACAATTCCTTAACTATTGAAGATGCAAACAGTATCTTCAATTGAGCAAATAATTGCCTATAATGCAATTTTTACATTTAAATCGGTTTTTTTTAATGTTTTCATCACTTAGAAGCTGTCCCTCTTCACAAAGTTGTGTGCCATAAAATGTAGCAGAAATGATTAGATTTCGCAGAACAAAATCAGTCTCAATTATATCCATATTTACTGCTTAAAATTTTCATAATAAGGGTTTATATTGATGTCTCGTAAAAAGCTTTAGGTTCTTTATTTTTTTACGATTTCATATGCCAGATAAATAAATACTGTTTTGTCTAATATTTTCTTTGAGTCAGAGTTCTAAAGTTGCCATAATACATTTGAATATAGTATATACTACATAAGTAGCCTGTAGTGTATGTATATATACTTTTTCAAATGCTTCTTTTATTTTATGAGTTTTAGGTTTCCTCGATTCCTTCTATTCACCCGAGTTGGAAAATCTTTTTAAAGGACCCCTTTTCTGAGACAAATAAGGGCGGGAACGATGTAAAATCGATTGTGCAGGATCGATAATGGCTTAAATGGAACTAATTTGGGGAGCCATTAGACAAACCACCGCTGCCTAAACGACGAATGCAAGCGCTTCACGGTGACGCGGGGACTGCACGGGAGCAGCGGCTGCGGGGACGAGTCGGGAAGGGGTGTCGGGTTTCTTACGCAGAAGGCTTATTGGTGGACACGAGTATTTGCGTATGCGGTGCATCGGACTTGACAATGTCAAAATGCTGGTCTTGAATAAGCCTTAATTTATTTAAAATAGACAATTTATAGGATAATTTGGTTGGGTAAATTCCGCCTAAATTGTTTGGGGGTGTCGTGAATGATTTCATAGGTAATACATGCTCACCAAGAAGAGGATTTTCAAAATTTTAAAAGGATTTTTTGATAAAAATCAATTGAAATATTAACATTTCCATTTCTAAGTATATTATAGTACAAAAATCTTCTTACGTCACATCAAAATTGGAAAAAAATTGTCTTTTATAAAATGCCAGTTTTATATCTGCAATTTCAATAAGTTTAAAAATAGTTTAAATTTATTTCGTAACAGTCCGTTATTTAAGAAATTACTTTCGAACGCGAATGCGTTGTAGCTGCATTAAATGTATTTTTTATACATGTTATCGTTCATACTAATATTAATAACTCTTTAATACTAATTATTGATTTATTATTATTTAATACTAGTCATTAAAATGGAGTAAATTTTTAAAAGTATTATGAAGACGGGCAAATCAATTCTTAAATATTATCATATTAGAATGTTTCGGACTACAGGTTTCAATATCTTTAAAATATTTTTTTCTTATTTGTTTAGGTGAAATTTAAACGAAGCCCACTACTATGCGATTATTTCCGCCAATTAAGAATTTAATTCTGAAGCATTTTTTAAACTCATCCTGCGGAAAGCTTTGTTTAGTAATTGATTATGTATACATAAACAAATAAAGACATTAAACTAATGCAGAAATCGGACACTAAATATTTTTATATTGTTGTTTCTTAAGACACTTGCCATGGGCAAGCTCGCTGAGGTAGTCAGCGATTTAAGCCTCATCAAAGTATCTTGTTTTGTAGTTGCACTAACTAGGGCCGAGAGTACGACTATTGCTGCTCACTCATCACATTCCCTAACACAGTCCCTTTTTGTAGGGGTATACATTCACATACCTTACATATAGAACACAGAAGTACAACCATACCCGAACCGGGAATCGAACTCGGGACGCCCAGGTCCCTATTCCAGGACGCCGGCATAAAATACTGTAATGAATAGGTTAAAAATCTATTAAAAATCCTTCATTTCTTGTTTTAAAATTAGTTTGTCCGACCAAAAGACACAGCAAAATGAAAATTTTTATTATATATCATTTTAATTTTTATTAGTAATTTTCCTCCAGCTTGGATGCTAATGAATTAATGGAATGTTAATCATTTCCGCTTTTTAAATTCAATATATCCTCAAATCTGTGAATGTAAGAATTTAAGTCAAGTGAACCAAACAATTACGAAGCGTAATTCTGATTTATTTAGCTCTTTCTATTTCTGAATTAGTGTCATCATATTATGGCCATCTAGCATTGAGACTGAAACGGATTTTTCTTTTTTCTAAGATCTGCATATAAAACCTTGCAATTGAATTTTTCTTACAATGATAGTACTTTAATTTTGCATACGTCATTTGCAAGAAATAAAAAAAAATCGAGTTAACACATGATTAAAAAGTACTAAAGCCACTTACTTATTCCTTTACGATCTGGAGTATATTTTGCTCTTGTTTCATGGCTAAGTGAGTTAACAATAGAATAAGTCGCAGAAGTGTTTAGCTTATTCTTGGCATAACATAAACAGAAGAGCTCTTAGATTATTTTTTTAAAGCCCTGAGCCTTGAAACTTTTTCCTGCTTTCCAGAAAAGCTCTTTTGAATGATGTTTCAATGCGACTGATGGCTAAAATATTTCTTAAAATGAAGAAAGACGATAGAAAAGAAATCATCATATTTCTTTAAATTTTATACAGTTCATACACCCGGCTTTTCTCGAAAAAAAAGTACTTTCGGGTGTTACATTTTGATGCAAAAATTAATTTTGTATAAATTACTATAATACACATAATTTTATTGTTATAGTACATTTGATTGAGTGTTTGGGGGTATTGGTCACTTGCAAACGATTGGGGGAAAAAAGAATATACTAGTTCTTTCTTTCAATTCTTTCAGGCACCCTTTAATTACTATTTTAAAACTATAAAAAAATTCCAGATGTTAGGAAACAGAATTTAAAATATAAATGTTTTAATGTACTTTAAAATTGTCTTCCTTAACTTTTAAAAAAATAGATAAAAATTGGAAAATTCGAATTTGTGTGTTGTGTGAAATAAAGTGTTTCCAAACAAATAATTTACTTCTAAGTTACAATAAAACACATAATCTAAATAATAAAACATAATCTAATGAAATTTTGTTCTTTGAAAAATGGGCAGTATTCTTTCTCTTTTCCTAAATAATAAATGAGATAAGTTTGGTTGAAATCGTCCTTTCCCTTTTGGATATCCCCATGAGGGAGTAATTCGAAATGATGATGAGATGCCTCCGGCATGGTGTTTGGATCTCTCCACTATGGAAAGTATACTAATTAGTGAAGGTTAAACACCTCCCATCGATGACGGGATGTACTTCCTACGGGAAAGTTTGTACCGTGGCCGGTGATGGCCCTTGACTCAATCATAGTTTATGACAGTGTTGCTGTTGCCATGGTCCGGTCATTCAATTTTATGGTTTAATTCCATGTGCTTATGGGTGGGTCGGAGAGTCATGTATAACTTGAACTTTATATATATATATATATATATATATATATATATATATATATATATATAATATAGCTGCACGAATTTTATTTATAGTAAAATTTGGATACTGAAAATTATATTGGATTTTGATTCGATTGTTTTTTGATTCTATGAAACTTTCAGTTCTGTTCTTTCTGAAAATGGAAAAGGGGTGACAAAAAGGAACTTTTTAAGCATGCTATTCTTTGGTAAAACACAAAATATAAAAATGTATAGTACCATCCAGAGATTTAGAGTTTATAAGTTCAGCGAATAGAATTCATTTATTATTTCTAACTTACATCTACTTTTAGATATGAAGTATATCAAAGTTGTTTGCTCCTAAAATGTACTGAATACTTATAACAGATAGCAAAATTGAATCTCTCTCGAATCTTAACCAGGATCAACAAAAACTCGTCGATATAAGAAAATAGATTATTTTGGAGAATTCGACGCATTTTTCTGGAATATTTGCTCCTTTGATGAAATTTGTTGAAGTTGGAACATATAAAGTCCGTTCGTTAGTTTTTGCAAATTTATCTTAGTATCATATGTTATATGCTTGTAAATTCTGTAAATAGATATTTTCATTTTAAATTTTTATTCTACTCTAAATATCCTAGCACTTAAATAAAATACTCGTAACAAGCCCACCAAACCCTTTAATTAACAGAATGGTCGCGGATACGGAAGGTAAGAGATGGAGTTCTTTACTGTGAGCCACATTTAAATATCTAACATCCGAATCAGTATAATATTTTTATTATCAAAATATGCGCATGTAATTTTATATTTCAGAAAAAAAATAAAAGTTTATATTACCATAAAAATTTTCGATATAAAGTAAATTAATATTAAATATGCACATGTTTTCAAGACTATAATCAATATTTTACAACTTCATTGTGTATACAGTATAACTTCATAACATCCTCTACTGTCAAAAATGAATATTCCACAAATTTTACAAAAGACTCAAATTCTGCGGTTATCTCCTTCTACATAATAATTTCGACTAGAATGGCACCTTCATCTTCATTCCTGTCTTCCATCGTTATTTCTCTTTTTTTTCAATACACGCTTTATTGTTTTGTGTTAACTAGAGACAGCAAGACAGCAACACAATATTCCATGTTCCCCTTTGTCTCATAAGTCCATTATTAGTTTTTGCTTTTAAATCCTGAGATTAATTTCCATATTTAAATTTATACGAAGGTTTCCTATAAGAATGCAATGTAAGATATAGAACTATTTGATTAAATGGAAATTAATTTTTGTTGCCTATAACCCTCAAAGGTGTCACACTTTTGGAGTCAGATGCATCTAAGAGGTTATAATTGTTTTTATAGGAATAAATTAAATGTTAATGATTTTTAAAAGAAGTGTGAGAAAAAAAATTTCATGTAGAATTTCATATTTTAATGACTTTCTATTTTCTAAAAGAGGAATAATCTCAGAATACCAAAATTAAACGATAAACTTTATGGGGACCATATAACCCTTAATCAATACCATGGATAATTTGTTCTAATTGGATATTAAGATTTAATTGAGTTCTAACAGCCCCTATAGTATTTTCTACTCTAAAGATCATTAGAAAATTCATGATGCAATGATTTATGATGCAAAAGTGCGAGCATCTGAAACTGAAAATTGTCTTTCTTGTTACATTTTATCTGAGAAATCTCCTCTTAAGATGGGTGATGTGGTTATGAAGTGGAAACCAAAGAAGGATCCAAACAAAAGTTGGTCAAAAAATTAAATATATATTTAAAATACTCTAGGGAAATGTTAAATTCATTTTATAGAAGAATGTAAAATACTGGATTGAGAGCTTCCAGCTTGATGCCACAGGACAAACGAAGCAAATGAACTACAGCACTGCACTCTTTCACGCAGCGGGCGAAAAGCTCTTCTTCTGCGCGGGATATTGTGACCACATTCCTCTCTGGTATACCCTCGATGTAATGTTTTATGATTTTGAAGGAGAGGGGCGAATCACTTATCGGTTGGTGCAATACTTCTTTGCTGTATCATTTAAGCACTGGAATGAAACAGAAACGGTATCATCGAGAAAGAAAGAGCCAACACGATAATATCCCTACTCAAATGTTTACTTTTAGGAGCACAAAACTCTGTATTTTACGTAACAAAATTCTTTCACATCTAATCCCACTGAAAAAATTCCAGATGTCTAATAACAGCAGAAAACAATAGCATTTCGTTCTTGAATTTTGAATTTTTTTTCTTTTCGAACTTGAAGCGAGTCGTGTAAAATAACAGTAAAAAAATCTCAAATAATATCTAATAGCTGAAAGTAAAAACTTCTTATATTAATAATTCTGCATTCAACGTATCTTGCGAATAATTTATTACGATACAGAAATCCCTGAGACTTGTTGAGAATAGTTCGACAAGTGACGAAATATTATTGTTTTTGAAATGAAAGCAATTGAGTTAGCAGTGAAGTATCATTTCATCTATCGTGATACTAAACGTTACGCATTGAATAATTAAGACATTTGGAAACTCGTTTGAGATTTCTTCATTTGATAGCATTTCCCTCCAAACGTAAGAGAAATCTTGAATGTCTAACGGTAAGACCTCAGCCCAGTAGCAAGTCGACCGCATTGAATTTTCCACCAACCAGAAGAGATGTAGCGTTGGCCACGTGTTAAAGTGATAACGGACTGCCCCAGGCTAGAAATTCAATTCTTCCGAAAATCTGCAGTGTAGACGGTCCCAGTGGGCGCTTAACGTTTATCAAATATCTTCCGGCAAAGGGACACTAAAATTTGGAAAGGAAATTACCGCCTTCAGCTCTTCCTTGCATTCTAACTACAGCTCAAAATACCTTATGTACAAGTAATATATATATATATGCATATGAGTGTAATATAAATTAATCCCATTCTTTTTAAAAAAGAAAACTGTTTATTACATCTGTGGTTTACAAGTTGTTGATCCAACCGCTTTGACTATAACATTAAATGCAATTTTTATTGTATTTTTCAAAAATTTTAAAGATTCTCATTTTATGCTTCTAATACCATCAAACTATCCTCAATTAATTGTACAGGGCAAGATCAATATATTAGTGTATTTCAAATTTGGAAAATTCAAATATTTTATTTGTGAGATTTTCTGAAATGGTATCAGTGTAATAGTATGGGTATTGATATATATCCTTTTTAAAGAAGGTAATGTAATTGTAGAATAATAAAAATGAAATTTCTGTATGAAAAAAAATTTACTGGACATTTAATTTGGTTATGAAATTGTTGCCACTCTCTGCATATTAAATGAATAACTTTAAAATTTTACAGACCATGAAATATTTGATGAAGAAATGGTCATGGAAAAACTTGTCTCTGGCCAATAAAAAATTTAAATAACCAGTAAAAACCCTTTTCATTTGCTTTTAACGTGATATATTTAAAGTCTGCATGTTGTCTACAAATTGCATGATGCAAAAATCTTTCAAACGCTCTAAAAATTTAGAGTTCATTTAAAACATTAATTATATTTTTTTTAAATTTTACAACATTTTTAATTACATTTGAAATAACATTTAAAAATTGCTTTAATTTTAATCAACATTTTAAAAAATTGCTTTAATTATATCAGCAATTTATAGTACAAAATTTTAACATTTCTTTAATTTACATACAATACTTCCATCAAATTTTAGTAAAAAAAATTTAAAAATTGTTTTTTCATTAATTTTTTTCTGTTTTAATTATTACGTACTTTCACACGTGATCGGAACTATATTAAAAGCTTTTTTTAAAAAAAATATTGCTGTTAGCACAAGCATATTTTTAAAAACAACCGAAAGACATAAGAACCAATCTATAACATCACGCTTCGAATTTTCAAACAAAAAATTCAAATCCCCTTTAATTTTTATTAACTTCTTATTCGATAATTTTTACAATCTGCAAGGATAAAACATATTTTTTAAAGAAAGTTTTTCGAATATCATATTTAATATAAAATATATTGATATTATTAATTACATAAAAAGTGATCCTTCATTTTGTTTCATGAAAGTGTCAACCTGTCAAAGTAAAAATCGACATTTATGGTTTTCCCAAAAAAATATTTAATTTTTTCATCAGAATCTCATTGACTAGTTTTAAGGAAAATGTTAAAATAAAATGTATCTTCTTTCATTTTTGAATCATAAATGTACTTTGAAATCGATGAAATCAATCATCCTTTTTCAGTAGTCTCGGATATATATTCCAATATTCCAAACCATTGAGACTGTTGCTGTGAAATGGCTACCATAATAGATACGATATCGATTATTTTCGTCTTTTCGATACTGTGATGCACGAACAAAATCATTTTTAGAGAGAGCTTTGAATTGATTAAATTTATAGTCATAAGCGGCTCAAACGGCATGGGACACGCATGGGATTGCATTTATTTCATCTTAGCAATCTTTTTAAAGAAAATAAAGGGCGTCAAATAACGAATGGTCAAGAGCGAATATGGATTCTGAAAGCGCAGAGCATAATAAACGTAGACTTGATGCTTGAAAGAATTGACGGAGAGATTTTGCGCCTGCTCATAACTGCAATTATTTGTTGTAGGTTTAATTCTGTTCCCAGTTCTTTCAATATTGTTAAACTGCCACCTTTTGATGATTCTACCTCGCTAAGATGTGAGACAATGAAGGGTGAGCGCAGTTCCAAGAATTCTTCATCATTCTTTGTCCTCGATTTCCGCCCCATTAGAAAAATTTTTCTCACTTTTTTTCCCTCGATGTGTCTGCGAATTGGTTTCCCGTGCGCCGGGCCGCTTCTGACAGTACTATTTTATTTCGTCTCAAAATGGCGGAATGTTTGCTTATATGACTGGACCAAGAAGAAGAAAAAATCAGAGGTTGCGCAAAAAATATTTTATAACTCTTTAAACGTGACCGTCATTTTTTACCATTGCATCCCCTCAAGGGGGCCTAGTAATTGAGGATGAGATGTTTCAGGCATGGTGGTTGGATCTCGCTAGCCTGGTAGGTATAGTAATACGTAGGGGTATCCTCCTCTTATTGATGAAGAAACGTAATTCCTACGGGAAGGATTGTACTCTGGCCTTTGATGGCCTTTAAGACCCAAGCACAGTTCCCGACAGTGTTGCTGCTGCGGCAGTTTGCTCATTCAGTTTTATGGATTATTCCGTATGCCTTCGGTCGGGTCGGAGAGTTTGGTATGACTTTAATCTACGATCAATAATTTCAGGTAACTGAACCTGTTTACCCTTTTTTCTCTCAATATTGTTGCTGTTTCCCAATATTCTCATGTTGCTGCTGCGACAGTCTGTACATTCAGTTTCACAGTTTAAATCCGTGTGTTAATTTTCGTTGTTAATTTTAAAATGTTATCAAGCAATTCAATAACAAATAAAAAAAGTGTTTTAACATTAAAAAATTATTATTATTTGGTAAGAAAGTGAATTACCAAATTTAAGAACAGAAATCTTCAATTTATAATTCAGTATCTACATTACGTAAAAGTTATTCTAAAGCATTATATTGTCCATTAGAATGTCGTTCTACAATATCAGGGTTACATGCATTTTTTTTCCTTTTTAAACCCGCAAATAATCCAAATTCAATTTATAGTTAAATATAAACATCTTCTCTTTCCTCTCTTACCTATTTTGAGTGAATAAACGCTTGTTAGGCATGCGCAAAGAGCGGAGAGTTTCGATTCCGTAAATGAACGGTAGTTTAGAAATTTCTACCATGCCAGTGAGACAAGAACACATGAGGCGATTATCTAGAACAATCTCATCTGTTCATTCGCTTGCTGTACTTAGATTATAGTCGCTTGAAAAAAAATTTATTAAATATTATATTTTTAAATATGTATTATTTTTAAAAATGTATTTAACTAATAACTGGATAATTGGCATTGGCTGATATTCTTTAATTGAAATGTTTTACTTCAAAATATAAACTATGTGAGTACGATGTCTTATATAGAGGTTAATGGAGCAGGATTTACATATTATGATGCAGAAAATAAATCGAAATTGATGGGTAAATATTTTAGATTAATTTTTATTCTTCGTTCTTTGGTATACTTTGATATTGATGTCACTATTAGTCATTTGATAGATAGTAAAATTTGAATGGGACATTTCAAAGGAAAAATGAACTGTTGCTTTATTTACTAACTCTTCATTTACTGATTTATATAAGGTTAATAATGATAATTTAAATGCTGTTGATAATTTAACTCAATATTTTGATTTATTGTTGAAAGTTGAATTACTAGGCAAAAATATAATACATTTAATGCTTCAAATGAGCAAACTCATAATTTAATGTTTCTTGAACTTGAAATATTGAAATCGATCATTACAAGTGATATGTTGATAAATAAAACTGATGGATTTTCTTTATATTTAGATACGGAATTCCCATTTTTCACTATTTTGATCGTCACAATTGATCCGTGATCATTAAAAGCAATGTATGCAGTAGATCCGCATTCATTTGCTATAAATTGGAAGTTATTTTGAAGGCAACGCGGTTTTTTAAAAAATATTAAAGAATTAATAAAAACTCAATTAGCAAAATGCAACCAATTGATTCTAGAGTGAATCTCATACTCTTACCATCATTTTTTGAAGATAATTTATCCCTCCTATTTCGAATTTTAATCTTTTTTACTGTTCGAAATTTCCCACAATATAGGAGTGTCCATTCTAATCACAATCTAATAGTTAATTTCTAAATCATATGAGAAGATTATATATTTTTATTAGAATAAAAAAATTCTTTAAATGAAATAAATAATTATATTTTATATTTTTAGCCAGTTTTGCTGACGAAATCTAAATTCTTATATGGTTCTCCGACCATATCATCAATTTTAGTAAAATACTCTGGGCGCTTTAACATTTTAAACTGAAACGTTCCAGTCTTCCTCAGTTGAGCTTAGAGGAATTCCACCATTTTAGGCCAATGAACGGTCGCCTCGAGGAAACACCATCATTAATTTGACAGTGATCTTCCTTAATATGGCAACTGAAGTTGTGTAACATACTGTTTAAAACTTCATAACTTATTCTGTTTTGGTTGTAAACGAATGATATTTTTGGTTTAAAATTTTCATCGTCTCAAAATATGTACTAAATATTTTTAAGAGAAATGAAAATTTACACACCTTAATATGGGTAGAAATACATTTATTAACTCTAACCAAATTCCTTATATCATTTAAGATATTTTTATAAATATAATTATAAATTTAATTTTAGGAGTTTAGAAATAAGTTTTTGAGTCACTATTAAAGAAGACACCTATAAACCTACATTTTCACGTAACTGTTGCCAACTTCACACCGCAGTATAGTGAAAATTAAGCTTTTCAAAATTTTATTAAAAACTAAGTGAATTTCTCGCTTTCTGTGAGGTGATAGTCATGCGTTTTAGGCGCTATCGTTTGTGCGCAAGCAATGTCGTTAAAGTAATGAGAAGTGATTCGGATAATTTTAACGACCGTCAGCAGTGGAGGTTTAAAGCTTCGTATCCTTTGGTGGGAGAGGGAATTTTTAAAAGATATGTTAACTCAACGGACGCAACCATTAATAGTTTCATTAAGAGACATTTTCATTTTAAGTCTTTCTAATTTTTCATCTTACGAGCGAAGAATTTTTGGGAAATGAAATGTGGAACAATTAAGAAGTATCGATCATGGAAATCAAAGAGTTAAATAAACTTAATTAAAAGTGCCAAGAAAAGAAATATCGAAAAATATATTATATGAATCTTTTATCTGGGTTAAACTAATATTTTACTTAAACAATTACTGCATTTCAAGTAGGCTATTGTAAAAAAGGACCGAACTTCATTCACGTATTTCATAAATTCATCCACAGATCATAATTTAGATCGAGAATAGAGAACGATCACCTCTTACCGAGTACCCGCATATTCCCCGGGCGAGCACCTCGAAATGAGGATGAGATGCTTCCGGTATGGTGGTCGGATCTCGCCAACCCGGAGGATACAAAAAGAGTGGGACTTAGACTCCCCCACGATGACGGGACGTACTCCCTACGGGGAGGGTTGTACCGTGGTCGTTGTCGGCCATTAGGACTCAACCTTAGTTCCCGGTTGCTAGAACGGCGGTCCGGTCATTCAGTTTCGTCGGTTAATCCGTGTGCCTTCGTGGCGGGTCGGAGAGTCTAATCCATGACTACCCAGTGCCCGCAGGGGTATTACACCCGACATGGAGGACCACCGCAGATTTAGCGTCCAATACACAGTCTTCTGCTGGCCAATTCGAACAAGGGATGTGATTCCAACTCCCTACCAACCAGGCAATCCAGGCCTAATAATTACATTTACTATAAATAACTGATCAAAAATTATACTAACGTTGAATATTCAATGCCAATTGAGCCAACGCAAAATGCTTGAACTTTCTACACCAGTTGGAGTAACGCTACACAGGTTAGAAATTTTTTAATTTTCTTTATTCTGTATTATTTTAATTCGTAAGTACTTCAGATTGAATCCAAAATATGGATTAATTAACAATTATTGATTTTAAATGCATCAAACATTAAGAAAATAAACAGAACCGTTTGAAATACTCGGTCGAAAACAAGTTAAGCCTATCCTCATTGGCGTGGGGAAGAACCAAACTGAATTCGTTACTTGTTTCGTGGTGTGGAAATGAAGATTTTTGACTAGAAAGTTTGTTTTTAATTAATTAATAAAAAAATTAATGAATTAATATTTGAAAAAACTGTATTTAAAAATTTTACTTCAACTTGAGAAGATGAATAAAAGATATTTTATTCCGATTGGAAGTTTGAACAATATATATACTATAGGGAGAGTGTTAGCTAAAAGTAAGGCTTGAAAAATTATGTTTGTTGAGATGAGTAGATTAACTTTATACAGCAAGCAACAAACTAATTTATTCCTAAATGCTTTCTGAAATTTATCGAATTTTATTTAAAAAAATCCATGCTATTTATTAATTTTCCCTCCAATATATCGAACTATTTTTTAAGAACCGTAGTGAAGGGCAAAAGAAGTTGATGTTTTAAAATATATATTAATGCAATTATAAAATCAAAAATACTTCATTTCAGGCAGTTTAAATTCATTAATTGAAGTTATTCCAATATCTATAAAATCTTCTATGAAAAAAATTGAATATTTCACCACATGACAAACTATATATATGAGTAAATTATATATATTTTAAAAATAAATGTAGAATTTACTTCTTCACAATAGCATAAATATCGGCACTCCAAGAATATGTTTATTCTTGGAGTGTATGCCGGTAACGAAATCTCTTAAAGGTATTTTAATCGTTTTAAATATTTTTTGATAATTAACGACTTTTCTCATCATCTCTATTTTATATTGTGCGAATATATTATGCCTAAAATTACTTCCATGCAGTAATTATATATATATATATATATATATATATATATATAAATTATAAATATTTCTTCCGATGCAGTAATTAGAAAAAAAATTTAAATTTACTTATTGTCCATTATTTATTTCTTGTCTGATGGATTTAATTTTTTGGTTTGCGTTTTGTAACAGGTCTTTTATGTTTTTTAGATATTTATTTTCTTGGAGGTTCGCGGGTGTCCATACTACTTATCTATCTATAAATTTATTATCTATAAATCTATAACTATTTATAGTTATAGATTTTGATATTTTATGCAAACAACTATTTTGCTTGCTTAGGGGGATTCTTACACACAACATATAACCTTTTTTCTTTATTTCCTTTCTCATGCACTAGGGGTCTTATATCCAATCGGAGCTGGATCAGTTGAAATGTTAACCCTTTGCTCGCTGAAAAATAACTAAATGCAAAATTAACCACCCAATACAAAGATTTGTTTATTGCTATGAAAAATAAATACACATAATTCTTTTAAGTCGAATTTCTTTGAAAAAATAATCTACATCTCTTAACCAATGGTAATAATTAGACATTTTTATTTCAATTTAAAATTTCAACAACCGTTCTGAAATCGAGCAAAAAAGAAAACAAAACGTACGTAGATATTAGTTCTGTTTATGTTTCTTTATGCTTTTAAAAGAAATACTGTTTTAATTTCTGGGTTTTATTACGATTAAAACTTTGCAGAGCAACATTTTGCGAAAATAATTTTGGACAGAGCTAATTAATTACTCAATTTCCTTTTCTTAAAAAAAATATTTATTTTATTTGGGTTTTACTTTATTTAAGTTGAAGCAGTCATAATAATAAGAACTATATTTATTATTTATTGCTACATCGTTATATTTTTTAGAATTTTCTGAATTTATTTAGGTTTTGTTTGAAATGAATCGAATATCAGTGAAATATTTTAAATAAACTTAGAAAGCCAATCAAAATGAGCAGAAAATTTGAAACCGTCAAAATGCATAAAGCTATACTTTAAATTTTTACAAATATGCATAAAAGTTAAAGCAAAGGAAAATTCTGGATTTATGAAAAGCGGTTTTGTATCGCTTCATTAGACCATTACATCACGGAAATTTGTAATCCATAAACCTCAATAGAGCTATTTCTGTCTTGTCAAAGTATCTGGAATAATCAACATGTTTTAGCTCTAAATCTCAGATCTAAATTAGGATTGAGTTCTCGTGGAAATCATCGAACATGACACAATTCTTCCGGCAGAAGATATACACCGTCATCAGTATGATAGTAGAAAATCTCACATCATGCATTACTCGTCGAAAAAGTGAAAATCATACCATACCAGAAATTTTTCATAAACATTTTGGGGTTTCCCTAGAGACAGTATATTGCTCATAAATCGAGCATCCGCATATGCAGCACATCACATTTTTGGATACGTGATGTTCGATCGCAACCATATCGAATCAGATGCTTATAGTCTTGTTTAAAATAATATTTTAGTCTTTTTATAAAAAGTCCTTTTTCAATTTCTTAAAATGATGCCTCATAACAATCTTATCATCAGTCCCTTCCACAATTCTTCCACTGGCTCCTCTTTCAATTTGCCTTTTGCTGCCAAGAAAAACTTCTTTAGAGCCGCGGTTTTTATGAAGATGCTGTATGCAATCTGAAATTGCTTAGCCTAACCGTGGTTGATGCCATAAGATATCCGTAGTAGAAAAACAATCAAACAGGAAAATTATTTCAATCAGTTCAAATTCTTGTTGTGGGTTAAAGACAGATGCTCTCTCTAATTCAGATTTGAAAGTTTTGTTTTTCGCCAGTGATATCTCTCACATACGCGTAGCGATGTCCTACTTGGACTGGCAACAGAAGGATCGTGGTTGATCTGTCTATATATTGCAAAAGCTAAGTTCATTTTCAAATTTAGTTCACCTTCAGACCACTCTCGATTCTGGCGAAATTGAACCTGAAAAGATATAATCAAATACCACTGAATGAGAATTAAATTACAAAAACTTTTCATGATTTTTGAAAGCAAAACAATATGATGATGATATTACGGCGGAAAATGGTGTTAATTTTGTATGTATGGATTTGCAATCACTGCAGAATCATAACTATTTTAGAACTTCATTCCATAAGAGGATCATTAAGAATCCTCATATTGAATGGCATTTTGTCAATTAGATAATTTAAATAGTAAAACTAAACTTATCCGAAAAAATAATAATAACATCAACTTCTCAACATCCAGTGAGAATCGTCTCCCCAAAACTTTATCGCATACTCTAATAAATTTGTCATGCCAGAGAACAACTTGCATGGCACTGGCGTACAACAATTACGAAATATTTTTGGAGTGAATTTTTGGCATGTTTGAATCCACTAAATCTATCGTGTCTTTTTTGGCGAGTTATTCCGTGATTAATCCCTGACGTGCATTAATAATACCCAAAAAACGAATTTTCATTTTGTATTTTTGCCTCAACCGATTGTAACAAAAATTTGGCGCAAAACTGGACTCGTAGTCAAAACTTTTCATACAAATTTGTTGCATTTAAGTCATTGCGTTTACTTATTTTTGAATTCGTTGTCGGATTTGGTTGAAAAATTGACAAGTGTATACTCTATAAATATTAAATCTATGTACAAAATCTCGTCTAAATAACTCTCTTCGTTTTGCAGTTTTAAAGTTAACTTATACTCGAATAGTCATACAGATGGACTTTCTCTGAGCATAAAATTTGATATAAAGATCACATAACGAATTAGGACTCAAGGATATCTGAAAAGTAGAGATGCCTCAAATTCTTTAGTTCGAATTTTTAGCAATTATTTCTTTATACTATGTATTCAAGAAATAAAAAAAATAATTACATATACCTTCATCCATATGAAATATTAATGAAGTTATTTGGTTTGGTCAACTCTGTAACCCTTTTAATTTGCCAAATGATCACATTGCCAACACTGGCCGTGTTATCCTCAAGATATCTGTTCTAATGTTAACGATTTGCGTATGATGTTATCATTCACGTGTCTACGTTGTTGAGATAATTCCAATTTGTATTTCCTTAAACTTGTATTTTCCGATTTTTTTTTCTTTCAAACTTAACTTCTCATTTTTTTTTTTTTGAGATTTCTGTGCGTCTTCCTAAGAATCGTATGATTTGTAACATCCCAGGCAGCACATCCTGTAGCATAATATTGTACAATACTGTGTGATATTATATGATATTAAACAATATTCCACTATTTTAAACAATATTGCGAATATTGATCAATATTGTACAATGTTTATGGGCTACTAGGGATTAATTTGAAGAGAATAAACTTTACTCAAGTTTATCAAGTACTAATTATGTTAGAAACTAATGATAAAATAGCATGTTTGATATTCTTTAAATGATAAATTTAAATGCAAGGATATTATTATGTAGTAAATTTTAAAAAAAATTATTTTCACATCTATTGTAAACATTACTGGTATTGTTAATAATAATAAAATATTTACAGTATTCTTTTCAATGCACTTACGATTCCATAACAAACGTAATCGTTCGTAACAAACGTAATTCCAAACAAAACGTAATGAATAACGTTTTTTTTTCATTTGATCATATTTATTTTAGATTTGGGCATATTTATCTTAATATTTGCAATGTGTTCGAAATAAAATGAACTACGTGTGAGATGAATTCAACATCTTATCTTAAATCTTATGTATCGTTTTAAGTAAATTTACTGCACAGTACTAAAAAAAGTTTTTAACTGAAATAAAAAATAATCATTACAAGATGAATAACAATACGTCTTTGTTACACCTTATGTAAAATAATGTTAGAAACTTTTAAAAGAAACCTTATTCTTTATAGATGTTTAGATTTTTAATGTTAAAATTTCTTTATAATTACTTATTTAATTAATATAAGTTCACACAAATTTTAGTGATTTGGACCTCTGTAAATCCGAAAATATATTTTCTCATTTTTTTTATGTTTTCCGTTCCTTGTTTTCGTATATTTGCATATGCATATACCTCATATATTTTTACCGAAAGAAACCGAAAAAATGCTTCGTCTTATTCTTAAAGCCGACTATCCTCAAGAATTTTTGTTTGAGACAGTTTGACCTTTTCATTTTTTTACTTTTCAGTTTATTAGAAGGGCATTAAAATATATTAAAAGAAGAAAATATTTTATAATAAATTATGCTGTGTGCCATTTATTATTTACTATTACATAATATATTCTCTCAATATGAATTATTTTGGAAATAACAAAAATATTTTACTAAGTTCCTTTCACCGGAAAGAGCTTATTCTAATATCTTAAATGTTAATACAAATATATAAATCTAACATAAGCAATTGAGTAATTTTAAAGATTATATTAAATTAAGTAATTCTACATTTTTTATTGACATTGAGACCTACTTTTTTAATCTGGTAAGAAATTTTTGATAAGTCCAAAGTTAATATGAATTGCTTAGTTTGTTTTATGCATATATTAATAGAAAAAAGCAATTATTTCGCCTGTCGTATTCCGTTTATCTGTAATTAATATTATCTTTCATTCATTGATTTAAACCTGATGTAGATATTTATTTTCTTTCATTATAAATAAAATTATAGGTTTAAAAATATAAAAAGTATAAAATAGCAACTCTAAAATGATTCAAGTGAAGATATCGTCTGGAGAAGAATTTAAATGTTCATTTTTTAAACAGTATTTTATTTTTTAATTTGGCAACATAAAAAGAATATTTTCTTGTTTTAAGAAAATGGCTTATTTTTGTTCCTCTTTTTCGACGCGTGGCTTAAAATAATTAAAAATTGTTGCTGCGATTAAGCGCTGAAATAATTTATCTAAAATATCTTGCATTAGTTGAGTGGAAGGTGTATTAAATTTGTTCAGTTTCTTGTAAACAGATTATAATTATTTATAAGACATGAATAATTATAGATCTTATCATAATATTTTTTTATTCTGGTGAGTATTTTTAACTCTAATTTTATTTCTTTAAATGTTCTGTTAATAAAAATTATAATAATTATTATTTTTAATTATAAAAACAAAAGCTTTTATCAAATATGATTAATTAAAAAAATATTAAAAGGATTATTAATAAATAATAACATAATTATTTAGATAATTTATACATGATTTTTCATAATATATACTTCCATGTTTCTTTTATGTTCATTGGTACAGTGTCTCCTGAAATCCTCTGGTGAGTAATGTACAATGTCAATGAAAAATATCCAAAATCATCGTTATGTCACAAAATATTCTAGTTATAAGCTGAAAACTGAAATATATGATGTTATCTATGAGCTGGTGGCCTTTACAATATTTTCATGCCGGTTAAAAGTTCAAAACCAGCTCCATCCATTTAACTAGTGTATTCTTAATTTTTATTTTCAGAACTTAATCATGAGTTAATCTGTTAATGTTAATTTGATTTAAAGGCATCATTTTGTAATGAAATTGAGGGAAAATGAGTTTAACGTTCTTGGATTATTAAAACAATTTATTAATAAGTTTATAAAATGCCAAGAAGTAGAAGATGATAAAATGGAAAAGTTGTATAAAACGTTCTTTTATTGGCATTCTTTAGCTTAGAAGTCAATTTTTATGAAAAAAATATGGAAGACGGAATAGAATTTTAATCGCAGGCGAAAGCGGAAATATTATTATTAAAACTTGCATCTGCAACGAACATCTTCATGAAGTAAATTATTAAGCATTCCTTAAAAAATAAGAAGTACTGTAAATGAAACTGAATTCAAATTTAGATTAATTGATATGTGATTAAATTCTGTTAGTACCTTTGGTTTTGACGAAATTTTTGATAAAAGTTTTATTTTCTTTAAGAAACCATTTACATGGTATTATTAAGGAAATTTAAAAAATTCTTTCTTGTAACTATTGAATCCAGAATTCAATTCGTATGTAAGATTGTAGCAACTCTTTCTATACTACCATAACTGACTATGATGACGGCAAAAACAACGCCCTGTGGCGTTATGACTCAGTCCAGGTCAAACGACGGCACTTAATGCATGTTTTTATATCTATATTAATAAAAATGTAACTCGAAATGCGTTCCTAAGCGCAAAACTGGAGAACGGCTCGACAAATTCGGCTAATTTTTTAAAAAATATTTTCGTTAAGACACGAGGATGGTTCTTATGGAGAGAAAAAATTAAAAAACTGTGTGGAAAATAGTTAAAACGACACTTTTCTTAGATTCCCGCCAAAAATCTTCATTTCCTTCCCCCACACCAACTGAGTTAGAGAGCAGGAAGTAATAAATTATGATTTGTTTGGAAAGAAATACGCGAAGTCAGTTGGTTTTCATTCATAGATAACGGTTTGTTTAAAAAAGAAAGAAAATAGTTGCTTTTATTATTGGTCTGTATGAATATTTAATCTATGCCTGCTCGAAATAAAGTCTGGGCAGGGAAGAAAAAAAATAACAAAGCGAAAAAAGGGTTTGTAAAAAGAAAAGTAGTGAATAAAAAAAGGAGGGAAAAAAAGAAAAGAAATGAAGGGTGTGCATGTGTCACCATTATTTCCTTTGTGCGCGGCATTTTCCGAGCTGTTTTTAAACTTTCGCATTGCTTGAAAACCAATTGTGTCGTTATTTGTTTAGTGTGTTTACATTTATGAAAATTAGAATCTCCTTATTCTATAAAACGTAGAATTTTAGACCTTTCCGTCCGCCATTTAAGTAAAATATCAATTCCGGGACAATCATTGCTCGGATAGAAAGAGAAAGATGAGTAGTACAATGAACAGAACATCTGAAGAAAATTATACTAAATAATACTATAAATGAATTATTTGATTATCAAAATTTGTTTGGTTTAAATATATTTTGGTGAGAAACCTGTTATGAGACACAGCTACATAAAATATTATATGAAAATTTTAGCGAGCATTAATACTGGCGAACCGACTGGTCGCCAAAGGCGGCTATTTTATATTAAAATTATTCCAAATTTTATATTTAAATTGTTTCTGTCTGATGTGTCCTTTAACTGTTATTGCTAATACGAACTTTTACTAAGTTCCTAAGCGGTAACGCAAGAGTGAATTATAACACTTTTTACAATGTTTATTATTATTATTATTATTATTTTGCTTTAAATTTAAAAAAAAAACAATTTTTTTGATATTTCATATTTAAAATTAAAATGTATCAGCTTCCGCACCATTCTGAGTCCTTATTGACTGTTTACGTTTTGTTAAAATAAAATTATACGAAAGAAATTATGTATATTATGGCGCTATATGTATAATAGGTTTATAAAGTGGTCCCCTTTAACACTCTGAGAAAACTATTCGTTAATTTTCTTCAAGAAAAGTAATGCCGTGTTACATGAAAGTACTTTAATTAATTTTACTTACATTTATGAGACATATAATCGCAAATATTTCCTTTCTTTCATTTTTTTAGTTTCGGAGGAATGTATAAAATATATCTACTTTTATCCAAGGGGTTATTTTGACAATTCGAATAAATATTATTAAGAATGCATACATTTATATTTAAATATGTAACGGCTTGATAGGGAGCGCATATATATAAGTATAAATATAGAAATAAGCATGTGTTAGTAAAATGTGTGTATATAAGAATCAAGAAAACGAAGCTTAAAGTCAATCAGATAGACGTTATTATAGATTGTTAGTAAGAAGACATGCAAGTCAATGTTTTGGTAGAAGATGATGGTAGAATAATAGATAATCTAGAAAACCTAGATTAGAAAATAAACATTTTTTAATGCATAAACGCAGATGAACTTTCTTTTCATCACATCGCACCTCAACAAATATATTAAAAACATAAAAGTTTTTTTTAGCTTCATAATAGATAGGTCAATATGAATTTTTTCTCACTAAACACCGAAAAGGGTAGTTGTGACCACTTTGGTAGCAATATGTTACTCATGGTATAAACTTTGTGTTAAAATGAAAAATTCTGATTTTTTCAGTATTATATGGAGTTTTGTAATATCTATAAAAAAGTTTAGACATTTCAACAAATTTGGTTTTTTTAAATTCTCAATTCAACAAAGTAGAAGAGTACAAAGTTAATTTCAGTATAAAAAAGTTTTTAAAAATTTCAAAATATTCTTTTTATTTTTATGATTATTTATATTATTTATATTCACTCACTAATTAGCTTTTCGAAAGCAAAAGAAAGAAAATCTGCTCAAAAACTTGTTGCATTCTTAACAGATTTTTTTAAAAAAAATTCTTTTCGGCGATAACAAAGAAAGTCAGATATAATTACGTTTAAATATTATCACTTATCGAATTTGAGTAAATTTATTGTTTTATTTCAATGAAGTTAAATTATTTCAGACCCAAAAAAGAAGCAGGCGACTTCATTGTTTTTATAAACAGCAAAATAAAGAAAAACTCAAAATAAATCTTGGGGGAAATAGCTTTTTAAAATATAAGTAGCCAAAGCTTTGCTTTTTTCAAAAAGAAAAAAATCCTTCCTATGTAAGGCTGAAACATTATTTGCATGTCGTTAAATTTTTAAAGATGGTTTTTCTTCTCTTTATAATGTATTACAGTGAAAACTTTATCTTTTTTTTTTTGGTAGTTTGCTAAGAATGAGTAGAAAGATAAAATTGAAGGTCTCAACTAAAAAAAACATTATAAAAGCCTCAAAACGACTTTCGTGTTGATCGCCTTAAAAGACAAAAGGAAAAAGACGAGTCAGCTTTTTTTTCTCCCTAAGTGATTAACTATCTTAAGAAGATTACAAACTAAATAACTGAATATTTACTCAACTAGATAATTTAAACGCTCGTAGTAAAAACTAATTTGTAAAATATTTTTAAAAAATCCTTTAAAATGCCGGATAATGAAATTTTTCATTGTAAAAATAAAAACTCTCTTTGTATAAATTCATCAAACTTATTCATCTGACGTATTAATTGATTCTGTTTCAGAACCACTTTTGGCAAGTATTAATATCAAGGCTTGTCACTTACCAGTTAGAAAACCAATTCCATAAAATACTTGCCATTTATGTGGATCTGGAGCAGATTTTTTTATTGCAAAAATTCTTCAGCCAGTGTGAGATTGAAGCTTTTAGATTGGTAGAACGCAGATGACATCCTGATTATTTGATTACCCTTTTAAAATTGTGAGGTCCATCAATAATTAGCCCATGAAGAAACAAACATCTTAGATATAACTTTATTTATTCAGCATTACGAACTAATTAAAATATGCCAATTAAAAGGTTGAATACATGAATAACTTAATTATATTAATTCAAATTAATATCTCATTTTCAGCTATGTTCACAAGAACTGATCTCGGAATGTTAAACCCTTGTTATTTGACTAGCACCACATTTGGGACTTACCCTAGCTATTCAGAATATCTCAAATCATTGAAGTGAAAATGTTTAGCCCCGATGTCATATTCAATGTACTTAATAGTTACAGGCATGACGGATTATTGAAAGAATCGTTTCCCTCGTTTGGATACATTAATCTTCGAAACAAAACTCCACGGCTGGATCATTAGGGCCTACTTTATTAGTTAAAATATAATTAATTAGGCTAAATTCTATTTATTTAATATAATTTCTGAAATTCTAAATGGCACAAGCTATATATATATATATATAAATATTAAATAAACGTGCCACAGAAAGCGAACTTATTATTCACAGCCGAATGACAGCAGTCAGAAATGAACAAAGCATCATATGAATTTCACAGTTTCATTGAATTCAGTACTACTCTTTAGTTAATTAATGGAGCTGCAAAAAATTATTAGACTTGTTCTGAAAATGGTTCACCATGCTACCAATAAATTCATCTAATCTTCAGGAAGACGCTATCAATAAATAGACTTCAAACAGAAAGCTTTATTGGGCTTGCCTAAAAGAATTGGCATTCATTTCTTCCAAAACAATTACCTTATAAAAATATTATTTATTATTTTAAGACTAAAATATCTCCTTTTCAATTATATCAATTTTATTTCCATACAATTTTCACATTAATTTTAGTAATATTTTCATTAATAATTTAATAATATTTCTCAAAAAATGATGATGATAGTTTATGATATATTAATAATCTTTAATAATATACACCGTTTCTAATTATGTTTTTAAATGATACGATGGGATTCAAACATTTTCATCAAAATATTAATTCGGATATTTGTTTCAATCATTATTTCTATTCAAACTTGAATTTTCACTTTCGATGTTTTTTCTTCGCATATACACTGAACGACAAAAGTCATGGGATAGCAATATGCAAATATACAGATGGCAGTAGTATCGCAGCGAAAAAGTATGAATGCGCAGTTCGTTTTCCAGAGCTTTCATTTGTGTTCAAGTTATTCATGTGAACTGGTTTTTCGTGATTCATGGCGGCACGACGAGAATTAACAGACTTTGAACGGGGAAGGTTAGTTGGAGCTAGACGCATGGGTCATTCCATTGCGGATATCGTTAGTGAATTCAACATTCCGAGATCCACAGTATCAAGAGTGTGCCGAGAGTATGAAATTTCAGGCATCCCATCCCATCATGGACAGCGCAGTGGGCGACCACCTGCACTTAACGACCGAGACCGCCGACGTCTGTGTAGAATGGTCAATGTTAATAGACACGCAACACTTCGTCAAATAACTGCAGGAATCAATGTGGGACGTACGAGGGACCTGTCCGATAGGACTGTGCGGCGAAATTTGTTTTCCTTGGGCTATGACAGCAGAAGACCGACTCGAGTGCCTTTACTGACAGCATGACATCGCCTTCGGCGACTCTCCTGGGCTCGTGAGCATATCGACTGGTCCCTAGACCAGTGGAAAACCGTGGCGTGGTCAGATGAGTCACGATTTCAGTTGTTACGAGCTGATGGTAGAGTTCGAGTGTGGCGCAGCCCCCACGAAGCCATGGACCCAAACTGTCGGCAAGGCACTGTTCAAGCTGGTGGTGGCTGCATAATGGCGTGGGCTGTTTTTACATGGCATGGACTCGGTCCTCTGGTGCAACTGAACCGATCATTGACTGGAAATGGTTATGCCCAGCTGCTTGCAGATCACTTGCAGCCATTCATGGACTTCACGTAACCACACAACGATGGGATTTTTATGGATGACAATGCGCCATGTCAACGGGCCAGAACATTCCGGACAATTCCAGCGCATGATCTGGCCACCTAGATCGCCCAATATGAATCCGATCGAGCATTTATGGGACATCATCGAAAGGTTCGTTCGTGCCCAAACTCCTGCACCATCCACACTTTCACAATTATGGACGTCTATACAGACAGCACGGCTCAATATTCCTGCAGAGGACTTCCAACGACTTGTGGACTCCATGACACGTCGAGTTGTTGCACTTCGCCGGGCAAAAGGAGGACCGACACGATATTAACAGTCATCCCATGACTTTTGTCACTTCAGTGTATACTTTTTTTAATTTTATGTGAACTGATTTGATTTGATTTAATTTAAGTTTTTCAATCTTACATATCTATGTAAAAAAAAATTTACATTTTACATCTAGGTAAAAAATTTTTAATTCTTTAATCCTTTAACAACATTAAGAATCAATGAATTTGCGCTAATAAACTGGTCGCCAAAGATGGTTTGTTTAATGAATTATACTTGAGAGTATGCGCACATACACGAAATTTTTTTCATCATTAGTACAGAAATTTTTAAATATGCCGCGGAATTAAATATATATTGACTTTCAAATAGGTCGTAATCCGTTCACAGATAGTCAAACAGTTTTCAAAACAGAATTAATATTAGATATGAGATAGTTATGGATTTCTTATGGACGATTTCTTAAGTTAATTTTCAGCTTGAAGATGTAGACTGCAAGTGGCAATTGTCCTCTTAAGAGCATTTAAAATGATGTTTAAGTTGAAAATAATCTGACTAGAAATTCTTTCAGCGAATTTCCTTCACATAAGAATAATCATTGATTTAACTGAGCGGGAATTGTAATCAATGAAATTAATTATTAGATAAATTAATTGTTAGAAAAAGTGTATGCTTGTGGTTTTAGACAAAAAAAGATGAAAATGTGTTATGTTTCCTTTATAAATTAAGAACATGGGATTAAAAAAAAATTCTTTTAATTTTTGTCAAAATTATGTACTTTATCACTTCAAGTCAATTAAAAGATCATTTCTATATTACTGATAATTAAAGAAATGACAACAAAAAGTGCAAGTGTCAATTTCAGTTAGGTTTTCCATATGAAGAATATTATTAAATTGACGACAAAATCGATCTTCACAAAAAAGAACAACAGAAAATCACATTGAAATGTTTAAATTAAAACTGATTGCCACGTTTGTGTTTTATCATAATAAAATAAATCGTTTTATTGTTGAGAGGATAGGGAAGGGTAGACTACATAAGGATGCCAGAAAATGTGTAAAAATAAAAAGTACGTGATAAATTTTTTATATAAGCATGAAGTAATTTCTTAACTATTTGAGGGAGATTGTTTGTGTTTAGAAAAACGATTCCTATAAACTTATTTTCAAATATCATGAGTGTTCTTGTTGTTGATGTGATTTAGTATGCATTTTTATTTAATTCAGCATCATCCATGTTTACAAATATAAAAATTTATAGGCGATTTTTGACTCAATTAATAATGCGATATTATTTCGAAACTTTGGGGGTATTTGTGTATTTTCTACGATAGTATTCTATTTTAATGTTTTAATGTTTTTTTTAATAATTCAATTAATAACAGACAAATTTCGGGTTTTCCTTAATAATTCAAAGAACAATCAAATTTAGGGTTTTCCTTAATAATTCAAATAACAATCAAATTTTGGGTTTCCTTACGTATCTCAGGTTAATTGATTAAAATAAATATAAATTCTATTTGGTAAATTGTAAACAAAATGTTTGCGAAATTCCATTTTATTTATGATAATGAATTTTAAAACAGACACTAAAGTATAAAATCCTTAAAACTGAAAATAGCCATATTTGAATATATTATTAAAGATGTATTCATTCAATAAATTTTATATTAATTAAAGCATTAATTTTTCTCTTTTGTTTCAAATTTCAATGACAGATATCAGAAATACTCTAATTACTCTTTCCTACTCTAATTTTTTTAAAAAAATATTTCCAAAACTTATTTTTTAAATTAAAAATTTCTTTTAAGTTTTTTTTTCTTTGTGGGAGGGAAAATATCTTTCATGAAGCCTTCTTGTTTGGAGTTAAAAGAGTGGAATTCATGCAAAAAATTAATGTGTTTAAAAATGCACTTTTATTAAAAAGCAAGAATATATGAAATGCACTTTTTTATTCAAAATCTGCCTGTCATTACAAAAATTCCAGAAACTATAATACTAAAAGTAATTTAAAAATTTAATTTTAAGAATAAGATTTTTTAATATATGTGTTTTTAGGAATTGTCTATCATAATGGCCTTCACTATCAATTAATTTCATTATGATATCATCGTTAGCATCTCACGCCTCTACTATTTTTATTTCACTCTCATATTTTTAATAAAAAAATCCTTTCCTACATTTTAGTACATAAATAAAAGTAAACTTCAGAAACGTTTTTATTTTTAAAATCTTCATTTTTTATGTTTTATATTTCTCATAATTCATTGCCATTATTATTATGAAACTTTTCTACCTGCCAAACCTCACATAGTTGAACAAAACTAAATAGAATTGAACTATTAAGTAGTGAATGAATGAATTTCTAAAAATATTAAAGTATTGCATTGTTATCTGGAACAAGAAAACTTATCATAGTTTCAAAACTCCAAATACATCAAAAAGTAAGTAAACTTCTGTATTTTAAAATTATTACGTATCATATTTTTCACAAACATGAAGCAAGTCAAGATAAATAAAAGTATATTGAACGAAGGCAAATAAAAAAGTGTATTTTACTGACTCAGAAGCTCTACTCTAGATAGAACTATTTTGAATGTAATGTCTCGTAACCAAGAGAGCAAACATTTGAGCCAAATGTTTCGGATTTACCCAAAAATAAACATTTTTATCCTTCTGTGATTCATATTCATAGTTCTGACATTCCCGACCATTTCCTAAATGGCATTTTCCGTGCCCACTTTGTATTCTCTGGATATGAAAACGTTGTGTCTCCAGATCGAGGCACATCAAAACAAAGTGGAGGCAGGTGTTTGGGGTGGGCGGAGCTTCCCGAAATGCCCTAGTAAACTGTATACGTGATCTGTTGACTGTGCGGCAGGTTGGTGATATGGGCGTTTAATGTTTCTGCTTCTGTCTTGCAGACCCGTGTGCCAGAAAAGAATCCAGGACAAGACGGGAGATGTCCCCTTGCAGAGAGGTGTCTTTTCCGCGGGGTTTTCGTCTTCATCTGAAGGTGCCATGAGAAGCGATGACGATGCTCAGACACCAGAGCAGCATCGCATCACTGTGGTGAGTCACGTGACTTTCTCATCTGTGTTTACATGTTTTTGTATTATCGGGACACCATTTCCCCAGGTGAATCCACCGATTGTTTTATGCCATTTTTCCATACGAGCCTTTGTTTAGAATCGAGCTTAATCATAAGCGAAATGGTGAATACCTTTCTGGCTACTTCATTCTCATAAGATAGATGAGAAAAATTATAAACATATGGTGTCTGAAATATCAAGAATTAAATTACTGGATGCATTTTTTTTCTTCTTCCTATTAAGTTTGTGAATACCTTTTGGGTGATATTCATTTTGACGAAATACAAGATTCTTTTACCAAAATATTTTCTTCTTTTTTTTCTAACATTCTTTAATGAATATTTCAGCATTATTATCAAATCAGATATGAGATTTTAAAATGATACAGAGATTCGAACTATAAAATGTCTCATAACAATTCGTACTCTTTCATTTCCATATGTGTTGCGTTGTTTATTGAAGGAAAAAGCTTTTAATATTTCAGTACAGCGTTAACCAGAATATTAGATATTAAATCGCATACTCAGTTGTGTTTACCATGTATTTTTGATGTCGTCGCATTGTATGATTGTGAAATATAGCTATTATATTTCATCATGTATTAACTATCCAAAACATATGCTTTTTTCCTTTAAATTTTTTTAAATTTGTATTAATGTGATGTAATATAAATTCATTTTTATGAACTTTTTTTTATGAATCGAAAATTTTTACGCATCAATTTATGAAAATTAGTGGTACCTCCATTATGAAGCAATATTTTGAAACCATAAAATAGATTCAAGGGATTTACCTAATGTCCAAGTTCGTTCGTTTGCATGATATTGAGGTCTGTTGTCATACTCTTCAACCTTCTTTCGTAAGAAAAGCAAGATTAAATATTTTTAGTCAAATTAGTTTAATTACGTTTTCTCAGGAAGAAAAAAGTGATTCTCTCTAAAAGAATTCATGCACATTTCTTTTTGCGTGTTCATTAAAAATATAATTTCCCAACTTTGTTCTCTAATTCAAAGAATTATTTTGAAATTACTTTCACAAAACTTTTGATCATTTGCGATTGGCATTTAGCATGTAAAATGGCATATTTTTTTTATTTCTTCGTGATCAATATTGTTCCTCTCAAGTAATAGGACGTATCACTTTCAAAATCATTTCATTTTAGTAATTTAAACACAGCAAGAAGGCAATTCTTAAATCAGAAAAGTTGTGGTTTTTATTTGATATTTAATCTTTATTTTGTGATTTTTTTTGAGTAAATTCATAGGAACGTAAAATGCAACTTCGGCAATAACATGCATTTATTTCGTAATAAAATCGTAATATCTGGTAACATTGATCGAGATAAATGATTATTTGGATTTAAAATGCTGTCGTACCCTAAGCTTAGTTGAGTCCTTTTATTTCTAAGTTATAGCATAATGCAATAGCACTATTTTTTTTTATGAGAACTGCGTTGATTTTGCTATTATTCTGGAAATTCGTTTTAAAGGTTTCTAATTGTGTTAATGCATGACACACAAAATAAGTACTATTATTTGTTTTCGATCCTTCAGCTAAATGTCATAATGTGTACCGAGAGCTATAGTTATATCACTGTTATAAGATTTGTAACAACAATTTGAAAATTTGGTAATAGTTTAATAACAGCAGTAGTAGTGAAGGAATAAGCAGTAAAATAATAATAAGTGATTCATCGAGATAATAATATGAAACAGGTGAAGGAAATCTCCTTTAATAAGCAATTATAGGACATACTATTTGAGCTTGATGACATTTAATCTTACTGCTGCCGTTATTATCACAATGGAAGAGGTTTGTCTAAAAATATCTCGGATACTTATAATTGTACGATATGGCCAGCATGTCAATGAAAATGCAGAGTGGCAATGTTAAATGTCATTAACCAATCTACTTTAACATTTCTTTAGTTCATAATCCCGTATAAGGCTCAGTTCCTATCTAACAAGATACGGGAAACCAAAGAGAGTCATCTCTT